>CAKXYN010000042.1:13000000-13462500 GCA_935064755.1 Tragelaphus eurycerus
TGTCCATACCATTTCTGTCCTTTACTGAGAACATCTTTGCATGAAATGTTCCCTTGGTATCTCTAATATTCTTGGAGAGATCTCTAGTTTTTCCCATTCTATTGTTTTCCTCTATTTCTTTGCATTGATCACTGAGGAAGGCTTTCATCTCTCCTTGCTATTCTTTGGAACTCTCCATTCAAATGGGTATATCTTTCCTTTTCTCCTTTATTTTTGGATTCTCTTTTCACAGCTATTTGTAAGGTCTCATCAGGAAACCACTTTGCCATTTTGCTTTTCTTTTCCTTGGGGGTGGTCTGGATCACTGCCTCCTGTACAATGTCACGTTCATGACAGTGTATGGATATACATATATACCAATGAAATTGGTTCTTCTCATGAGGCGGCCAAAGAATTGGAACTTCAGCTTCAGCATGAGTCCTTCCAACGAATGGTGAAAGGCCAGTGTGTAGTAGGAACTCAGCATTTTTATGTATATCCATATCATCTATGGAGCTTCCCTAGTGGCTCAGATGGTAAAAAATCTTCTTGAAATGTGAGAGACCTGGGTTCGATCACTGGGTGGGGAAGATCCTCTGGAGAAGGGAATGGTTAGCCCCTCCAGTATTCTTGCCTGGAGAAGTCTATGGGTAGAAGAGCATGGAGGGCTACTATTCATGAGGTCAGAAAGAATCAGACCAGATTGAGTGACTAACATTTGCATTTTTATTGTGGGGCTATGCTAAAGCTGAAACTCCAGTATTTTGGCCACCTCATGCGAAGAGTTGACTCATTGGAGAAGACTCTGATGCTGGGAGGGATTGGGGGCAGGAGGAGAAGGGGACGACAGAGGATGAGATGGCTGGATGGCATCACTGACTCGATGGATGTGAGTCTGAGTGACCTCCGGGAGCTGGTGATGGACAGGGAGGCCTGGCGTGCTGCAGTTCATGGGGTCGCAGAGAGTCGGACACGACTGAGCGACTGATCTGATCTGATCTAAAACTGTACCTGTGTCCCTATCTGAAATGAAATTCTCAATAGTGACAGTTTTTGCTAGCTTTCATTGCTATTGTATCAGTGCTTTCCAACAAATTTTTAAAAATTTGTCCCACACTACCAACTAGTGGACTAAACCTGAGAAATGAGACATCAGTGACCTAGAGAAAATGAAAAGGTGTCTGATTACAGTGACAAAGTTGCCTTAGTAGCTTATGATTTAGTGACGTGAAACCCCTGCCTCAAGAATCCAGATTATATCTGTTTTGTGACTGTATTACATTTGATCACTCTACATAATAGGGGAAAATACTCACTTTAACTTTTAATCTTATTAACAATGCATAATAGGAAAATATGAATGAGTCTTTATTTATCTATCACTGTCTATCCATATATCTCTGTCTCTAAATGCAAATATTTTCATTTGTACATATGTATATGAACTGTGGTATTGGAGAAGACTCTTGAGAGTCCCTTGGACTGCAAGGAGATCCAACCAGTCCATTCTAGAGGAGATCAGCCCTGGGTATTCTTTGGAAGGAATGATGCTAAAGCTGAAACTCCAATACTTTGGCCACCTCATGCGAAGAGCTGACTCATTGGAAAAGACTCTGATGCTGGACAGGATTGGGGGCAGGAGGAAAAGGGGACGACAGAGGATGAGATGGCTGGATGGCATCACCAACTCGATGGATGTGAGTTTGAGTGAACTCTGGGAGTTGGTGATGGACAGGGAGGCCTGGTGTGCTGCGATTCATGGGGTCACAAAGAGTCAGACATGACTGAGCGACTGAACTGAACTGATATGAATATATGTATTTTCATTTGTATATATGTATATGCATATATATGAAAATGTTTGCAAATGCATGTATAGAGATAGAAATAGATGGATAGATTGTGATAGATAGATAGATAAAGACTTATTCATATTTTACTATTATGCACTGTTAATAAAATCAAAAGTTAAAGTCAGTGTTTTTCCCTATTATGTAGAGTGGTCAAATGCAATACAGTCACAAAACAGATACAATCTGGATTCTTGAGGCAGGGGTTTCACTTCACTAAATCATAAGCTACTAAGGCAACTTTGTCATTGTAATCAGACACACCTTTTCATTTTCTCTTTGTCACTGATGTCTCATTTCTCAAGTTCAGTCCACTAGTTGGTAGTGTGGGACAAATTTTTAAAAATTTGTTGGAAAGCACTGATACAATAGCAATGAAAGCTAGCAAAAACTGTCACTATTGAGAGTTTCATTTCCGATAGGGATATAGATAGACCTTTAGATATAGCCCTAAAATAAAAGTGCAAATGTTAGTCACTCAGTCTGGTCTGACTTTTTGTGACTTCATGGATAGTAGCCTTCTATGCTCCTCTATCCATAGAATTCTCCAGGCAGGAATACTGGAGGGGTTAGCCATTCCCTTCTCCAGAGGATCTTCCTTGCCCAGTGATTGAACCCAGGTCTTCCACACTGCAGGAAGATTTCTTTACCATCTGAGCCACTAGGGAAGCCCCATAGATGATATATGCTATGCTAAGTCACTTCAGTCGTGTCCGACTCTGTGTGACCCCACAGACGGCAGCCCACCAGGCTCCCCCGTCCCTGGGATTCTCCAGGCAAGAACACTGGAGTGGGTTGCCATTTCCTTCTCCAATGCATGAAAGTGAAAAGAGAAAGTGAAGTCGCTCAGTCATGTCCGACTCTTAGCGACCCCATGGACCGCAGTCTACCGGGCTCCTCTGTCCGTGGGATTTTCCAGGCAAGAGTACTGGAGTGGGGTGCCATTGCCTTCTCCAATAGATGATATAGATATACATAAAAATACTGAATTCTTACTACACACTGACCCTTCACCATTCATTGGAAGGACTCATGCTGTAGCTGAAGCTCCAATTCCTTGGGCACCTCATGAGAAGAGCTGATTCATTAGAAACAATCTTGATGCTGGGAAAGATTGAAGGCAAGAGAAGAAGGAGGTAACAGCGGATGAGATGGTTGAATGGCATCACTGACTCAATGGACATGAGTTGGAACAAACTGGGGGATAGTAAAAGACAGGGAAGCCTGACTTGTTGCAGTTGATGGGGTTGCAAAGAGTTGGACACAACTTAGTAACTGAACAACTAGGCACTGGACCTTCACTGAACATGATAATAAACTATATCTGAAAGAGTTGAATCAGAAAGATGGGAAAATTTTGTACTTCCTTTACAGTACTGAATTGTTTCATTCTTTATTTCTTTGTTGTCCCTTCCCATAATGGTTTTAACTCAGTATGACTTCTCACTAAGACTCCTTCTTCTTTACTTTTATCATGGTAAAGGTTAGAGGAAGAAAGGGGGAAATAATTTTTTCATGATATTTTAAAGTGTGCAATAGCATTTTTTTAATGTGAGGCTAAAATGTTCATGAGTAAAAGCTGGGAAAAAGTAACTAGGGATTTTGGTAAAACTAAATGACAAAGAAAGTGATGACAAGATGAAGCTCAGATAGCTCAGATTAATGGAAATGATGAAAAGTTGCATGAGATTAGATCAGATCAGAAGCTCAGTCGTGTCTGACTCTTTGCGACCCCATGAATCGCAGCACACCAGGCCTCCCTGTCCATCACCAACTCCCGGAATTCACTCAGACTCCCGTCCATTGAGTCAGTGATGCCATCCAGCCATCTCATCCTCTGTTGTCCCCTTCTCCTCTTGCCCTCAATCCTTTCCAGCATCAGAGTCTTCTCCATTGTGTCAACTCTTCGCATGAGGTGGCCAAAGTACTGGAGTTTCAGCTTTAGAATCATTCCTTCCAAAGAAATCCCAGGGCTGATCTCCTTCAGAATGGACTGGTTGGATCTCCCTGCAGTCCAAGGGACTCTCAAGAGTCTTCTCCAACACCACAATTCAAAAGCATCAATTCTTCGGTGCTCAGCCTTCTTCACAGTCCAACTCTCACATCCATACATGACCACTGGAAAAACCATAGCCTTGACTAGACAAACCTTTGTTGGCAAAGTAATGTCTTTGCTTTTCAATATGCTATCTAAGTTGGTCATAACTTTCCTTCCAAGGAGTAAGTGTCTTTTAATTTCATGGCTGCAGTCACCATCTGTAGTGATTTTGGAGCCCAGAAAAATAAAGTCTGACACTGTTATAATCAAATGTTGCTCATATAATCAAATGCTTACAAAATAAGGACATTGACAAAATAATCCTACCATTTTCATTTAGGTTTGAATAAAATATTTCTTCATATGTTTCTTATGTTAATGGCTTATTGCTTTAGCCTAAAAAGCTCCTAAGATTATAATCTTGTCATCATCCTGGATTAATTTAAGGGAAAATCTATGTGAGCATAGATGTCTAGTAAAAGGCATGTGCTGGGCCTGAAAATAATAGTACTGTGATAAAGTAGATATATATGACTTTGTTATTAATAGTACTTTTGCAATTATTTCCCAATAGCATTAAAAAAATCAAATCATATTTTTATAGAGATGATACAAGAGCAGTGCTTTAAACAAATGAAATAAAAGAAAGGAAAATCATCATTTTAGCATTTCAGAAATCCACCTGTATCTTTATCCACTCATTGTTAGTGGCAGTGTAATAAAATGGTCATGACTTGTCCTCGGGCTATAAAAAATAAAAGAGGGATGCCATGCCTTCCTCCAGGGGATCTTCCCAACCCAGGGATCGAAACCAGGTCTCCCACATCACAGGCATATTGTTTACCATCTGAGCCACCAGGGAAGCTAATAAACTGGGTGAACATTAAACATTAAAACTTGGCATATGCTAAATGAATAGGACTTCCTTAGATCTGGGATGATCCTGTCTTGATTATTTGGCTTTAGTAAAATCCTCTAGTATGTTTTCTAGTATCTCCTCTCCCTATGGGGACAAAGTTTATGCAGCCAATGGGGCATGCTCACTCAAATGTCAGAGCCTTCTTCTAGGCAAACTTGATCCTTGAATGTATCTGTGGCTTCTAGTAGATAATTTCCCAAAGCCATAAAGACATGTAGTGGTTCAAAGTCTAAATTTGGGTCTAATTATATAATTTGTGTTCTTATGTACTTTGTGTGCATAATTAACAGTTTATGCAACCCTGCTATCTAGAAAATTTATGCCATAATTTTAAGAATCAATAAAATAAAATTATCATTCTAAATTTTTCAATTTTTTTCTTGTATATCAGTCTTTAAGTACCATCTTCTAGACATCTACTACTACCTTGGTTCAGAAGGTGACTAGATTCTGTCAAAGTTTAACCAGCTATTTTTAGTATTACTCTCTTCTGAACAATTTGATTTGATGATTTGAAGATCAGCTCGATTTTCTTAAATGGAATAATTTAATTTTGTTCAGGCAGATATCAGGCATCATTCATTTTGTCTATAAGACCACATTGTCTAATATGGATTAAACTATACTATGTTTCAGAGAAGGCAATGGCAACCCATTCCAGTACTCTTGCCTGGAAAATCCCATGGATGGAGGAGCCTGGCAGGCTGCAGTCTATGGGGTCACTAAGAGTTGGACACGACTGAGCGACTTCACTTTCACTTTTCACTTTCATGCATTGGAGAAGGAAATGGCAGCCTACTCCAGTGTTCTTGCCTGGAGAATCTCAGGGACGGGGGAGCCTGGTGGGCTGCCGTCTATGGGGTCACACAGAATCTGACACAACTGAAGTGACTTAGCATAACATAGCATGACATACACTATGTTTATTTTCCTTGAGTTTCTATTCATGTCATTATACTTTTATCTTTTTCTCTTCCACTTTGTGTCCCTATATTTAAGATGTAGCCTTGAAAGAAACTTTTGATTTTATTTTTATCCATTCTATTGGTGGTTTAAGTGGAATATTTAATCCACTTATATTTAATACATGTGACATGAATATGTTTACATGTATATGTAAACTTAGCATTTGTCTGTCTCACCTTTTATATTTTATCAAACATTTTATTACCTATTTCTTACTTCTAATAACTTATAAATTACATTTTTACCCTTACTTTATATTCTTTTGGAAATTACAAAAATGCAACTTCTCTACATTATAATCAGTTCATAAGCAAGTTAGTATTTGGACACTTTTACTTGCCTTTTCCTCTTAGTAGACACTTTTCTTCTCCTATGCTTTTTAAGTCATTATGTTATTAATTTTAATTATATGTTTTATACTTCAAAGACATTATAACTACTACTACTATATTATGATTTATAATGTAGTCAATATTTATTTAGATTGATCCATGTATTTAGCATTTCCATTGCTCTTCATTCTTTTCAACATTTTCATGTTTCTAAGATCATTTTCCTTTTGCCTGCAGTATCCTCTTTATTACTCCTTTGGATATAGTTTACTTTTCAGGTTTGTTATTATGGATTTCCTTTTAATTTCTTCTTCTATTCTGAGAGAAAATGTTACTGAACCAGATTGCCTTTTTCACCACTTAAAACACATTATACTGTTGTGCATTATCTTTACATTATTATTCTTAAGAAGTGAGATGCTTGCTGCTGCTTTAAAAGTAATTTGATTTTACTCCTCTATTCACTTTTTAAATGTTTTTTAAAAATATTTTTAAGGTTCATAGAGACTTTTTAATATACGCCTTTATATTTTCATTATTTTTCAAATTCTCAGCCAGTATTTATTCAAATATAGTGCTGTCTTACTTTCTCTTTCTTTCTAGTCTATGACTCTAGTTGTACATATTGTTTCTAATCCTTTTTCATGAATTTTTTTTTTCTCTGAGCATCATCCCAGATACTTTCATCCCACTTTTCAGTTCAGTAGTTTTATCTTCTTCAGTGTCCAGTCTCCTACCAAATGTATAATAATTTAATAATTTCATTTTTTAAATTTGTAGATGCTCCATTTAATTATTTTTCAAAAATTTAATTTTGGTGACATTTTTCATCAATTTTTGAACTTATTTATTACAGCTATTTACAATTCTATGAATAACTGTTAACTATAAGCTTGTTTCTATTGTCTGGCATTTTTGTTACTGTTTGCTTGCATTTGTGGTATATGTATATGTGCTGTGTGTTTGTAGGACTGTTTATTGGTTTATCTATTTGATTGAATATTATACTCTCTGTATGATACATAATATGGTGATGTGATCTTCCCCTAGAAACAATGTATTCTTTCCTTTGATAGGCTGATAGTGTTAGGGGGAATTACTGGATAACTATCTGATTAAAAACCAGATTTTAATCATAAGAATTATGATTTTAATCATATAAGAAAATCAGATCAGATTTCTTATAAGGCTCCACTCATGTCTGGTTTACCCTAGCTCTTAAAACACACCTCTCCAAGGATCCCAAGAGAGAGCTATGTTTCCTGAGGGCTTTCTTTTTTAGCAGGTCCTGACTTATTTTTTTTGTCTTCTAGAACATGAAATTGTATAAAGCTCCACTTTGCCTTTCAGAAGATTTTTACTTAGATTTTGGGCTCTTTTTCTGTGCAACTTAAGACTGTTTTCTAACACTAAGAAGCAAAATTGCTGAATATCAAGTTCACTTCTTTGAACTTCACTTTTGAATCAATACTTGCTTCCACAGGTCTTAGCACTTTGATCCTTGTCTCTGTTTTATGATTCTCCAGCCCTTATGCTATGCTATGCTATGCAATGCTAAGTCACTTCAGTCGTGTCCAACCCTGTGTGATCCCATAGATGGCAGCCCACCAGGCTTCCCCGTCCCTGGGATTCTCCAGGCAAGAACACTGGAGTGGGTTGCCATTTCCTTCTCCAATGCATGAAAGTGAAAAGAGAAAGTGAAGTGGCTCAGGCATGTCTGACTCTTAGCGACCCCATGGACTGCAGGCTACCAGGCTCCTCCATCCATGGGATTTTCCAGGCAAGAGTACTGGAGTGGGGTGCCATTGCCTTCTCCGTCAAGCCCTTATATAAGTGCCAAAATTTCTGCTTTTTTTACTCGGACCCTTCCTTGTAGGCTTCTGTTCCACTTCTTGGAATCCAGTATAATACCAATAACTAGAAATTACCACAAGAGAAAATTCACTTCTGAGCCATAGATTCTCCTCTGTTCATTCTTCCTACTTTCCAGAATCTTAGTTCCTTATGTCCTGATTAACTTGGCATCTCCTCAATACTTTCAAACATATTTTTAAAGTGTACCTGGATTTCTTAAGTATTCTTGGTCTGTTGCAAGATAAGTTATAACCCAAAACAAAAGTTTCCAGAAAGAAAAGAGTTACTGAAAGAGAATTATTAATTTATGTTATGTTGAAATGTATAGAACTAACAACAAACTTAGAAGAGATCTCTTGTTTAGATGAACAATTTGTCTAATTTTAAAATAATCTCTTTCTCAACCTCCAATTTAGAAGATTCATTCATCAAACAAATATAGGAGCATTTTTCTGCTTTCTTTAGCTATATTCCATCCCTAGTCCATGCAACTAATCCTTAAATTATTATTAAAATAAAAATATTGGATAATTACTCTTTAGAGAGTAAAGGGATCCAATCTAAGTTTAGCTTACTTATTCTGAAAAGAAAATTAGTATACACTTCTGTATAGTAAAAACAGAAATTTATAATAGAAAATAAAATTACTATACCTTTTTTTTTTTTCCTGTGGTCATTTATGGATGTGAGAGCTGGACTGTGAAGAAGGTTGAGCACCAAAGAATTGATGCTTTTGAACTGTGGTGTTGGAGAAGCCTCTTGAGAGTCCCTTGGACTGCAAGGAGATCCAACCAGTCCATTCTGAAGGAGATCAGCCCTGGGATTTCTTTGGAAGGAATGACACTAAAGCTGAAACTCTAGTACTTTGGCCACCTCATGCGAAGAGCTGACTCATTGGAGAAGATTCTGATGCTGGGAGGGATTGAGGGCAAGAGGAGAAGGGGACTACAGAGGATGAGATGGCTGGATGGCATCACTGACTTGATGGATGTGAGTCTCAGTGAACTCTTGGAGTTGTTGATGGACAGGGAGGCCTGGCCTGCTGCGATTCATGGGGTCACAAAGAGTCAGACACGACTGAGTGACTGATCTGATCTGATACCTTTTAAGTCCTTCCTTATACTTCCTTTGAAGTATTATTATTAGTTATCATTATAAACAAAATGTTTTAGGCCCAGTACTTTAATTGTTTTACATGTCCTCCTCTGCATTGGCATTAGGCACAGAAAACTTATTTGCTTTCTAAATTCCAGTTTCATTTCATTCATGTTTTATTTAATAGAGTGGAACACAAAGATACCCCAAAGGGGACACAATAACTTGCATGTGCAATCATAAGACAGAGAAGACAGAGATATAAATTAAAATTGGGCTACAAGAATTTTTTTCTAATACTAATTCTGTTGACTTCAGAATTATTATACTTTAATAAAATTTAAAATATTGTATAGAACTTATCTACTAATATTTTTTACAAGAAAGTATCTATTTAAATAGGCATTGATAGTTTTTTTTCTTATTAGCAGTCAGAGAAAAAAATTAGAGATTATTAGTTTTAAAGTCTCCAATCTTAAAGTTCTTATGGTCAACAATTACTTATGTAAGGTTAATTTTCACAGATTGTGATCATAATAAACTATCTAATGAAGTGTTCATTTAAGAGATTTAATACAGTACTTTTTAATACTATGGTCTATCTATATCAAACTCCATCCTTTGATCATTTAGATCAGATCAGATCAGTCACTCAGTCGTGTCTGACTCTTTGTGACCCCATGAACCGCAGCACGCCAGGCCTCCCTGTCCATCACCAACTCCCGGGAGGTCACTCAGACTCACATTCATCGAGTCAGTGATGCCATCCAGCCATCTCATCCTCTGTCGTCCCCTTCTCCTCTTGCCCCTAATCCCTCCCAGCATCAGAGTCTTCTCCAATGAGTCAGCTCTTCGCATGAGGTGGCCAAAGTACTAGAGTTTCAGCTTTAGCGTCATTCCTTCCAAAGAAATTCCAGGGTTGATCTCCTTCAGAATGGAATGGTTGGATCTCCTTGCAGTCCAAGGGACTCTCAAGAGTCTTCTCCAACACCACAGTTCAAAAGCATCAATTCTTTGGCGCTCAGCCTTCTTCACAGTTCAGCTCTCACATCCATACATGACCACAGGAAAGACCATAGCCTTGACTAGGCGAACCTTTGTTGGCAAAGTGATGTCTCTGCTTTTGAATATGCTATCTAGGTTGGTCATAACTTTCCTTCCAAGGAGTAAGCGTCTTTTAATTTCATAGCTGCAGTCACCATCTGCAGTGATTTTGGAGTCCAGAAAATAAAGTCTGACACTGTTTCCACTGTTTCTCCATCTATTTCCCATGTAGTGATGGGACCAGATGCCATGATCTTCATTTTCTGAATGTTGAGCTTTAAGCCAACCTTTTCACTCTCCACTTTCACTTTCATCAAGAGGCTTTTTAGTTCCTCTTCACTTTCTGCCATAAGGGTGGTATCATCCGCATATCTGAGGTTATTGATATTTCTCCCAGCAATCTTGATTCCAACTTGTGTTTCTTCCAGTCCAGCATTTCTCATGATGTACTCTGCATAGAAGTTAAATAAACATGGTGACAATATACAGCCTTGACGTACTCCTTTTCCTATTTGGAACCAGTCTGTTGTTCCATGACTAGTTCTAACTGTTGCTTCCTGACCTGCATACAGATTTCTCAAGAGGCAGATCAGGTGGTCTGGTATTCCCATCTCTTTCAGAATTTTCCACAGTTTATTGTGATCTACACAGTCAAAGGCTTTGGCATAGTCAATAAAGCAGAAATAGATGTTTTTCTGGAACTCTTTTGCTTTTTCAATGATCCAGCGGATGTTGGCAATTTGATCTCTGGTTCCTCTGCCTTTTCTAAAACCAGCTTGAACATCAGGAGATTCATGGTTCACATATTGCTGAAGCCTGGCTTGGAGAGTTTTGAGCATTACTTTACTAGCGTGTGAGATGAGTGCAATTGTGTGGTAGTTTGAGCATTCTTTGGCATTGCCTTTCTTTGGGATTGGGATGAAAACTGACCTTTTCCAGTCCTGTGGCCACTGCTGAGTTTTCCAAATTTGCTGGCATATTGAGTGCAGCACTTTCTCAGCATCATCTTTCCAGGTTTGGAATAGCTCAACTGTAATTCCAATACCTCCACTAGCTTTGTTCATAGTGATGCTTTCCAAGGCCCACTTGACTTCACATTCCAGGATGTCTGGCTCTAGGTCAGTGATCATACCATTGTGATTATCTGGGTCATGAAGCTCTTTTTTTTTACAGTTCTTCTGTGTATTCTTGCCATCTCTTCTTAATATCTTCTGCTTCTGTTAGGTCCATACCATTTCTGTCCTTTATCAAGCTCATCTTTGCATGAAATGTTCCTTTGGTATCTCTGATTTTCTTGAAGACATCTCTAGTCTTTCCATTCTGTTGTTTTCCTCTATTTCTTTGCATTGATCGCTGAAGAAGGCTTTCTTATCTCTTCTTGCTATTCTTTGGAACTCTGCATTCAGATGTTTATATCTTTCCTTTTCTCCTTTGCTTTTCGCTTCTCTTCTTTTCACAGCTATTTGTAAAGCCTCCCCAGACAGCCATTTTGCTTTTTTCCATTTCTTGTCCATGGGAATGATCTTGATCCCTGTCTCCTGTACAATGTCACGAACCTCATTTCATAGTTCATCAGGCACTCTATCTATCGGATCTAGGCCCTTAAATCTATTTCTCACTTCCACTGTATATTCATAAGTGATTTGATTTAGGTCATACCTGAATGCCCTAGTGGTTTTCCCTACTTTCTTCAATTTCAGTTTGAATTTGGTAATAAGGAGTTCATGGTCTGAGCCACAGTCAGCTCCTGGTCTTGTTTTTGCTGATTGTATAGAGCTTCTCCATCTTTGGCTGCAAAGAATATAATCGATCTGATTTCAGTGTTGACCATCTGGTGATATCCTTGTATAGAGTCTTCTCTTGTGTTGTTGGAAGAGGGTGTTTGTTATGACCAGTGCATTTTCTTGACCAAACTCTATTAGTCTTTGCCCTGCTTCATTCTGTATTCCAAGGCCAAATTTGCCTGTTACTCTAGGTATTTCTTGACTTCCTACTTTTGCATTCCAGTCCCCTATAATGAAAAGGACATCTTTTTTGGATGTTAGTTCTTAAAGGTCTTGTAAGTCTTCATAGAACTATTCAACTTCAGCTTCTTCAGCGTTACTGGTTGGGGCATAGACTTGGATTACTCTGATATTGAATGGTTTGCCTTGGAAACGAACAGAGATCATTCTGTCATTTTTGAGATTGCATCCAAGTACTGCATTCGGACTCTTTTGTTGACCATGATGGCCACTCCATTTCTTCTGAGGGATTCCTGCCCGCAGTAGTAGATATAATGGTTATCTGAGTTAAATTCACCCATTCCAGTCCATTTCAGTTCACTGATTCCTAGAATGTCGACATTCACTCTTGCCATCTCTTGTTTGACCACTTCCAATTTGCTTTGATTCATGGACCTGACATTCCAGGTTCCTATGCAGTATTGCTTTTTACAGCATCGGACCTTGCTTCTATCACCAGTCACATCCACAGCTGGGTATTCTTTTTGTTCTGGCTCCATCCCTTCATTCTTTCTGGAGTTATTTCTCCACTGATCTCCAGTAGCATATTGGGCCCCTACTGACCCGGGGAGTTTCTCTTTCAGTATCCTATCATTTTGCCTTTTCATTCTGTTCATAGGGTTCTCAAGGCAATAATACTGAAGTGATTTGCCATTCCCTTCTCCAGTTGACCACATTCTGTCAGATCTTTCCACCATGACCCACCCATCTTGGGTTGCCCCATGGGCATGGCTTAGTTTCATTGAGTTAGACAAGGCTGTGGTCCTAGTGTGATCAGATTGACTAGTTTTCTGTGAGTATGGTTTCAATGTGTTTGCCCTCTGATGCCCTCTTGCAACACCTACCCGTCTTACTTGGGTTTCTCTTACCTTGGGTGTGGGGTATCTCTTCACGGCTGCTCCAACAAAACGCAACCATTGCTCCTTACCTTGGACGAAGGATACGTTTACATATATATAAATATTTCTTCTTAAATGTGGAGCTAGTTCCCTGCCAAAAGTATAAAATTCTTAAAGAACTATGGTTTCTAAATTCCCATAGACAAAGAATAAGAAGTAAACAGCTCAATTCTTTGATGATGACATGTTGTTGTGACAAAAAAAGCAACCTTTGGGGCTTAATATTTCCCCAGAGAAAGCACAGTGTGATTTAAAGAAGGACAAACACAACCTTTATATGCCAACACACATAGGCAATTTGTAATTCCAAGTTTTGAATAGTTTTTAAAGGTGAACAAAAACGATTTTCTTTTCATATTGAGCATCTTTTTATATCTATCATTTTTTTTTTGCACATATTGATTGCCACTTAGAAGCAAGTGAGAAATAACATTAAAGTAGAGTGAACACATTGTGAAGACACATTATTTTCCACTGAACATATGTTTAACTTGTGTGAATTCCAATTTCTTTATTCAGAAGTTGGATTAACTATGTAAAGCCATGTCTCAAATCCCGCCCTAACTGTCTGCATTTTATTAATATGTGATTTAGTAAATGTTGACTGAGCTAGGGCTCAGACTGGGAGATTCTTAGTGAAATAATAAGGACACCAAATGTGGTTTATGTAACAGAACTAAACTAAACACATTTAGTTTTCCAGAGGTTAACATACAAGATTTTGAAGAAAGTCACATAACAGTGTAGGGCCTACTTCCTGATTTTATTACAGATTGAAATTGCCTAAGATAGGTTCAGTATTCAAAGAATTTCCTGCAACATGAACATGACTGGAAAAATAATTTTCAACATTAAATTTTGTGAACTGCTGAACTTTGTTAATATTTTTTGCAGTGTTCAATTTAATTTTAATAAATTGCATAGTTCTGGCAGCAGAGTGAAGTCTAAAGATTGAAAGCCTGAATAGGTCAAAGGAAAAGTTGGCTTGCCAATGCAAGCCTGTTAAAACACTAACTAGAAAATTGGGCAGGAAAAACAGTCTAAAAAAATATTGTGAATATCTTTGATCATCAGCTGGTTGAAAAGAAGTAATATGACAAACAGGAAATTACAAAGAATAACTATTTTGACTGTAGTGGAAATAGAGACTTAGGTAGCCACATTTCAAACCAAATGCAGAATATTTTCCTGGAATTTAAAGAAAAAGTATCCAGATGTCTAAACATTCTACTCAATGCAGCTCTTATTTGGATTTTGGCAAGCCTTCAGAAAACTAGTAGTCTAGTAGTCAAGTTTACTTGGAATGCTTTATCCAGTCTATTTACATAATTTCATACATATTTTATGCTTCTGCATTATGTTTTTTAGTAGTGGCTATATTTAATTTTAGGTTTTCTGCAATGTTATATTTGTTTATATGAATTATTTTATTGCTTCCCATCAAAATGCTTTGTGGATAAACTTAAACTTGTGAACCACTACTGCAAATGATGGTGAAGACAAACTTACATAATAATATCATTAAATCTTCTAATAATTGTCTCCATATAATTGCGCCATACTGCCCTCAAATAGGAAAAATTATACTCCCCCAAAAAGAAATGGAAATACTCTATTATTTGTTAACTTTACATGAATGTGTTTATTTTTAGGATTTAAAAATACTATGCAAGAAAAATTTGCTTCAAGGATATAATATATCGAACAATTGGATTTAGTGTAATTACATGATAAAACTTCTCTTAAAAAAATTATATTATGAAAATATAAAAACACAAAAAAACTAGCAGGTGCTCTATAAATGATTGTTAAGAACAGAAACAAAAATAGCAAATAAGTCATTTATTTGTATTATCTGATTAAAGCTTAATAACTGGCTATCCTTTGTGTTAAATACCACAATCATGCCAATTTTTAATATGAAAAAGCTTAGCCATCTGGAGGTTTAATGTAGAGCCTAAGGCCAAAAGTTTTCCAGGTGGTGAAGTGTTAAAGAATCCTCCCTGCCATTTCAGGAGAGGAAAGAGATGCTGATTTGGTTCTCGAGTTGCGAAGATGTACTGGAGTAGGAAACGGAACCTGCTCCGGTATTCTTGCCTGGAAAATTCCATGAAGAGAGGAGCCTGGCAGTCTGCAGTCTTTGGGGTCATAGTTTGGACATGACTGAGTAACAAAGCATGTAGCACAAGGTCAAAAACTAGTAAAATTTAGATTCAGTGTTCAAATCCATTTAGTCTGACTTTAGAGACTTTTAAACACTCTGGTAAAAAAAAATATATATATATATATTCTTCCATATATATATATGGAAGAATAAACAAAACAAACACAAATAATAAGAAATAAAAAAGATGAGCAAACAATTAAGCCAAATTAGTTGGAAAAATGACCACAAATGCAGGAATCACATTCATATATTCGTAGGTGTAGACAAGAAGCATTTCTTAGGTAACACTAGAAAAGGACAGAAAAGAATCAGAATAAACAATTCCTGATGTTGGGGAGTTGAGTCTAGGTGGCAAATAGACCTGTCAACATTCTTCATTGGAAGAAACGTAAGAAATAGCTTATTTAATAAGATAAGAAATGTGTTGAAAATATATCATGCAGTTCACAGATGGCTTGGGAATACTGGTATACTGGGATAGGCAATGGTTAGGAACAATCATCAGGTCCCATCACTTCATGGGAAATAGATGGGGAAACAGTGGAAACAGTGTCAGACTTTATTTTGGGGGGCTCCAAAATCACTGCAGATGGTGATTGCAGCCATGAAATTAAAACACGCTTACTCCTTGGAAGGAAATTTATGACCAACCTAGACAGCATATTCAAAAGCAGAGACATTACTTTGCCAACAAAGGTCCATCTAGTCAAGGCTATGGTTTTTCCTGTGGTCATGTATGGATGTGAGAGTTGGACTATGAAGAAAGCTGAGCACCGAAGAATTGATGCTTTTAAACTGTGGTGTTGGAGAAGACTCTTGAGAGTCTCTTGGACTGCAAGGATATCCAACCAGTCCATCCTAAAGGAGATCAGTCCTGGGTGTTCATTGGAAGGACTGATGCTGAAGCTGAAATTCCAATACTTTGGCCACCTCATGTGAAGAGCTGACTCATTGGAAAAGACCCTGATGCTGGGAAGGATTGGGGCAGGAGGAGAAAGGGATGACAGAGGATGAAATGGCTGGATGGCATCACTGACTCGATGGACATGAGTTTGAGTGAACTCTGGGAGTTGCTGATGGACAGGGAGGCCTGGCGTGCTGTGATTCATGGGGTTGCAAAGAGTTGGACACAACTGAGTGATTGAACTGAACTGAACTGAACTGAGGAACAAAGAAGACTATGTAGATAGAATCCTAACACAGAGCTATTTCACTGATGACTCTCTGTTATCTTTACTAGATCCTTGAAGCTTCAACATTCATCATCAACTGGACAGGCACTCGATGCTATATTTGTGCTCTGGCGTGCTGCAGTTCATGGGGTCGCAAAGAGTTGGACTCGACTGAGCGGATGATCTGATCTGATCTGATCTGAGTGCTAACACTGAGTGTTGCTAGTGTCCTTGCCAGTGAAATAGCATTACTGTATCTGCTTCTTTGCATCACTGTTCTGATGCAGAGCATTGGATGGCTGTTCATTCTTATCCTGCCCATAAAAAATAATTGCAATGAAGCCTACACATGAACAGGAGTGCTAAATTGCTTCTGTGACTTTATGGACAGTGACCCACTAATCTTCTGTGTCTATGGGATTCTACAGGCAAGAGTACTGTAGTGAGTTGCCATGCCCTCCTCCAGGGGATCTTCACATCTCAGGAATAGAACCTGCGTCTCTTATGTCCCCTGCATTGGAAGGACTCATTCTATCTTTAAAAGGCTCTCGCTGATTTATTCAGGATATTCTCCCTTTTGATTACTTCAAAGTCAATTAATTGGAACCACAATTCACTCACTCAGTCATGTCCGATTCTTTGCGAGTCCATGGACTGCAGCATGCCAGGCTTTCCTGTCCATCACCAACTCCTGGAGCTTACTCAAACTCATGTCCATCGAGTCAGTGATGCCATCCAGCCATCTCATCCTCTGTCGACCCCTTCTCTTCCTGCCTTCAATCTTGCAAAATTCCCTTACAGTGATGTGTAGGCTAATGTTGGATAGAATAACACTGAGAAGGTACATGCGTGCTGTCAGAGGCTGATTTCTCCCTACATTCTTCAACTGTCACTAAAGAAGCTCTCTTATCATCTACCCTAACTGGAAACCTATCAGAAAGGGAATTCTTAGTATTGCAGTTCAGCCCACCTATTTAGACACATCACTAAAGTCATTGGAAGTGACCTTTTGTCAGTCTGCTATATGTACACATATCTTTAAGCCATATTGCATCTTCGACTAAAGACACTAAAGTGATACTTTCACTTAACATTACACAACTTTCCCACACACACCAAAAACATGTTAAACTTGTCTGTAGAAGGGATGTGAATGTCCTTGAACATAAATATTCATGAACTCTTTTTATTGCTGATTCATATTCTCTCTTTGATATTTCATAACTTAAATGTTGAAAATAAATCTATTATTTTATTAACACACTTTATGTTAGATGATAAGGGGAAAAGATGAGAAAGATAAAAATAATTTGCTAATATATATGCAGACTAAATCCAAATAAGTAGCACAGAATTACAGTTATTACATAGGTCCTTGTATATGCAACTAGCCATATGAGTAGAGCTGGTGTGTATAACTACTTTTTCTACTACCCTTTTTATATCCCCTTTGATCTCAGTAAATACTCCAGCTGATTATGTTTCTTGGCCCAGTGGGTTGATCCACACTTTCATTTTCAAAAGGTATGGGCCATAGTCTTGCAAATTGGACTTTAGATTTTCCACTTACTTTAGTCATAAGACAGAATATCAACTGTATTCCAGATGCACTCCTCTTTACTCCCCTTGCATAATAACAACTCAATTTCCCCTTCATAGTAACAATCAATCACCCCAGGCAGCACAGTAACTCCTTTCGTTTCCTGTTGATTCAGAGACACAAGAAGACCAAAGTGTCCAGATACCAGTCTAAATTTCCAGTTTAATAGACTCAATGTGCTTCCTGGTGAAAGTATTTCTCCCATTGAAACTAAGACCTCTAGACCAGCAGAGACAAGTCATGGGTACAGGAAAAAAAAAAAATATTTTGCAGCAGATCATAAGAAGGAATAGTTAGAGAAGCCATATCTACTCCCCTCCCTTTTTCCTGACTATGGGAGAAATAGGATTGTATGTTAGACAGATTTAGAGCATAAACCACATCTTGAAGGGCATCATTTCAGCCCTAAAAGGTAACAGCACACATCTGACATGTAACTGGGACTTCAAAAGGCTATTCCACCTTTCTATCAATCCAACTGTCTGAGAATTTTGGAGAATGTGGTAAGATCAGTAAATTCCTCAAGCATGGATCCATTGCCACACTTCATTTGCTGTGAAAAGGATTCCTTGGTCATAAACAATACTTCATAGAGTACCATAAGAGTGAATATGACATTCTGTTAGTCCATGGATAGTGGTTTTGGCAGAATCATTGCAAGCGTGATGTCCAGAATACATGTCTATTTCAGTAAGAACACAGTGCTACTTCTTACATGAGGAAAGTAGTCCAATGTAATCAGCCTGACACCAAGTAGCTGGCTGATTGTCCTGGGAAATGGTACTCAATGTTGGCCTTTGATGCTGATAGACTGGGCACCCAGCTATGACTGAGTCAGCTGTCCAGGTCAGCCTTGGTGAGTGAAAGACTATGTTGCCCAGCTTATGCTTAATCTCTCTTCCTACCACTGTGGCCCCTGTGTTTAGGGACTCACTGGACTATGAGAAGAAAGGCTTGAGATGGAGTCTGACAGCTATCTGCAGACTAAGCTATCCTTTCCAGGGGTTATTTACATTTTTTTCAGGTCATCTTTAGGGATCATTCCCATGGGACACAAATATTCTGACGTTGTATACATATTCAGAGCAGGTCTCAATCCCAGACCTCCTTGCCATCAATTTTCCAATCATGTCTTTCTCTGTCCTTAACCATCCAGCCAAACCATTGTCCACAGCTTATGAGTTGACGTAGATTTCTATCACCAACCCTCATTCCAGGCAAATAGCAAGTGAGTTGTTTGGAGTTCTTATCACTTTAATAACTTCCTTTCAGAACTCCTCAGAACTTTATCAGAGTTGGGATGATGTACTGCATCTGTTGACTCCCAGGCTGTCCAGGACCATAAGTTAAAGAGACCCGGGTTTTCAGTTCCCAGTAACTCAGTTCCTGGTCATAGAGAACTTCTCATGAAACCGTATGTGTTGCCGGAGAGAGAAAAAGCAATATATTAGGAGTAAGAGCCATGGATGACCACTTCCATGCGGCTTTCTTGTGCATTCAGGATGTGTTTGAGACTGGTAGTATATACACTGCTTTTATTGGATGATGAAGAGTGCTGTAGGCACTTCCAGTCCTTTGCCTGGGTGGGTCAGACAACGTCCAGTTCATGATGGAGAGTTCAAGTTACACAGAAACAAGATCCACAGTCAGTCATCAGTCTCTCTGCTAAGGTCCAAAGCTTTTTTGCTAAGGCAAAAGCTCTTTCTAAAGGGAAAGAGATTGTCTCCAGAGAACCTATAGTCTTCCTCCAGCATTCTAAGGATATGTGCTCTCTTTTATCTATACAGTCCTACCATAGGCTCCAAAAAACATCCCTAGTAGCAAGAAGTAAAAACCAGGCAGAAACTTAGGCACTTTGCTTGGGATTCTCCTTCACTGTTTTATGAAATTCATCCATTATATCTTCTGTTTTCCACAAGATTGTAGAAGCAATTTTTCTAAGCTATCTGTTAGTACCTGACAACCATCTCCTTTCTTCTACTTTCCAAGAACAGTTTCATCATGATCTTTTGAACTCTCACTAGCTGAGGCCTAAAAGGCTAGATTTTTACTAATAGTCTGGTTTAAGCAATTTAGACTTTCTCTGTTTTGCCTCTCAAAATTCTTCCAGGCTCAACTAGCCTATACAGACCTTAGAAGTCACGCCTCTGTCCTAACAATGAGTTAAAAAACTGGAGAGAACTAACAATTCAATAACTCTTACAGAAATTTGATCACATAGCAACATGCAGCCTGAAAATTTGGAGAGACAGACAGATTCAGAGAATCACAATTTATTGGAAACAAGAACCCACGGGGAGAAACTTCCACAGGAACAAATGCCAGGATAGGAAAACTTACACTGTAACTGCCTAATTACTGAAGGCTCTTTGTGGACAGCTTTGTGAGTTAAAAATTCCAGGAGGGCCCTGTAATCTATGTAGGGCCACCCACACTTGTGTGAATTTTATTTTATTTTTTATGATTTTTTTTTAATGTGGGTCATTTTTAAAGTCTATATTGAATTTGTTATAATACTGCTTTTACTTTATGGCTGCAAGGCATGTGGGGTCTTAGCTTCTCAACCAAGGATGAACCTTCAGCCCCTGCATTGGAAGGCAAAGTCTTAACCACTAGATGGCCAGGGACGTTCCAAATTCTGTGAATTTCATATCCTGGAATTCTCTTAAGTTCCCACAGTAAATATGATACAAATTTTCCACATATTTCTGGCATGAAAAGTAGAGAAGGAACCATGTTGAAATATTTATGAGTATTCTATTCTTAACAAGAGTTGCTCTCAGGGAAGCTATTTAACCAGAATCTAACTTGCTGGGGTATCCCCAGGTGGCACTTGTAGTAATGCAGGTGGATATGGTGATGCAGGTTCAATTCCTGGGTTACTAAGATTTTCTGAAGTAGGAAATGGCAACCCACTCCAGTATTCTGCCCTGGAGAACCCCATGGGTAAAAAGCCTGGTTGGCTGTAGTCCATAGGGTCACACAGAGTTGAACATGACTGAAGTGAGTTAGCATGCACACAGCCTAACTTGGGGAAGGGAAATACCCAACTCCAGACCTCTTTAACCATCCTGTCCCATGTCAATAGGAGTGGGGAAGGGACATCATTGAAAAGCACTTTGTGATGGTCACTGTTAAGGGATACAAGATAACTCAAAGGCTGAGATTTAATCCTAGGACTATAAGACACTTTCCCTTCCTGATACTTGTATGGGGGTAAGTTGAAGATAAGCTCATGTTATTGTAAATGGCATAAGAAGACCTCTGAATATAATTAAAAAATAATTGTAACCCATGTCACATACCATATCTGTGGAAAAATGTCTTCACTGGATGACTGAAGCAAAGAAAGGATGATGCAAAATTGTTACACAGTACGCTATGGCCTGAATTGTATTCTAATTGTTATTTTTATTTCTGTTCAACAAAAGAAGTATTTACCCCTTTCAAGATATAGAGGGAGTACAGGACCCAGGTGAATAATTTTAAGCTAAGTATTATATTGCTTTAATATCCATAAGATAAGAATAGTTTCTTAGGGGAAGTTACAATTTTATGGCAAGAGCATTAAAAATCAAACTACATTCTCTGAGAACCCTTAAAACTTTTTTTTTTTTTAATATAGTGTTATCTCTGAAGAATCTTTGTCTTTTTCCCCTGTTACTTTCTCCTTTAGCTGTTTGTTGGCAGTTATTTGGCTCTTCCTCATTTCAATCTTCTTTGTGGTTCATATTGTAAAATTACAGACAACACCCAAGAGAAATGAGAAGAAGAAAAAAAAAGAGATTGTATTACAGTCTCAAATAGAGAAGTGACTTTATTAGTTAGGTCAGGATTCCTTGTTTGTCTCAACTGTCTTTTCTTTAAAATGGGAACAATCAATTTAGAAAATGTGTTGATATTTAGATAATACCAAATATTTCACATATAGTCAGAAGATATTTTAAAACTGTCAAGTTCTCATCTATAAACCTATATCTGACATTTCTTTTTCAAGCTGTCTTTTCTGCTGGATGGTTTTCTGCTTTAAGTTTTTGTTTATTCCATACCTTTGTGGTGGGCCGAAATGCAGTTGGCATCATAATTTTGTTAAGGGGTTATGACTTTGTTAACATTTGTTCATTGGAGTATAGGTGCTAGGTGGTGAGCCACACCTGAATAGTTCAACAACAGATGACAAGAGAGGCTGAAATAGAGAAGTTTATTATTCACAAGATCTGGAGGAAATGCATGACGTGGCTCCGGGGGTCAGTCACATGGGGAGTTCGAGGCAGAGGGTGGTCAGAGAGAGAGGCAAAACTGGGAATGGGGCACATGGCTTTATTAGGGCCCTTGGGTGGAATGCTTCAAGTTCTAGGGGTAAGGTAGGATTAGTCGGTTTAAATTAAAAAGAGAAGGGTTTTGGTGAGCTCTGTAGAAGAATTTTGTCTAAGGGGAGCTCAAGGAGAAGGCCCTGGGAGGTGAGGAAGACTATTCTCATACAGGAAGTCCTTTTAGGTACTTACACTTGCTTGTAAGCCTGAGGGCTGCTATTTAGCCATGCAGTTGTTTGAGGGGACTAGTGTTAGGTTAACGTTCTCACATGACTTGGCCAAAAGAAATCAGTGCTGAGACATCAATGCCATGGAGTAACTTGGCTGAACTCTCCCATGAGATTTTTCTCACAGTAAGTTCCAGAAATGTTTGCTGTGTCACATCATTGATATCATTCAAGACTTTACTTGGAAATGCAATTTTGTTCAGATAAATTGCATACTCTGTTTTTAGATGACACATCCTTATCCCTACCACCAAACATGACTACCACCACTACTGTCATCTACTATAAACAACTTCTGCATCATCAAAGAGATGCTTAATTCTTTGAAGATTCACTTGAGTTGTGACTGTTATAGGCTGTCTTTGACTAGGCTTCCATTTTTTAAAATAATCTTCACATAAATTATCACAAGTGTAAGAATCACTTTTTCTATATTTACTCACGAAACTTTTGCATTTTATATATCAACAGTATACATTTTTAGAAAAAGGGGGAAATTTTAAGTGATATACAACTTTTCTTTATCATAACTTTTACTTTAAAGTATGCCAAAGCCTTTGACTGTGTGGGTCATGGTAAACTGTGGAAAATTCTTAAAGACATGGGATACCAGACCACCTGATGTGCCTCTTGGGAAATCTATATGTAGGTTAGGAAGCAACAGTTAGAACTGGACATGGAACAACAGACTGGTTCCAAATCGGAAAAGGAGTACGTCAAGGCTGTATATTGTCACCCTGCTTATTTAACTTATATGCAGAGTACATCATGAGAAATGCTGGGCTGGAGGAAGCACAAACTGGAATCAAGATTGCTGGGAGAAATACCAATAACCTCAGACATGCAGATGACACCACCCTTATGGCAGACAGTGAAGAAGAACTAAAGAGCCTCTTGATGAAAGTGAAAGAGGATAGTGAAAAAGCTGGCTTAAAATTCAACATTCAGAAAACTCAGATCATGGCATCTGGTCACATCACTTCATGGCAAATAGATGGGGAAACAGTGGAAACAGTGTCAGACTTTATTTTTCTGGGCTCCAAAATTACTGTAGATGGTGATTACAGCCATGAAATTAAAGACATTTACTCCTTGGAAGGCAAGTTATGACCAACCTAGACAGCATAATAAAAAGCGGAGACATTACTTTGCCAACAAAGGTCCATCTAGTCGAGGCTATGGTTTTTCCAGTAGTCACATATGAATGTGAGAGTTGGACTATAATGAAGGCTGAGCGCCAAAGAATTGATGCTTTTGAACTGTAGTGCTGGAGAAGACTCTTGAAAGTCCCTTGGACTGCAAAGAGATCCAACCAGTCCACCCTAAAGGAGATCACTCCTGGGTGTTCATTGGAAGCACTGATGTTGAAGCTGAAACTCCAATATTTGGCCACCTGATATGAAGAGCTGACTCATTGGAAAAGACCCTAATGCTGGAACTGATGAGATGCAGGAGGAGAAGGGGACGATGAATGATGAGATGGCTGATGGCATCACCGACCTGATGGACATGCGTTTGGGTAGACTCAGGGAGTTGGTGATGGACAGGGAGGCCTGGCGTGCTGCAATTCATGGAATCTCAGAGAGTCGGACACGACTATGAGACTGAACTGAACTGAACTGGACTGAAAAGTACGGATGCAGCATTTCTTTTTTATTTTTAATATAAACCTGTGAAGTGGTATTGTCAATATGCCTGATATACAGCTACCAAAACTGAAGCCTCAAAAAGCTAGGAAAATTGCCCAAGATTACCAACTCTGATTTAATTCTACAACAGTGATTAATCTTTACCATGATACCACACTCTCCTATTCTGTATTGTCTTCATCTAGAATCTGGTGATGTTTCACAGAAGGGAATGGGGCGGGGAGCAGAAATGATGAACAGCTCCCTTTGCCTTCAGGAGTCTCATACTAGGTATGCTTCTTGAGGAGCAATTTGTAGCAGTACTTTGAAAGAGTATATTTTCTTTTTCTTCCTTTCTTTCATTTTTTTGCCACTTCCAAGTTGCTTCATTTTTTCTGGAAACAGTTTTTTTATTATATTAGTTTGCAACTTAGTGGTTCAATATTTTTATAGATTATACTCCATGTAAAGTTATTATAAAATATTTGTTATATTCCTTGTGCTGAACAGTATATACTTATAGCGTATTTATTTTATACATAATATTTTGTACCTCTTAACCCTCTACCTCACTGCCTCTCCCTTTTGCCTCTCTCCATTGGTAACAATTAGTTTGTTCTCTATATCTGTAAGTCTGTTTCTGCTTTGTTATATTCATTTGTTTGTTTTACAAAGATTCAACATGTAAGTGAATCTTTAGAAAAACTCTGATGCTGGAAAAGATTGAAAGCAAAAGGAGAAGGGCATGGCAGAGGATGAGATGGTTAGATAGTATCACTGATTCAATGGACATGAGTCTGAGCAAACTACAGGAGACAGCAAAGGACAAGGGAGCCTGGCATGCTGCAGTCCATGGGACACAGAGTTGGACACAACTTAGCGACTGGACAACAGCATTCTGCTTTCCATAGCCGTGGCACTAATTTATATCCCTATGAACAGCATACTAGAATTCTCTTTTTTTCCACATCCTGGTCAACATTTGTAATTTGTGATCTTTCTGATGGTACCTATTCTAAACAGGTGTAAGGTGATTTCTCATTTTGATTTTTATTTGAATTTCCCTAATGATTAGTGATTTTGAGCATCTTTTCATGTGCTTGTCAGCCATCTGTGCATTTCCATTGTGAAAACATATATTCAGTTTTACTGCCCATTTATATTTTTTTATATTGAGTTGTATAATCTATTTATATATTTTTTAAATTGGCCCTTATTGGCCACAAAAGTCTATTATTTTTAAAGTGTAGTAAACATAAGCAGAGACCACAGATGACCTTCTCAAGAGATGCTTTTGAGATATTTACCAATTTACCATATCATAAATGCTATAAAAATATATTATTCATTTGAAGAATAATGGGAACATCTTATACAACTATCAGTATTTAATGACAATTATGCCTTTAAGATGATGAGTGGAGAACAACAAAGGCGTGTTCATACGTGAATGCTGGGTAGCTCTCAAGTTCTCTTTGTTAGTAAGGAGACTCAGTCCAGCCTAAGGAGAACACAATTAAAATTTCTACTACACCATTTAAGAGTGGAAACCGCTAATGCCAAATTGCAATTGCCAAGAGTTTCTTTGACGCTGTCAAAGACCAGTTAAAGACAGCAGAAAAATTAAAGTCTCAGGCCACTACTGCTCAGTCTCAGTGAACCACTGAAAGAGATACTGTGATGGGGTATATAGAGTAGTATGTGAAGTGCTCCAAGAACTATAAAATTACTGGAAATCTCAGTTCTCATATCACCCCATTACAAAAAGCTACTGAAATTAAAAAAAAAAAAAAAAAAACATGAGCAGAATATTTGGTATGCATAAACATCAGAAAGTAATTGTTAACCTGAAAATAGCTATGTTTAAATTTATTTAATCTGAACAACGCTCACACATTTTTCTAAAGATGTCACAGGTTTTGTGATCAGTGTTTCTATTTCAGTCATCTTTTAAAGCTTGTTAACTTTATACTTTAAGAAAAGAGTCAATAGA
Organism: Tragelaphus eurycerus; assembly: GCA_935064755.1. Taxonomy (NCBI): domain Eukaryota; kingdom Metazoa; phylum Chordata; class Mammalia; order Artiodactyla; family Bovidae; genus Tragelaphus; species Tragelaphus eurycerus. The sequence continues at coordinate 13,026,080 of CAKXYN010000042.1, forward strand.
CAATTCAGAGGAAAATGTATTTGAAGGAAACCATATATTTTGTTTCTCAATCTTTTTAAATATATGCTTACTTTTATGATATTTTTCATATTCAACTTTATAACAATTTGGAATCTTATACTAAATTATACCACATGAGTATTAAAAAGCAAAATCAAAACAATAATTATTTCATAAAATACTTGTTCAAATTATCTGAACTTCTGTAATAAGGGTATGTGCATATGTGCTCTGCTGAGTCCACCTGTTTGAGACCCTATGAAGTATAGCCCAACAGGTGCCTCCGTCCATGGGATTCTCTGGCAAGAATATTGGAGTGGGTTGCCATGCTATCCTCCAGGGGACCTTCCCCACCTGGGAATCAAATCCACATCTCCTGTGTCTCCTGCATTGGCAAGTGGATCCTCTACCAATAGCACCACCAGGTACTTGACCATTTATGGGACCATCTCCTTGTTTTATGGCTGCTACTCATCTCCATTCAAGTATATATAACCAGTTAAAATTAAAAAAAAAAACACAGAAATAAATTAGTCCCAGTTTCAAAAGAAGTTGAGGGCAGAAAGAGGAGAGAGATATATTTCAGGCAGGGTGAGATGCTTTAGAAGTTTAGAAGCATTTGAGAAGCCAGACAGGTAAAAGAGACAAGAAGGCACTAGGTTAGAATGAGGAAGAAGGTCAACCATAAGGTAGAACATAGAATAGATAGAATGGAAAACAGAAAATATACACACTCAATTTGATTAGTGGCTGTTGGTGATGGACAGGGAGGGCTGGCGTGCTGCTATTCATGGGGTCACAAAGAGTCGGACACGACTGAGTGACTGAACTGAACTGAACTGAACTGAAGGCAAAATAAGATTATTTTTAATGCATTAAAGGTTAACTAGACAATATGATAGGCATATGTACTGATTTGAATAGTGTCACCCCTCAAGTTTATGTTCACTTGAAACCTCTAAATGTGACCTTATTTGGAAATCAGATCAGATCAGTCGTTTAGTCGTGTCCGACTCTTTGCAACCCCATGAACTGCAGCACGCCAGGCTTTCCTGTCCATCACCAGCTCTTGGAGGTCACTCAGACTCACATCCATCGAGTCAGTGATGCCATCCAGCCATCTCATCCTCTGTCGTCCCCTTCTCCTCCTGCCCCCAATCCCTCCCAGCATCAGAGTCTTCTCCAATGAGTCAACTCTTCGCATGAGGTGGCCAAAATACTGGAGTTTCAGCTTTAGCATCATTCCTTCCAAAGAAATTCCAGGATTGATCTCCTTCAGAATGGACTGGTTGGATCTTCTTGCAGTCCAAGGGACTCTCAAGAGTCTTCTCCAACACCACAGTTCAAAAGCATCAATTCTTCGGCGCTCAGCCTTCTTCACAGTCCAGCTCTCACATCCATATATGACCACAGGAAAGACCATAGCCTTGACTAGGCGAACTTTTGTTGGCAAAGTGATGTCTCTGCTTTTGAATATGCTATCTAGGTTGGTCATAACTTTCCTTCCAAGGAGTAAGCGTCTTTTAATTTCATAGCTGCAGTCACCATCTGCAGTGATTTTGGAGCCCAGAAAAATAAAGTCTGACACTGTTTCCACTGTTTCTCCATCTATTTCCCATGTACTAATGGGACCAGATGCCATGATCTTCGTTTTCTGAATGTTGAGCTTTAAGCCAACCTTTTCACTCTCCACTTTCACTTTCATCAAGAGGCTTTTGAGTTCCTCTTCACTTTCTGCCATAAGGGTGGTATAATCTGCATATCTGAGGTTATTGATATTTCTCCCAGCAATCTTGATTCCAGCTTGTGTTTCTTCCAGTCCAGCATTTCTCATGATGTACTCTGCATATAAGTTAAATAAACATGGTGACAATATACAGCCTTGATGTACTCCTTTTCCTATTTGGAACCAGTCTGTTGTTCCATGACTAGTTCTAACTGTTGCTTCCTGACCTGCATACAGATTTCTCAAGAGGCAGATCAGGCGGTCTGGTATTCCCATCTCTTTCAGAATTTTCCACAGTTGATTGTGATCTACACAGTCAAAGGCTTTGGCATAGTCAATAAAGCAGAAATAGATGTTTTTCTGGAACTCTCTTGCTTTTTCCATGATCCAGCGGATGTTGGCAATTTGATCTCTGGTTCCTCTGCCTTTTCTAAAACCAGCTTGAACATCAGGAAGTTCACGGTTCACATATTGCTGAAGCCTGGCTTGGAGAATTTTGAGCATTACTTTACTCGCGTGTGAGATGACTGCAATTGTGCGGTAGTTTGAGCACTCTTTGGCATTGCCTTTCTTTGGGATTGGGATGAAAACTGACCTTTTCCAATCTTGTGGCCACTGCTGAGTTTTCCAAATTTGCTGGCATATTGAGTGCAGCACTTTCACAGCATTATCTTTCAGGATTTGGAATAGCTCCACTGGAATTCCATCACCTCCACTAGCTTTGTTCGTAGTGATGCTTTCTAAGGCCCACTTGACTTCACATTCCAGAATGTCTGGCTCTAGGTCAGTGATCACACCATCATGATTATGTGGGTCGTGAAGCTCTTTTTTGTACAGTTCTTCTGTGTATTCTTGCCACCTCTTCTTAGTATCTTCTGCTTCTGTTAGGTCCATACCATTTCTGTCCTTTATTGAGCCCATTTTTGCATGAAATGTTCCTTTGGTATCTCTGATTTTCTTGAAAAGATCCTTAGTCCTTCCCATTCTGTTGTTTTCCTCTATTTCTTTGCATTGATCACTGAAGAAGGCTTTCTTTTCTCTTCTTGTTATTCTTTGGAACTCTGCATTCAGATGTTTATATCTTTCCTTTTCTCCTTTGCTTTTCGCTTCTCTTCTTTTCGCAGCTATTTCCAAGGCCTCCCTAGACAGCCATTTTGCTTTTTTGTATTTCTTTTCCATGGGGATGGTCTTGATCCCTGACTCCTGTACAACGTCACGAACCTCATTTCATAGTTCATCAGGCACTCTATCTATCAGATCTAGGCCCTTAAATCTATTTCTCACTTCCACTGTATAATCATAAGGGATTTGATTTAGGTCATACCTGAATGGTTTAGTGATTTTCCCTACTTTCTTCAATTTCAGTCTGAATTTGGCAATAAGGAGTTCATGGTCTGAGCCACAGTCAGCTCCTGGTCTTGTTTTTGCTGATTGTATAGAGCTTCTCCATCTTTGGCTGCAAAGAATATAATCGATCTGATTTCGGTGTTGACCATCTGGTGATGTCCATGTATAGAGTCTTCTCTTGTGTTGTTGGAAGAGGGTATTTCCTATGACCAGTGCATTTTCTTGGCAAAACTCTACTAGCCTTTGCCCTGTTTCATTCTGTATTCCAAGGCCAAATTTGCCTGTTACTCCAGGTGTTTCTTGACTTCCTACTTTTGCATTCCAGTCCCCTATAATGAAAAGGACATCTTTTTTGGGTGTTAGTTCTAAAAGGTCTTGTAGATCTTCATAGAACCGTTTCACTTCAGCTTCTTCGGTGTTACTGGTTGGGGCATAGATTTGGATGACTGTGACATTGAATGGTTTGCCTTGGGAACGAACAGAGATCATTCTGTCATTTTTGAGATTGCATCCAAGTATTGCATTTCGGACTCTTTTGTTGACCATGATGGCCACTGCATTTCTTCTGAGGGATTCCTGCCCACAGTAGTAGATATAATGGTCATCTGAGTTAAATTGACCCATTCCAGTCCATTTTAGTTCGCTAATTCCTACAATGTCAACATTCACTCTTGCCATCTCTTGTTTGACCACTTCCAATTTGCCTTGATTCATGGACCTGACATTCCAGGTTCCTATGCAATATTGCTCTTTACAGCATCGGACCTTGCTTCTATCACCAGACACATCTACTGCTGGGTATACTTTCTGGTTTGGTTCCATCCCTTCATTCTTTCTGGAGTTATTTCTCCACTGATCTCCAGTAGCATATTGGGCCCCTAACTGACCTGGGGAGTTTCTCTTTCAGTATCCTATCATTTTGCCTGCCTACCCGCGAGCGGCACACTGAGAGCGCCCGGCCTAGACCCGCGAGCGGCACACGAGAGCCCCGGCGCCGGGGCGCGGTGCACTGAGAGCGCACCCGAGAGGAGCTACCCAATGACCGAGGAAGGACGGCGGTGAGGACCAGCGCACTAAGCACGGCCGAGAGCAGCTACCCCACGACCGAGGTCAGGAAGGGCGGCGGTGAGGAGATACCCCTCCCTCAAGGTCAGGAAGGGTGGCGGTGAGGAGAGACCCCTCGTCCAAGGTAAGGTGCGATGGCTGTGCTTTGCTGGAGCAGCCGGGAAGAGATACCCCACGCCCAAGGTAAGAGAAACCCAAGTAAGACGGTAGGTCTTGCGGGAGGGCATCAGAGGGCAAATACACTGAAACCATACTCACAGAAAACTAGTCAATCTAATCACACCAGGACCACAGCCTTGTCTAACTCAATGAAATTAAGCCATGCCCGTGGGGCAACCCAGGTCATGGTGGAGAGATCTGACAGGGTGTGGTCCGCTGGAGAAGGGAATGGCAAACCACTTCAGTATTCTTGCCTTGAGAACCCCATGAACAGTATTTGGAAGTAGGGTACTTCAAATGTAATCAAGCTAAGAGGAGGTCATACTGGATTAGGGTGGCCCTAAATTCAATATGTTTGGTGTCTTTATAAAAAGTTTAGAGACTGAGACACAGGCATAGAGAGGAAAAATGCTATTTGAAGACATAGAGACACAGAGGGAAGAACACCATGTGAATACAGATGCAGAAATTGGAGTGATACAGATTCAAGCAAAGGAATGCCAAAGATTGTCCGCACTCTCCACAACTTAGCAAGAGGAAGAAACATTCAGAGAGAGGACGATCCAGCCAACACCTTGATATGTGGCTTCTAGCCTCCAGAACTATAGAGAATTTCTGTTGCTTTAAGTTACTAAGTTTATGATGATTTTTTATAGCAGCCCTAGGAAATTAATACGAAGATACAGTAAAAAAAAAAAAAAAAAAAAATGAACTTACCACCTAAAGATGATATGACCTTGAAGATTAAAGGCAGAAATTGCTTAGGGTGCATTTAACACTGACCAAGTAGGAGCCTGAATCAGATTTCAAAAAATCCATTTCCTTGAAAAGATTTTCACTAAAGTAGTAAACAGTCTCAAGCAATCTTAGCCCAAGGATTTTTTGTTAGAATGTTTATATATCTCTTACTTTAATTCTTTTTTTTTTTTTTACCATTAAAAAAATTTTATTGGGGTATAGTTGATTTACAATATGTTAGTTTCAAGTATACAGTAAACTGAATCAGTTATACATATACTTTGAGATTCTCTTCTCTTATAGACTATTACAGAGGACTGAATTTCCTGTGCTACACAGGTCTTTATTAGTTATCTATTTTATAATTAGTGGTGTGTATGTATCAATTCCAATCTTCTAATTTATCCCTCCCCAAATCTTTACCACTTTTAGGCATACAGTTCACTGGTAATAACTATGTTCATAACATCGAGCAATTATCACCACCATCCATCCCCATGAGCTCATGAAACAATACCCATTAAATACTTCTTCACTTTCTCATTCCCAGCTCTTGACAACCACCAGGATTATTATTCTTCTAAGAATATATCCAGACAACCTATGTATTCACCAATTCATCAAAACGAAAACTGGATGATTGTGTTAATAGTATAATTAAAACCTTAAATATTAAAAATATTATGGTACTCCATCTAGAAATCCTCAACACTGGTGTCAATATGACAAACCTAATTTTAGTTTTTTGTAATGTAGCTAGAAAGAGGAAAATACAGCTAGATGTCAACTGATGCTCATTCACTTTCACATCCCTAAACCTTTCTGTACCCTTTTGTTTTTACTCAGACTCACCTATTTTTATTTGCTTTAAAACATTTTATTGCAATCTTTCTAATAAAGATCACCTAATTGATTTTGGTCCCCAAACTTCTAAGCAGCTCATCCCCTCTCCACCAGAGTTTGACAGCTGCTCACACAGGTTCATGCAGGAAACATGTTAAGTTCCAAGGATCTGACCAACACCAGGTAGGACATCCTCTGCATCAGCAAAATCCTAAAACACAGTACCCAGGTATAAGGCATGTTGCTCTCCACTTCGTCACAGCCTGTTGCTGAAGTGGCAGGAACCATCACCTGGACATCCCAGCAACCCCAAAAGTGCTTCTCCAAGAGAATTCTAAACCTTAGGCCTTCAGTCACCAGGTTAGCCTGGAATCTCTGTGAAGGAGTACTTCCCTGGCTGGGCTTCCAAAGCTCTCAGGCCTTCTTTTAAGAATAACACACCGGTGGACGTTTTAACTCCCTCGTGGTGCCTTGGACCCTCCTTCGAGAATCAGGAGCCTGCACGCCGGCAGCTGTGCAAAGACGGCGCAGGCTGCAGCCTCCCCCTGGTTGGGAGAAGGTGCCGCAGCAGACGACTGGGGAACCGCCGGAGAACCATTTTGACTCTGCGCGTGTTCGCCGAACAAAGTCTTACTTTAATTCTATACTCACTAGAGTATTTATTTGTCAAATTACTATTTGGTTCCTTGTTCATCTGTCTTACAAGAGAGAATGTCTTTCACCACTTAAACATCAAGTTTTATAGTTTGCATGGCAATGGTGTCTTACTGAAAATTAATAAATTGAGAGCCATGGGTATCTTAAGCTTGATTTGTGCTTTTGTGGGATGGTTATCTTAAGTTTGATTTGTGCTTTTGTGGGGCCTGATCACCCCTGGGCACCAATATGAGTAATAATTCTGAACAGACTAATAGCAGGATTACATGATCACTCAACCATGACCTCCAAATGCCCATAACTTTGTTCCTAAAACTTGCATATCACCATGTCAGACTTTACATATACAAATGAAATTGCAAAATAATTTCAGAATTGAAAGGGGTTCATGTAGGCTACTAAATCCTCTCTCTGCATTAGTGGATCTCAAATGAGTCAATGGAGCCCTGAGTTGGTTCTACAGAAGCACCAGAGATAACCCCACATCTGTTTCCACTTTTGTTAGATGCCAAGTTAATCTGTTTTTTAAAGTGAACACTGTATGATTTTGAAAGAATATTTCCAACACACACACACAAAGTTTGAAAAATGACTGCTCCTTCATTGTCTATATTCTACTTCTTCAGACTATAATAAATAATCACATTTTTTAAAAAGTTAAATGGTATAATATTAACTCTAAATGGAGTGTGAACATTAAAAATGCATAATGTAAATCAACAACAACCAAAAAGTTGAACAAGTATAATTCCCTTCCTCAAAAAAATATCACAAATGATCCAAATGGGGGAAGAAAAGCTGGAAAAAACAAACAACAACAGAAAAGGAAAAGAAAAAAAGAAAAAAAATTATAAGCATTAATGACTCTAAATACAACCATATCCAAAAATATGGTAAATGTTAATCATCTAAACCATTCAATCAAAATGCAGGGACAGCTAGAACAGATTTTTTTTTTTTTTAATGTGACTGTTTACTTTCTAGATGTAATATATTAGAATTATAGTTTAAAAAACAGTATTGATGGTAAGAGGACATTTCAGGATGACAAAAACAAATTCATCAGAAAGGTTATATTTATAAATCTTTATGAATCTTATAGTAGAGCAGCAAGGCAGATGAACGAATAGTTAAAAGAATATCAAACAGAAGCAGAACATTTCTGTTAACATAGCAAATTCCATAATTAAAGATAGAAAATTTTACACTCAGCCCTTATCAACTAACAAATAGCACAAATTACTAAAGACATAAACTATATAATCAACACTATCAACCATTTTGACCAAATTTTAGTTTAAAGCAGCCATATAGAATACTCATATTTTTTATGGGTACATTACATTGTATTAGTGCCATATGCTAATCATAAAATGTCTTAATGAATTTAAACACAATAGAAATCTTATTATATTCTCTCAACAAACTAGAATTTAAATAAAAATCAATAATGATAAGATATATAGGGAAAATACAAGTATTGTAATGTAACAATATACTTCTAAATAATTCATGAATGAAAGAAGATATGGTAAAGAATATTTTAATATATTAGGTACATTAACATCCTAAAGAATCTATTTTAAAAACTGTTTTTGAGAATCTATTAAAAAACAAGTAGACAAAAACAAAAAATTGAATTTGGTGAATTTGCACAATATGCCGTTAATGTACAAGTTAATTATATAGTTCTATACTAGCAGCAAAAAATTGGAAAATGAAGGTACAAAATATATTTATCATGACGTCAAAACATAAAATTTTTAGAAATACATTAAAAAGAGTTACTTTTTTGTAATAAGAATATTTCATACCTACTCACAACAAATTTCAACTATACAATTCATTGCTACTAACTGTAGTCATCATGCTGCACACCAGGTTTCCAGAACTTATTCATCTTATAACTGAAATTTTATACTATTTGATCAATATCTGCTTTTCTTCTTGACTCCTAGCCTATGCTAACTAACATTTTTCTCTGATATTAGTTCATTGTTTTTCAATACACATATAAATGACATAATTTTACATTCTTGTTCTGTCTGGCTTATTTTAATGATCAACATGTCCCGTGTTCATTTCTGGAAGGCAGAAATTCCTTACTTTTTAAAGCTGATAATATTTTGGTGTGTGTGTGTGCTGCTAAGTCGCTTCAGTCGTGTCCGACTCTGTGCGACCCCACAGACAGAAGCCCATCAGGCTCCCCTGTCCCTGGGATTCTCCAGGCAAGAATACTGGAGTGGGTTGCCATTTCCTTCTCCAACGTATGAAAGTGAAAAGCGAAAGTGAAGTTGCTCAGTCGTGTCCGACTCTTAGCGACCCCACGGACTGGAGCCTACCAGGCTCCTCCATCCATGGGATTTTCCAGGCAGAAGTACTGGGGTGGGGTGCCATTGCCTTCCCAGGTGTGTGTGTGTGTATCCCCAAACTTATAATGTTCTACTGTGGACATATATTTATATAAATAAGCTAATATTATTAAGAGGGAATAATATTTTATTGTGTATATATATATGAAATGTATTATCTATATATTATATATTAATGATTTATATATATATATATATATATATATATATATATATATACATATAACATCAGTTTCTTCATCCATTTCATTTATCCACAGACAGTTAGTTTTTTTTTTCTTATTATAGTTAACTAACAATAATATGTTGGTGTTAGGTAAATAGCATAGTGAGTTGATATTTTACACATTATACTTCATCTAAAGTTACTACAAAATATTGGCTATATTTCCAATTTTTTTGTATTGTATATTACATCCCTGTATCTTATTTTATAGCTAGTAGTTTATAGCTTTTAATCCCCTTCACCTATTTTGCCCTTCCCCCATCCCTCTGCTCATTAGTAACCACTAGTTGGTTCTCTGTACCTGTGAGCCTGTTTCTATTTTGTTATGCTTTTCATCTGTTTTATTTTAAATATCACATGTTTGTCTTTCTCTAACATTTCAGTAAGCATAATATCATACAGATCCATCTATATTTTTTCAAATGACCAAATTTCATTCTTTTTTTATGGCTGAGTGATATTCCATTATGTGTGTGTGTGTATGTGTGTACACCACATCGTCTTTATCCATTCATTTATGATGGATATTAAGTTGCTTCCATATCTTGACTACTGTAAATAGTATTGATATGATCATTGGGGTGCATGTATCTTTTTGAATCAATTTCATTTTCTTCAGATATTTACCCAGGAGTAGAATTTCTGGATCATATGGTAGACCTATTTTTAATTTTTTGAGGATTTCCATAATGTTTTTGATAGTGGCTATACCAATTTACATTGCCATCACCAAATACTCAGATCAGATCAGATCAGATTAGTCCCTCAGTCATGTCCGACTCTTTGTGACCCCCTGAATTGCAGCACGCCAGGCCTCCCTGTCCATCACCAACACCCGGAGTTCACTCAGACTCATGTCCATCGAGTCAATGATGCCATCCAGCCATCTCATCCTCTGTTGTCCCCTTCTCCTCCTGCCCCCAATCCCTCCCAGCATCAGAGTCTTCTCCAATGAGTCAACTCTTCACATGAGGTGGCCAAAGTACTGGAGTTTCAGCTTTAGCATCATTCCTTCCAAAGAAATCCCAGGGCCAATCTCCTTCAGAATGGACGACTGGTTGGATCTCCTTGCAGTCCAAGGGACTCTCAAGAGTCTTCTCTGCCAGGGTCCAGCCCCGGTGGATCCAGGGACTTCGAAGGGGAGACGGCATAGGCGATCAGGAAACAACTGCTTATTAAAATATTAATTAAAGATATAAAGAATAATAGAAATGAGGATAGCTCAGTGAGGAGGAAATTCAGTGAAGAAAAGCGGATGAAATGATAGCTCAGTGAGAAGGAAATTCAGTGAGAACATTTTGTGGAGAGAGGAGGCTGAATAATTCAGCCAGAAGGTAAGAGAAAGAAGGACATGGGGAGACCAAGCTTCATTGAACAAAGCCCCGTACTTTACTTTTCAAAGTAGTTTTTATCTCTTAAGTTATGCATAGAGGATAATGAGGGAAGGGGTGGAGTCATGCAGGGACAGCAGTCCCTGAGCCAGGCTTTCAAACCTATCACATGCAAAAGTTTAGGTGAGTTACATCATCTTCTGGCCCAGAGGCCTATTAACATTTTAAGGAACTTATTTTCTCTAAAGGTGATTATTTTAAAGTCAGGCACCACCCTGCAAAAGCATTGGCGTTGCATATCTATGGGGCAAAGTTGTGGTGGGTTGTAACAAAGATTAACTCAAGGGTCCCAAGTTATAAACATTAAGGCTACTACTTACATTTCAATACACTGCCAAGGACACAGTAGGTAAGGGATATGGAGACTTAGCAGCAAACATTGGCCCAACAAGTGAAAAACCCTTCACCAATACAATTTCTAATCAATCTTTTAACGGCTCAAAGGAATCTGTGTTTAGAAAGTTTAGAACATCTCATGCCTCTCACAGTTGGGAGGCTCTAAACAATCACATGTGGCTGGAAAAACCTATTCAGGCAGGCTAGAGGGTTTCCAAAAGGAGTTTGTAGGCTGAAACACTGTCACACTCAGGAATTATTAACTGGAGCTGTAAGTTAGCTCTTTTTTCAGAGAAAGGTAGTAGGGGACAGCCCCCTGTAAAGTCAGAGGTGAGAACACAAAGCAGAAAGTAGGCAGACTCCGGCTTTTTTGGCGGGAGTAGATGCTCGAGAAACTCCAGGGGGCTCCTGAGGCTGGATCGCCGTTGCGTTATTGCTAAGCCTCCTTCCTGATGACCCTTGTCATGGGCAGAGCGCTAATCCAAACTGGCTCCCAACACTTCTCCAACACCACAGTTCAAAAGCATCAATTCTTCAGCACTCAGCCTTCTTCACCGTCCAGCTCTCACATCCATACATGACCATAGGAAAAACCACAGCCTTGACTAGACAAACCTTTTTTGGCAAAGTAATGTCTTTGCTTTTGAAAGTGCTATCTGGGTTGGTCATAACTTTCCTCCCAAGGAGTAAGCGTCTTTTAATTTCATGGCTGCAGTCACCATCTGCAGTGATTTTGGAGCCCAGAAAAATAAAGTCTGACACTGTTTCCATTGTTTCCCCATCTATTTCCCATGAAGTGATGGGACCGGATGCCATGATCTTCATTTTCTGAATGTTGAGCTTTAAGCCAACTTTTTCACTCTCCACTTTCACTTTCATCAAGAGGCTTTTTAGTTCCTCTTCACTGTCTGCCATAAGGGTGGTGTCATCTGCATATCTGAGGTTATTGATATTTCTCCCAGCAATCTTGATTCCAGCTTGTGTTTCTTCCAGTCCAGCATTTCTCACGATGTACTCTGCATATAAGTTAAATAAACATGGTGACAATATGCAGCCTTGACGTACTCCTTTTCCTATTTGGAACCAGTCTGTTGTTCCATATCCAGTTCTAACTGTTGCTTCCTGACCTGCATACAAATTTCTCAAGAGGCAGATCAGGTGGTCTGGTATTCCCATCTCTTTCAAAGCTTTCCACAGTTTATTGTGATCCACACAGTCAAAGGCTTTGACATAGTCAATAAAGCAGAAATAGATGCTTTTCTGGAACTCTCTTGCTTTTTCCATGATCCAGCAGATGTTGGCAATTTGATCTCTGGTTCCTCTGCCTTTTCTAAAACCAACTTGAACATCAGGAGTTTCATGGTTCACATATTGCTGAAGCCTGGCTTGAATTTCCTTTTATCACAGCCTTGCAAACACTTTATTTGTCTTTTTGATGGTAGCCATCCTGACAAAGATGAGATGATATCCTTTTTTTCATTAGATGCATTTTCCCTGCTGCTGCTGCTGCTAAGTCAATTCAGTTGTTTCCGACTCTGTGTGACCCCATATATGGCAGCCCACCAGGCTCCCCTATCCCTGGGATTCTCCAGGCAAGAACACTGTAGTGGGTTGCCATTGCCTTCTCCAATGCATGAAAGTGAAAAGTGAAAGTGAAGTCACTCAGTTTTGTCTGACTCTTAGCGGCCCCATGGACTGCAGCCTACCAGGCTCCTCCATCTATGGGATTTTCCAGGCAAGAGTACTAGAGTGAGGTGCCATTGCCTGGTCCCTAATGGTTAGCAATATTGAATATCTTTCCATGAATCTGGTGGCCATCTTCCTGTCTCTTTGCAAAACCCCTATTCATGTCTTCTACCCATTTTCAGTTAGGTAGTTTGGATTTTTTTTCCAATATTGAGGTATATGAGTTTTTAATATACTTTGGATATTAACCCTTTATCAGACATCAGCTGCAAATGCCTTCTCACACTCAGTGGGGCTGACTTTTTGTTTTGCTGATGGATTCTTTTGCTATCCTAAAACTTTTAAGTTTTATTATGTCCCATGTATTATGTTTGCTCTTGTTTTCTTTGCCTGATGAGATCAATTCAATAAAATGTACTATCAAAGAGTATTGTTGTTGTTGTTCAGTTGCTCAGTTGTGTCTGACTCCTTGCAACCCCATGGACTGCAGCATGCCAGACTTCTCTGTCCTTTCCCATTTCCTGGAGCTTGCTCAAACTCCTGTCTATTGAGTTGGTGATGCCATCCAACCATCTCATCCTCTGTTGTCTCCTTCTCTTCCCACTTTCAATCTTTCCCACCAGTAGTATCTTTTCTAATGAGTTGGCTCTTCGCATCAGGTGGACAAAGTATTCGGGCTTCAGCCTCAGCATCTTAAGATTTCCTTTAAAATTGACTGATTTGATCTTGCAGTCCAAGGGACTCTCAAGAGTTTTCTCCAAAACCACAGTTAAAAAGCACCAAATCTTCAGCACTCTGCCTTCTTTATAGTCCAATTCTCACATCCATACTGGAAAAAATCATAGCTTTGACTATATGGACCTTTGTCGGCAAAGTAATGTCTCTGCTTTTTAATATACTGTCTAGGTTGGTCATAGCTTTCCTTCTAAGAAGCATCTTTTAATTTCATGGCTGCAGTCAGTATCTGTCATGACTTTTGTGCCTAAAAAAAATAAAATCTGTCACTGTTTCCATTGTTTCCCCATCTATTTGCCACGAAGCAATGGGACCGGATGGCAGGATTTTAGTTTTTTGAATGTTGAGTTTTAAGCCAGTTCTTTCACTCTCTGCATCACCTTCATCATGAGGATCTTTAGTTCCTCTTTGCTTTCTGCCATAAGGGTGTGGTCATCTTCATATCTGAGGTTATTGATATTTCCAGGAATTTTGTTATTTCTGATCTTAAATTTAGATCTTTAATCCATTGTGTGCTTATTTTTATATCTGAGAAAATGTTCTAAATTGATTCTTTTACATGTAGCCATACAGTATTCATGACATGAGTTATTAAAGATAATATCTTTTCTTTATTGTATATTCATGCCCCTTTTGGATAGATTAGTTGGCCATATGGGTGCACACGTTTATTTCTTGGGTCTCTGTTTTGTTCTGTTGATCTATGTGTATGTTTTGTGCCAGTACCATACTGTTTTCACTTCTGTAGCTTCATACTAGAGCCTGGAATCAGGGAGTGTAATAACTCCAAGTTTGTTCTTTTTTCTCAAGATTGCTTTGTCTATTCGAGGTCTTTTGTGGTTCCACACAAATTTTGCAGTCGTTTGTTCTAGTTCTGTAGAAAGTACCTGGGTGTCTGAAAGAAATTACATTAAATATATAGCTTTGAGTTGTATGGACATTTTAATGATATTAATTCTTTCAATTGAGGAACACTTGGTATTTCTGTTTATCTGTATTATTTTCAATATCCTACATAAATGCCTTATAGTTTCCAGAGTATATGTTGGTTAAGTTCATTCTGAGGTATTTTATTCTTTTTTGTGTGATGGTAGATGGCTTTGATTTATTTTTCTGGTAGCTCATTGTTAGGGCATAGATATAGAAGAAGTTTCCGAGTATTTAATCTTCTACCTTGCAGTTGTACTCAATTCATATACTAGTTCTAGTTTTTGGTGAATTTTAGGGTTTTCTTTATCTTCAATAATCATCAGCAAATAGTGACAGTGTTGCCTCATACTTGTTAAAACTACTTCTTTAATTTTATCAAATTTTCTATACTTTTAGCTATATAAACTAGGTACTTTTTTTTTCTATAGCTTTACTAGTTTATACAATACCAGTATAATCTTTATTATATCCTTCCTTCTGTTGACCTTGGGCTTTGTTTTTTCTTCTTTTTCTAATTTCTTTAGATGGTAAATTTGAGTTATTTATTTAATATTTTTTTGTTTAATTGAGTATGCTTATACCACCACAAATTTTCTTCTTAGGACTAGTTCTTTTGTGTCCATAGATCTTGAAAAGTTGTGTTTTTATTTTCATTCGTCTGAGCATATTTTCTGATTTCCTTTGCTGACCTGTTGGCTTTTTAATAGTAAGTTATTTAGTCTCCACATGTTTATGTGCCTTTTTCACATTATTTTTATTTGATTTCTAGTCTCAACATTTTATGTCAGAAAAATATGCTTGATGTAATTTTAGTCTTCTTAAATGTGTTGAGACTTGTTTTGGAACCTAGAATATGATCTATGCTGAAGAATGTTCTATGTGCACTTGGAAAAAATGTATATGCTGAGTTTTTAAAATGGAATGTCTTGTGTATAACTAGTAAGTCCATCTGGCCATTTAACACTACTCTTTCCTTATTGATTTTCTTTCTTGGTGATCCATCGTTTGATGTACATGGGGTGTTAATGTACATGGGGTGTTAATGTTAAAAAGACAAGAAAATGGTTTCTTACATAGTAAATTACAGTTTAATTAATAAATGGCACACTTTTGTGGGAGATGTTTGTGTCTTTTGGTTTCAGATCATCTTGTTTCTATAGAATCATTAATATCTGCTACTTCTTTCTTTTTTTCCCCTTTTATTTCTAAGTATCTAAGAAGAGTCTGTCTGTTCTAACTTCCTCCCTCCTAGAAATGATGCCATACAAAACTGCTATTCTAATACCTATGAGCTCTCAAGCTTTTCCTTTTTCCCTCATGAAATTATTTTCTGATAAAATTAGTCTTATATTTGTTATAAGGATTTCCTCCCATAATGTATAATTATTTTTCCATTTTTGATAGGTGTTATTTTGTGTCTTCAGCTACTGGTTCTATGCCCACCACCCTCTCACTTTTTATTTGCCTGATACTCAGTTCTTTTGTGTATTCAGAACTGGCTAAAATAGTTTCAGAAAGTTTATATCCTTACATGTGACATTGAAATTTTAGCATTCTTGGTCCTATGGGATTTAAGTGACTTTGTATGTTCTTTTTGTTGAATTAAATGGCTTGGGGAATGTGTAAAATGATTAATATTTAGATGGCTTTAATTATCCAATATGTGAATATGAAACTTTTTATTAAAACTAGATTAATTTTGTAGATTACTTAGGAGAGAAAGAATACCTTTACAGTATTAGAGTTTTGCATCTAGAATAATGTCAAGGATGTTCATTTATTCATATTTCTTTTTCTACTCTTCTATAATTTTTGGCCTATTTACAAAAAATATTTCTTTCTTTAGTATTTGCACTATGGTTTTTATTATTTTTTAATTATAAATTATACCCTTTAAGTTGTTTTCAGCCTGATTTTTAAAGATAGTCTGAAATACAATTTAATTCTTCATGTTTATTTAATAAAAGACATGTTTTCTGAATTCTCATGAGAGTTTTCATATTTTTAAAGTTGTTTCTCTTTTTTTCTCTCCCAGGAGAATTTTCAACTAATGAAAATTCATTTTCCTCCCTTCCAATATTTATAACTCATATGCTATCTTCTGATTTCTTTGGATAAACTTGCAAAACAGAATTGAATTATGGACGTGAGAGTAGATATCATTGTTTTGGAATTCACTTTAATGGGATTGCTCATGGTTTTACTCTTTATATAATGTTTGCTAATATTTTTATATAGATATCCCATATCATATTAGGAAATTATTCTATCCTTATGCTAAAATTTACCTTCATAATGAAGACTGAATTTAATCACGTAACTTTTTAGCATCTATAGGTACAATTGTAATTATACTGACTATATAAAATATAGTCAGATAATGACTGACATATTTTGGGAGAGAGGAGAAATAAGAATCTTAACCTGATTAGGCCATTGTTATGATACTACCATTATAAGAACTGTCTCAAACACAAAATCCACTTGTTTGGTTTCCAAAAGCCCTGCTAATGCAACTCATCAAGATACTAGAGATAGAAGAGGAAATAACAATTAATCCTGAAGAGATGTCAGTAGAAAATTTCAAAACTCAAACAGTGGGGAAAAAAAAAAGATTGAATAGAATATCAAAGAACTGTAGGTCAATTATAAAATGTATAACGTAATAGTAATGGTATACCAGGAGAAGAAGAAAAAGATAAAAAGACAAGAAATCTCTGAGGTACTCATGATTGAAAACTTCTCCAAATTGATGATACCAAAGCCTATGGAGTTTGCTTTTTTATCAGTTCTTCCCATCTTATTATCCTCACCTTTATTTACAGTTTATTGTAAATTTGTATACAATCATACTATAAATTCCTTGCCCTGAATTAAAACTATTTTTATTTTGTTATTGAAAAGAGAAAATCAAATACCTTATCAGTAGCTTTCTTACATATACTCTCTGAATCACATAGCATGCATTACCTATATCAGATTTTCCTTTTTTTAAAAATTTCAACTGTTTGAAATTTCTTAGCCAGGGGATATTTGACAATGTTAGAACAATTATTGATTGTCATCATGAAGGAAGGATGCCATTAACATCTAGTAATGTTAAACATGCATAAAGTGAAAGTGAAAGTGAAAGTGACGTCGCTCAGTCATACATGATTTTTTGCGTCCCCATGGACTGTAGCCTACCAGGCCCCTCCGTCCATGGGATTTTCCAGGCAACAATACTGGAGTGGGTTGCCATTTCCTTCTCCAGGGGATCTTCCCCACCCATGGATTGAAACCGGGTCTCCCACATTGTAGGCAGAAGCTTTACTGTCTGAGCCACAAGGGAAGTCCAAACATGCATAGGCCAGCCCTCAAAATACACAAGAAATTATCCAGTTTCAAATATCAGTAATACAGAAGCTTTAAAACTATTTTCTATACCTATAAATTTCCAGACATCTTGATACATTTATATTATTGTTGCACCTGAAATTTCCTTTCTTTATCAAGCCAGTCAATCTTAATGGAAATCAACACTGAATACTCATTGGAAGGACTGATGCTGAAGCTGAAGCTCCAATACTTTGGCCACCTGATGCGAACAGCTGACTAATTGGAAAAAGGAGGGGATATAGTGAATCTCTTCTCCTCAGAAGGAGAAAGGGATGACAGAGGATGAGATAGTTGGATGGAGTCACCAATTCAATGAATATGAACTTGGTTAAACTCTGGGGGATAATGAGGGCCAGGGAAAACTGGTGTGTTGCAGTCCATGTGGTTGCAGAGCCAGATACAACTTGATGACTGAACAACAGCAACAACAAAAAATTAAAGAATAAACTATAAGCTGACTCCATCAATAAAATATAGTGTGTGTCCTGAAGCCTAGAAGATAATACTTAATTATCCTATCACTTCCTCTAATGCTTCAACTGCACTTCAGCAGACCACTTCAATACTCCTTCAAAAAGGTGGAATATGGCCAGTGGATTTATGGTCGTAGGTTTGCAACCACACATTCTCTGTTGTAAGGTTGTCCATTTTATATAAATGCAAACTGTTTTGATTATCTTTAATGATTAAATTATAAAATGTTTAAAAAATCAATGGGTGCATTTCATGTGGTTGAGTTCATATTAATTCACTCTAGCAAAGATACTACATCTGTTACAGCAACTAAAATGCAAGACTAGATTGATAAATTAAATGAAAATTTATTGGGGATTGCTATCCCTGCATCCTTCAGATCTTTAAGGATAGCACTAATTTTCAGCCATTCTTGGGATGGAGTATTGTTTTATTTTTATTTTTTCTGTGTGTATTTTACTGTGTTGGAGCAGGAACAGTTTCAAAGGATTCTACTGCCCTTCTCTATTGTAATGGACAATTTTATATGTCAATTTTTTCTGGGCTACATGAAGCCCAGATAGTTGGTCAAACATTACTCTGAGTATGTCTGTGAGGGTGTTTTTAGATGAGATTAAACTCTTTATTAATTTATTTTTTTATTGAAGGAAAATTGCTTTCCAGAATTTTTTTGTTTTCTGTCAAACCTCAACATGAATCAGCCATAGGTACACATATACCTACTCCCTTTTGAAACTGCCTCCCATCTCTCACCCTGTCCCACCTCTTTAGATTGATACAGAGCCCCTGTTTGAGTTTCCTAAGACATACAGCAAATTCCCATTTGCTATCTATTTTACATATGGTAATATGTTTCCATATTACTCTTTCCATACATCTCACCCTCTCCTCCCCTATGCCCATGTCCATATGTCTGTTCTCTATGTCTGTTTCTCAATTCAGTTCAGTTCAGTTTAGTTGTTCAGTCATGTCCGACTCTTTGCGAATCCATGAATTGCAGCACGCCATGCCTCCGTGTCCATCACCAACTCCTGGAGTTCAGTCAAACCCACATCCATAGAGTCATTGATGCCATCCAGCCATCTCATCCTCTGTTGTCCCCTTCTCCTCCTGCCCCCAATCCCTCCCAGCATTAGAGTCTTCTCCAGTGAGTCAACTCTTCGCATGAGGTGGCCAAAGTACTGGAGTTTCAGCTTTAGCATCATTCCTTCCAAAAAATCCCAGGGCTGATCTCCTTCAGAATGGACTGGTTGGATCTCCTTGCCGTCCAAGGGACTCTCAAGAGTCTTCTCCAACACCACAGTTCAAAAGCATCAATTCTTCGGTGCTCAGCCTTCTTCACTGTCCAGCTCTCACATCCATACATGACCACAGGAAAAACCATAGCCTTAACTAGACGGACCTTTGTTGGCAAAGTAATGTCTCTGCTTTTGAATACGCTATCTAGGTTGGTCATAAGTTTCTCAATTGCTGCCCTGTAAATAAATTCTTCAGTACCATTTTTCTAGATTTCGTATATATGCATTAGAATATGATATATATCTTTCTCTTTCTGACTCACTGCACTCTGTATAATAGGTCTAGGTTCATCCACATCATCACAACTGACTCAAATGTCATCCTTTTTATGGTTGAGTAATATTCCATTGTGTGTATATACCATGACTTCTTTATCCATTCATCTGTTGGTGGACATCTAGGTTATTTCCATGTTTTAGCTATTGTAAATAGTGCTGCAATGAACAATGGGATACATGTGTCTTTTTCGATTTTGGTTTCCTCAGGATATATGCATAGGAGTGAGATTCCTAGATCAGATGGTGGTTTTATTCCTAGTTTTTTAAGGAATCTCCACATCGTTTTCCATAGTGGCTATATCAATGTACATTCCCACCAACAGTGCAAGAGCATTCCCTTTTCTCCACAATCTCTCCAGCATTTATTGTTGTAAACTTTTTGATGAGGGCCATTCTGACCTGTGTGAGATGACATCTCATTGTAGTTTTGATTTATATTTCTCTAATAATGAGCAATGTTGAGTATATTTTCACATGTTTGTTAGCCACCTGTATGTCTTCTTGGGAAAAATGTCTATGTATGTATTTTCCCCACTTTTTAATTAAGTAGTTTGTTTTTCCAGCATTGATATGTATGAGCTGCTTGTATATTTTGGAAATTAATCCTTTGTCAATTGTTTAATTTGCTATTATTTTCTCCCAGAGGGTTGTCTTTCCACCTTGCTTATAGTTTCCTTTGCTGTGCAAAAGCTTTTTAGTTTAATCAGGTCCCACTTGTTCACATTTGTTTTTATTTCTGTTACTCTGGGAGGTGGGTCATAGAAGATCTTGTTTCGATTTATGTCATCGAGTGGTTTGCCTTTGTTGTCCTCTAAGAGTTTTATAGTTTCTGGTCCTACATTTAGGTCTTTAATTCATTTTGAGTTTATCTTTGTGTATGGGGTTAGGAAGTGTTCTAACTTCATTCTTTTACATGTAGCTGTCTGGTTTTCCCAGCACCAGAAGAAGCTGTCTTTGCCCCATTGTATTTATTCTTGCCTCCTATGTCAAAAAGGTACTTATAGGTGCATGGGTTTATTTCTGGGCTTTCTATCTTATTCCATTGGTCTATATTTCTGTTTTTGTGCCAGTACCATACTGCCTTGATGACTGTAGCTTTGTAGTATAGTCTGAAGTCAGGAAACTTGATTCCTCCAGCTCCATTCTTCTTTCTCAAGACTGCTTTGACTATTCAGGGTCTTTTGTGTTTTCGTATGAATTGTGAAATTTTTTGTTCTGGTTCTGTGGACAATGCCATTGGTAATTTGATAAGGATTACATTGAATCTATAGATTTCACGTGGTAGTATAGTTGTTTTCATAATGTTGATTCTTCCTACCTAGGAACATGGAATATTTCTCCATCTGAATATGTCATCTTTCATTTTTTTCATTAGTGTCTTAAAACTTTCTGTGTACAGTTCTTTTATCTCCTTGCTGCTGCTGCTGCTGCTACTAAGTCACTTCAGTCATGTCCGACTCTGTGTGACCCCATAGACAACAGCCCACCAGGCTCCGATGTCCCTGGAATTCTCCAGGCAAGAACATTGGAGTGGGTTGCCATCTCCTTCTCTAATGCATGAAAGTGAAAAGTGAAAGCGAAGTTTCTCAAGTCGTGTTCAACCCTAAGTGACCCCATGGACTGCAGCCCTACAGGCTTCTCCATCCATGGGATTTTCCAGGCAGGAGCACTGGAGTGGGGTGCCATTGCCTTCTTCAGTTCAGTTCAGTTCAGTCTCTCAGATGTGTCCGAGTCTTTGCGACCCCATGAATCGCAGCATGCCAGGCCTCCCTGTCCATCACCAACTCCCAGAGTTCACTCAGACTCATGTCCATCAAGTCAGTGATGCCATCCAGCCATCTCATCCTCTGACGTCCCCTTCTCCTCCTGCCCCCAGTCCCTCCCAGCATCAGAGTCTTCTCCAATGAGTCAACTCTTCGCATGAGGTGGCCAAAGTACTGGAGTTTCAGCTTTAGAATCATTCCTTCCAAAGAAATCCCAGGGCTGATCTCCTTCAGAATGGACTGGTTGGATCTCCTTGCAGTCCAAGGGACTCTCAAGAGTCTTCTCCAACACCACAGTTCAAAAGCATCAATTCTTTGGCACTCAGCCTTCTTCACAGTCCAGCTCTCACATCCATACATGACCACAGGAAAAACCATAGCCTTGACTAGATGAACCTTTGTTGGCAAAGTAATGTCTCTGCTTTTGAATATGCTATCTAGGTTGGTCATAACTTTCCTTCCAAGGAGTAAGCGTCTTTTAATTTCATGGCTGCAGTCACCATCTGCAGTGATTTTGGAGCCCAGAAAAATAAAGTCTGAGGCAGTTTCCACTGTTTCCCCATCTATTTCCCATGAAGTGATGGGACCAGATGCCATGATCTTTATTTTCTGAATGTTGAGCTTTAAGCCACCTTTTTCACTCTCCCCTTTCACTTTCAAATTTCAAGAGGAACTTTTAGTTCCTCTTCACTTTCTGCCATAAGGGTGGTGTCATCTGCATATCTGAGGTTATTGATATTTTCCCCCACAATCTTGATTCCAGCTTGTGTTTCTTCCAGTCCAGCGTTTCTCATGATGTACTCTGCATAGAAGTTAAAATAGCAGGGAGACAATATACAGCCTTGATGAACTCCTTTTCCTATTTGGAACCAGTCTGTTGTTCCATGTCCAGTTCTAACTGTTGCTTCCTGACCTGCACACAAATTTCTCATGAGGCAGATCAGGTGGTCTGGTATTCCCATCTCTTTCAGAATTTTCCACAGTTTCTTGTGATCCACACAGTCAAAGGCTTTGGCATAGTCAATAAAGCAGAAATAGATGTTTTTCTGGAACTCACTTGCTTTTTCGATGATCCAGCAGATGTTGGCAATTTGATCTCTGGCTCCTCTGCCTTTTCTTAAACCAGTTTGAACATCAGGAAGTTCACGGTTCACATATTACTAAAGCCTGGCTTGGAGAATTTTGAGCATTACTTTACTAGCGTGTGAGATGAGTGCAATTGTGTGGTAGTCTGAGCATTCTTTGGCATTGTCTTTCTTTGGGATTGGAAAGCTTATTCCTAGATATTTAATTCTTTTTGTTGCAATGGTGAAGGGGATTGATTCCTTAATTTCTCTTTCTGATTTTTCGCTGTTACTATATAGACATGCAAGTGATTTCTGTGTATTGATTTTGTATCCTGCAACTTTGCTAAATTCACTGATTAGCTTTAGTGATTTTTTGATACTATCTTTAGGGTTTTCTATGTATCATGTCATTTGCAAACAGTGAGAGCTTTACTCTTTCTTTTCTGATCTGGATTCTTTTATTTCTTTTTCTTCTCTGATTGCTATAGCTAGGAGTTCCAGAACTATGTTGAGTAATAATGGTGAAAATGAACATCCTTGTCTTGTTCCTGATCTTAGTGTGAATGCTTTCAGTTTTTCACCATTGAGAATAATGTTTTCTGTAGGCTTATCATATATGGCCATTACTATGTTGAGGTAGGTTCCTTCTATGCCCATTTGTTGAAGAGTTTTAATCATAATTGGGTGCTGAATTTTGTCAAAGGCTTTTTCTGCATCTATGGAGAATATCATATGGTTTTTACTTTTCAATTTGCTAATATAGTGTATCACATTGATTACTTTGCATATATTGAAGAATCCTTGCATTCCTAGAATAAACCTAGTTGATCATGGTATATGAGATTCTTGATGTGTTGCTGAATTTTGTTTGCTAAAATTTGTTGAGGATTTTTGCATCTATGTTCATCAGTGATATTGGCCTGTAGTTTTCTTTTTTTATGTTGTCTTTGTTTTGGGTATCAGGGTGATTGCGGCCTTGTATAATGAGTTTGGAAGTATTCTTTCCTCTACAAGTGTTTGAAAAATTTTTAAAAGCATAGACATTCAGATCAGATCAGATCAGTCACTCAGTCGTGTCCGACTCTTTGTGAACCCATGAATCACAGCATGCCAGGCCTCCCTGTCCATCACCAACTCCCGGAGGTCGCTCAGACTCACATCCATCGAGTCAGTGATGCCATCCAGCCATCTCATCCTCTGTCGTCCCCTTCTCCTCCTGCCCCCAATCACTCCCAGCATCAGAATCTTCTCTAATGAGTCAACTCTTCGCATGAGGTGGCCAAAATACTGGAGTTTCAGCTTTAGCATCATTCCTTCCAAAGAAATTCCAGGGCTGATCTCCTTCAGAATGGACTGGTTGGATCTCCCTGTAGTCCAAGGGACTCTCAAGAGTCTTCTCCAACACCACAGTTCAAAAGCATCAATTCTTTGGCACTCAGCCTTCTTCACAGTCCAGCTCTCACATCCATACATGACCACAGGAAGGACCATAACCTTGACTAGGCGAACCTTTGTTGGCAAAGTAATGTCTCTGCTTTTGAATATGCTATCTAGGTTGGTCATAACTTTCCTTCCAAGGAGTAAGCGTCTTTTAATTTCATGGCTGCAGTCACCATCTGCGGTGATTTTGGAGCCCAGAAAAATAAAGTCTGACACTGTTTCCACTGTTTCCCCATCTATTTTCCATGAAGTGATGTGACCAGATGCCATGATCTTCGTTTTCTGAATAAAGTAATGCTCAAAATTCTCCAAGCCTGGCTTCAGCAATATGTGAACCATGAACTTTCTGATGTTCAAGCTGGTTTTAGAAAAGGCAGAGGAACCAGAGATCAAATTACCAACATCTGCTGGATCATCGAAAAAGCAAGAGAGTTTCAGAAAAACATCTATTTCTGCTTTATTGACTATGCCAAAGCCTTTGACTGTGTGGATCACAAGAAACTGTGGAAAATTCTGAAAGAGATGCGAATACCAGACCACCTGATCTGCCTCTTGAGAAATTTGTATGCAGGTCAGGAAGCAACAGTTAGAACTGGACATGGAACAACAGACTGGTTCCAAATAGGAAAAGGAGTTTGTCAAGGCTGTATATTGTCTCCCTGCTATTTTAACTTCTATGCAGAGTACATCATGAGAAACGCTGGACTGGAAGAAACACAAGCTGGAATCAAGATTGTGGGGGAAAATATCAATAACCTCAGATATGCAGATGACACCACCCTTATGGCAGAAAGTGAAGAAGAACTAAAAAAAAAAGCATAGACATTATCTCCCCTCTAAATGTTTGATAGAATTCTCCTGTGAAGCTATCTGGTCCTGGGCCTTTGTTTGTTTTTTTGGTGAGGAAGATTTTTAATCACAGCTTCAATTTCAGTGCTTGTAATTCGGTTGTTCATAACTTCTATTTCTTCCTGATTCAGTTTTGGAAGGTTGAACTTTTCTAGGAATCTGTCCATTTCTTCAAGATTATCCATTTTATTGCCATATAGTTGTTCATAGTAGTCTCTTATAATCTTTTGTGTTTCTGTATTATCTGTTGTAACCTCTCCTTTTTCATTTCTGATTTTGTTGCTTTGATTCTTCTCTCTTTTTTTGTTGGTGAGTCTGGCTAAAGACTTGTCAATTTTGTTTATCTTCTCAAAGAACCAGCTTTTAGTTTTGGAAAAGTTTACTATTGCTTCTTTTATTTCTTTTTCATTGATTTCTGCTTGGATCTTTATGATTTCTTTCCTTCTCCTAATTTTTTTTTTTGTTCTTTTTCCAGTTGTTTTCCATGTAAAGTTAGGTTGTCTATTTAATGTTCTTCTTGTTTCTTGAGGTAGAATTGCATCGCTATGAAATCCCCTCTTAGAACTGCTTTTGCTGTTCATAGGTTTTGAGTTGTGTTTTCATTGTCATTTGTTTCTAGAAATTTTTTGATTTCCCTTTTGATGTCTTCAGTTACCTATTGGTTATTTAGAAATGTGCTGTTTAATCTCCATGTGTTTGTGTTTCTTACAGATTTTTTCTTGTAATTGATATCTAGTCTCAATGCCTTGTGGTTGGAGAAGATGCTTGATATGGTTTTAACTTTCTTAAATTTACTGAGATTTGATTTATGACCCAAGATGTGGTCTATCCTTGAGAATGTTACATGTTCATTTGAGAAGAAGGTGCGTTCTTTTGCATTTGAAGATATCAATGAAAGCCATCTCATCTAATGTATCATTTAAGACATGTTTCCTTTTAATTTTCTGTTTTGATGATTTGTCCACTGGTGCGAGTGGGATATTAAATCTCATACTATTATTGTGTTACTGCCAATTTATCCTTTTATGTCTGTTAGTGTTTGTCTTATGTATTGAGGTGTTCCTCTGTTGAGTGCATAGATATTTACAGTTGTTTTACCTTCCTTTTGGATTGATTCCTTGTCATTATGTAGTGCCCTTCCTTATCTCTTGCAATCTTCTCAGCAGGTCCTGAGATTCTGCTTCCATTAACAGCAACTCTCCCTCTAATTGTCTAGAAGCCCAGTCTGGCAGCAGGGATTCACCCCCGAGTGTTCCACAAACCAAAGTTCCAGATGTGGCTTCCATTAGCTTTGACTTACCCTTGGTTTGTCTGGAAGTCCAGACTATTAGCAGGGACTCAGCCTCAAGTGTTCCACAAGCCAAAGCCCTAGCAAGTCCTGAAGAGACTCAAGAATAGCATGGAAGGGAATTAGTAGACTGAGTATATTCCCCTCCTTAAGGTGATGGACATCATCCAGTTAAATGAAAGACAGCATAGAACAAAAGGATGATCCTCCCTGATAAGGGACCACCTCTTGCCTCACTGGGTTGAGATATTATTATTATTTTTCTTGCTTACCTTAGGACTCAAGCTGAAACATTAGCTCTCCCCGTGTTTGCCAGCTTTCATTCTGGAACTGATACCTGATTTTTTGGGTCTTCAGAGTTAGATCAGATTTACATCAACAGCATTCCTTACAATAAATCTCATATGTATATAATATACTATTCTAAATATGTATATGTGTAAGTATA
Source organism: Tragelaphus eurycerus (assembly GCA_935064755.1). Taxonomy (NCBI): domain Eukaryota; kingdom Metazoa; phylum Chordata; class Mammalia; order Artiodactyla; family Bovidae; genus Tragelaphus; species Tragelaphus eurycerus. The sequence continues at coordinate 13,052,575 of CAKXYN010000042.1, forward strand.
TATATATATACACACACATATATGAACCTTTTGGTTATGTTTTGCTAGAGAGCCCTGAGTAATAATCCACTATGGTTTCACTTACCAAAGGCCAAGGACTCCTCAATGCATTCAACTATAAAGTATGCCAATCTCAATTAAATATTCAGGGACAAGATCCAATAAATATATATACAGCAGCTGATAATCAGATTTCTTATCTGGTGGTATATGCCAAAGCCTTTGACTGTTTGGATCACAATAAACTGTGGAAAATTCTGAAAGAGATGGGAATACCAGACCACCTGATCTGTCTCTTGAGAAATCTGTATGCAGATCAGGAAGCAACAGTTAGAACTGGACATGGTACAACAGACTGGTTCCAAATAGGAAAAGGAGTACGTCAAGGCTGCATATTGTCACCTTGCTTATTTAACTTCTATGCAGAGTAAATCATGAGAAACGCTCGACTGGAAGAAACACAAGCTGGAATCAAGATTGCCGGGAGAAATATCAATAACCTCAGATATGCAGATGACACCACCCTTATAGCAGAAAGTGAAGAGGAACTAAAAAGCCTCTTGATGAAAGTGAAAGTAGAGAGTGAAAAAGTTGGCTTAAAGCTCAACATTCAGAAAATGAAGATCATGGCATCTGGTCCCATCACTTCATGGGAAATAGATGGGGAAACAGTGGAAACAGTGTCAGACTTTGTTTTTTTGGGCTCCAAAATCACTGCAGATGGTGACTGCAGCCATGAAATTAAAAGACACTTACTCCTTGGAAGGAAAGTTATGACCAACCTAGATAGCATATTCAAAAGCAGAGACATCACTTTGCCAACAAAGCTTCGTCTGATCAAGGCTATGGTTTTTCCTGTGGTCATGTATGGATGTGAGAGCTGGACTGTGAAGAAGGTTGAGCACCAAAAAATTGATGCTTTTGAACTGTGGTGATGGAGAAGACTCTTGAGAGTCCCTTAGACTGCAGGGAGATCCAACCAGTCCATTCTGAAGGAGATCAGCCCTGGGATTTCTTTGGAAGGAATGATGCTAAAGTAATGAAACTCCAGTACTTTGGCCACCTCATGCGAAGAGTTGACTCATTGGAGAAGACTCTGATGCTGGGAGGGATTGAGGGCAAGAGGAGAAGGGGACGACAGAGGATGAGATGGCTGGAGGGCATCACTGACTCGATGGATGTGAGACTGAACTCTGGAAGTTGGTGATGGACAGGGAGGCCTGGCGTGCTGCGATTCATGGGGTCCCAAAGAGTCAGACACGACTGAGCAACTGATCTGATCTGATATGTCCCACTCTAGCCAAAGCAATAAACTGCAGGTATCAATGTTGTCCCAATTCCTGTATCCAAAAATGGTCCTTGGGATACTTTTTTTACCCAACATACAAATACTTAAGAAAATGACTACAAGGCCCTTTGAGGAAGGATTAGGAGAATCATAACTGTGTGTGATTGTCAGAGTCTTTCTGCTTCTGGACATGGTTACCTCTTAGGACTCTGGGTTCTAGATCTGAAAACTTGGTTAGGTCTGGAATTTCCAGAAAGAACTGTGGCTTTTATGGAAATAAGTGCTCACATCATGCCACCTATCCCTGATTTCTTCTGTTGCCACAAGTTGAATATTATCACCTTTACTAGCTGCTCATCTAGTTTGTTTCTAGGAATGCTATTATTCTATTAATAATCTCCATGAATGTGTGGGTCAAACACCCTTCACTGTCACTCTGATCCTGCAGCTCATTATGATAATTGCATCCTCCTACTGTTAGTGTTTAAGTTTAGCTACCAGGCCTCTATTGTTTTGATGTCCTATCATTGTCCTTGCTATTAATGAGTCTCTCCTATTGCCAGTCCTCCTTATAGAGTGGAGTTGCCACCAAACTCTTAAGTACTACTCACTAGTGCATTCCTTGTGTGCTGTGCTTAGTCTTTTAGTCGTGTCTGACTCTTTGCAACCCCATGGACTGTAGCCCATCAGCCTCCTCTGTCCATGGGGATTCTCAGAGCAAGAATACTGGAGTCGGTTGTCATTCCCTTCTCCAGGGGATCTTCACAATCCAAGGATCAAATCCAGGTCTCCCACATTGCAGGTTGATTCTTTACCATCTGAGCCACCAGGGAAGCCCAGCACATTCTTTAAGGCCTTGGTAATGGCATACCTTCTGTGTCCTCCATGGTGAGTATTCCTACCTTACATGGTTTATTTACTTCAGCATGTTCATGTTCTTGAGACTTTTAATCCTATTTCCCACAGTCTGCCATGTAGTTCTGGCATTTTAATTTCATTTATCATGGGCCATCGTGTTTTCCTTGTTTCTAGAAATCATGCTAGTGGTAAATTCCCAACATCTTATGGGGTCATTGCTAGAGCAATTATTTCTATGTCTTGGGAAAAATGCTCCCAAATAAAGAGTCTTTGATCTAATTTTATGTTTAAGTTTCTTAGATTAAGTATCTTAAAAATCTAGTCCCATACAGACTCTAGTCTCCTGAGTCCTGCTGGTATGGTGATATATGTTGGCTAAGTCTCACCACTTTGTGGAGACTTTATATATATATAACTGTAGCCTTCAAGGCACTTCTCGCCATGAAACTCTCCAGGCAAGAATACTGCAGTGGATATTCCCTTCTCCAGGGCATCTTTCCAGCCCAGGGATTGAACTGGGGCCTCCTTCATTGGCAGGAGGATTCTGTACTGTCCCCAAGTCACACCTTATCACTTGCTTTCTAGGGTGACTTTCAGTACCATAAATCAAAAGGAGGTGGTTTCTTTCAGAAACAGACCAAACACCTGGGAGGAGTTTTGTGAGTGGAATATTTATTAGGGGTAACAACCATAGAAAAGAGAAGTGGAGCAATAAGGATTGGTCATAGGAAAAAGCCAAACTGCAAAGAAAAGCCAACAAAGTTTTAAATATAATCATATGGAGTTATGAAACATGTATAAACCACAAGAATTGTCCTCAATTCTGGTGAGAGCTGGGCTTTCTTACCTTGATCAGTCATTAGATTTGGGTCATCGGAAGAACATACCCACGCATAGCATGGCTTTCAACAGTGCACCACACCATAAACAGACTGTTAAAAGGAGCTTTGATTGACAGGTGGGGCAAGAAGTCCTTGCTTGAGAAAGGATTTGGGCAGTTTTGGTACATCTTTGTGTCCACCACAGTGTTCCACTTATAATGTTGACTTACATGGTTCGTTAACTCTGTGCGTGTGTGTGTGTTTTATTCATCTAATTAAAATTGTGTGTTTCCAGAAGACAGAATGTGTGTATTATTTGTCTTACAAGATTAAATAAACAATAACTTGTGTAATTATTTCTTTAGAGTCTTGGTAGGGCATACATTTGATAAAATCAAGAACAATCTATCTTACTCTTGTTCAGTGTTGGACACTCAATAGCCAGCACAATGATTGCTACATATTAGGTAAGCAATATTCATAGAATATTTTAATGAGTTTCTGGATGAACATTTTACCAATAATTCAAAAGCCAACAGTCATTATATAATTTTCTGAAGATAAATTTTGAAATAAAATATACAATTTAGCACTTAATAAACTGAAGTTCTTCTAAAGTAGACATTTTTTCATGCTTATATTTACTCTTACCCCACTGACATCGTGTTATAACAGTGAAGGAAGTTATAGTAATGAGCATTAGTACTTAAATTGATTCATCTGAATTTTATCTCTTCATCACATATATTTTAAGATCTAATGAGTCTTTTGAAGTATCATTATAAAGATTGATAACATGATTGAAATTGTGTTTGACTAGCAGTTATCATCACCACTTTTCACTATAAAGTGCCAATGAGGCAAAGATAATGGTAGAAGCTCCCAACAACAAGCTACAAATGACAATCATTGTAACTTTAGAAATGGGGAGAATGCCACACTGACTCTAAAGCAGTGAGTTGAACAAATTGGAAAGAAATTGATGCTTTTATTGTCTTAGGATATCCTTAGGTTTTTTTTTTTTAGCTCATGAAGTAGACAAGATCTTAAAAAAAAATAATGAACAAAGATAATACTTTTTACCTTCTCCCACTGTTCGCTCTCCACAAATATTTTTTTCTTCAATATGTTTATAAGTTTTAGCATGCTCTTATGCAAATACATCTCTTTTCATTTTAGAATGCAGACATTTAAACTTTTATAATTACATTTTTTCCTGCTTATATTATTAAGTGCTAGTCACTTAGTCATGTCCAACTCTTTGTGACCCTATGGACTGTAGCCCACCAGGCTCCTCTGTCTATGAGATTCTCTAGGCAAGAATACCAGAGTGAGTAACATTCCCTTCTCTAGGGCATCTTCCTGCCCATGGATAGAACCTGGGTCTCTTGCATTGCAGGTAGATTCTTTACCCCCTGGGAGACCAGGGAAGCTCTTTTGCTAAAACTATTATTCATACCTAATTGTTTTCCTCTGTACTTAATCTATACACTGATCTTGAATTTGGTACTAAATAAAAGTAGTACTGTTGCCTAATCTGTTTTATCTGCATAAAGTTTAAGTGGGAGCTCACAAACTCTAAGTCCTAGACCATGAAAGATAGAGAATGCACTAATATTCTTGGTGGGCTATAAAATCTGTAAGTGTGAAATTTCTACTCTAGTTATACTGAAGAGCAACTTAGTAGGCTGTTATTGAGAGCAAAACTTTGTCTAGGAGCCCCAGCTCAGAACTACCATCTAACTTCTTACTGTAATCTGAAATGTGCAAATATAATGACATAACTTTGTCTCTCATTCTTTCATGTACTTTTTCTTCTTCAGTAGATTCTATAAACCTTGAATTTAAAAAGCATATATTTTTAGTGGTTGTTTCCCTTATGTCTTCTACAATAATGTGGGAGTATTAGCTCTAATTAATGTCTTCTTGCTTTGAAATTAACAGTTACACTTGATTCCTAGTCTAGTTTTTCCATATAATAAATGCTAACTAGATGTCTGGAAAATCCCATGGATGGAGGATCCTGGTAGGCTCCAGTCCATGGGGTCGCTAAGAGTCGGACAGGACTGAGTGACTTCACTTTCACTTTTCACTTTCATGCATTGGAGAAGGAAATGGCAACCCACTCCAGTATTCTTGCCTGGAGAATCCCAGAGACGGGGGAGCCTGGTGAACTTCCCTCTATGGGGTCGCACAGAGTCGGACACGACTGAAGCGACTTAGCAGCAGTAGCAGCAGCAACTAGATGTCTGTACATTTGTACACAAATAATTTTAAAGTTTAAGTAAACAAATTTTTGTGACAATTTGACTTATATGTAGAAGTGTATTGATGCCATTTGAAAATATGTAGAATGTGCATGTACGAAACTACAAATCAATAATAAAGCATCCTTTAAGAGAAGATAATTTGAAAAACACACAAGTGAGGATTACTTTGTATTTTTGAGTTTCTTACAAAATTAACAAATATTCTATTATCTTTCTCAGAAGGTTAGATGTTAAGAAAAACATTCCTCTTTTTAAGAAAGGAAATATCACATTTTATTCTAAATATGCTGGACCAGTATTTATTTATTTATTTATTTATTTTTGGTCGATGCTTTTCTATAAAATAGGGTAACTATATTTCAGGAGTATGTTTTTAAAATATTTTTCCCGCTTCTAAGTTTCAAAATATTTCAAATATTGTTTTGACTTGTTTCAGATTTTAATTTAAATAAATTATAAAGTATTTAATACCAGGAAAAAATACAACATGCAAGAAGAGATAAGAAAGCCTTCTTCAGTGATCAATGCAAAGAAATAGAGGAAAACAACAGAATGGGAAAGACTATGGATCTCTTCAAGAAAATCAGAGATACCAAAGGAACATTTCATGCAAAGATGGGCTCAATAAAGGACAGAAATGGTGTGGACCTAACGGAAGCAGAAGATATTAAGAAGAGGTGGCAAGAATACACAGAAGAACTGTACAAAAAACAGCTTCACGACCCAGATAATCATGATGGTGTGATCACTGACCTAGAGCCAGACATCCTGGAATGTGAAGTCAAGTGGGCCTTAGAAAGCATCACTAGGAACAAAGCTAGTGGAGGTGATGGAATTCCAGTGGAGCTATTCCAAATCCTGAAAGATGATGCTGTGAAAGTGCTGCACTCAATATGCCAGCAAATTAGGAAAACTCAGCAGTGGCCACAAGATTGGAAAAGGTCAGTTTTCATCCCAATCCCAAAGAAAGGCAATGCCAAAGAGTGCTAAAACTACTGCACAATTTCACTCATCTCACACGCTAGTAAAGTAATGCTCAAAATTCTCCAAGCCAGGCTTCAGCAATATGTGAACTGTGAACTTCCTGATGTTCAAGCTGGATTTAGAAAAGGCAGAGGAACCAGAGATCAAATTGCCAACATCCGCTGGATCATCGAAAAAGCAAGAGAGTTCCAGAAAAACATCTATTTCTGCTTTATTGACTATGCCAAAGCCTTTGACTGTGTAGATCACAATAAACTGTGGAAAATTCTGAGAGAGATGGGAATATCAGACCACCTGATCTGCCTCTTGAGAAATCTGTATGCAGGTCAGGAAGCAACAGTTAGAACTGGTCATGGAACAACAGACTGGTTCCAAATAGGAAAAGGAGTACGTCAAGGCTGTATATTGTCACCATGTTTATTTAACTTATATGCAGAGTACATCATGAGAAATGCTGGACTGGAGGAAACACAAGCTGGAATAAAGATTGCTGGGAGAAATATCAATAACCTCAGATATGCAGATGATACCACCCTTATGGCAGAAAGTGAAGAGGAACTAAAAAGCCTCTTGATGAAAGTGAAAGTGGAGAGTGAAAAGGTTGGCTTAAAGCTCAACATTCAGAAAACGAAGATCATGGCATCTGGTCCCATCACTACATGGGAAATAGATGCAGAAACAGTGGAAACAGTGTCAGACTTTATTTTTCTGGGCTCCAAAATCACTGCAGATGGTGATTGCAGCCATGAAATTAAAAGACGCTTACTCCTTGGAAGGAAGGTTATGGCCAACCTAGATAGCATATTCAAAAGCAGAGACATTACTTTGCCAACAAAGGTTCGCCTAGTCAAGGCTATGGTCTTTCCTGTGGTCATGTATGGATGTGAGAGCTGGACTGTGAAGAAGGCTGAGCGCCGAAGAATTGATGCTTTTGAACTGTGGTGTTGGAGAAGACTCTTGAGAGTTCCTTGGACTGCAAGGAGTTCCAACTGGTCCATTCTGAAGGAGATCAGCCCTGGGATTTCTTTGGACGGAATGATGCTAAAGCTGAAACTCCAGTATTTTGGCCACCTCATGCGAAGAGTTGACTCATTGGAGAAGACTCTGACGCTGGGAGGGATTGGGGGCAGGAGGAGAAGGGGACGACAGAGGATGAGATGGCTGGATGGCATCATTGACTCAATGAATGTGAGTCTGGGTGACCTCCGAGAGCTGGTGATGGATAGGGAGGCCTGGCGTGCTGCGGTTCATGGGGTCGCAAAGAGTCGGACACGACTGAGCGACTGATCTGATCTGATCTGATTTTATTTTTTAATATTTGAAGCATCAATGCTGTAGGACCAAAACTTTAAATGAAAATCAAAATAATACAATACAGATCTTTGGGGACAGATTTTTGCATAACCAGATAAAAGCCTTTTAAAGCACATAGCTGTCCAGAAAGAAAACTTGCATTTACATCCACCATCAATAATTTTTTAAAATTTTATAACCTATCATATTTAAATTTAAATATTCTCTAAAGGATGTAGCATACATGTGAAAACTCAAATAATAATCTCAGATTAAATATATTATACAATTATTATATAATTAATGTAATATATTAACTATTTTCTCCTTTTCCTAAAATAGTAGCTGTTCTAACTTGCTTTAGTCATGTTTGACTCTTTGTGACCCTATGGACTGTAGCTGGCTAGGCTCCTCTGTCCATGGGACTGTCCAGGCAAATATATAGGATTAGGTTGCCATGCTCTCCTCCAGGGACTTTTCCCTACTCAGGGATTGAACCTACATTTCTTATGTTTCCTGCATCTATCTGGAAGCCCCTAAAATAGTAGGTATTATTATATAAAAACTTGATGATAATCATGTATCCACTTATTAGAATGTAAAACCAGCTTTATAGATTTAAACAAAGGAACAATATCTCTGATATTTCCCAGTGATATTTTATTAAAGGATAGTTTTGAGTAAGTATTAAGACATTTTCCACAGATATTTATGTAAGTAGACACATTTTTATTTATAATGAATCCATTATGTATCTTAGAAATGCATTTTTAATTAGCCCATCTTTAAAATTGTTGCTAAATGCTAGTTGTAAATGGTGAACTCTTATTTTATAGAAAGCTATTAAAGATAATGATCTCATAATATTTTGCTATAATAAACTAAGCATTTATCATGTATTTCAGTAAATGTTCATGAATATTTCGATGGAGATGTCATGTGATTTAAAAAAATTATTTTCCATTGATACCATAAATATTTTCACTGGAGAGGTAAATAATGGAAGTTTTGTGCAGTAATATCTATGCTCTATTTAGGACACAAATTTTATTATTATCATGTATTTATTTTAAAAGTTTTATTGAAGTATAGTTGGTTTACAATGTTGTGTTAGTTTCAAGTACAGTAAATTGAATCAGCTATACGTATACCAGGAGAAGGCAATGGCACCCCACTCCAGTACTCTTGCCTGGAAAATCCCATGGACCGAGGGGCCTGGTGGGCTGCAGTCCATGGGGTCTCAAAGAATCGGACATGACTGAGCAGCTTCACTTTCACTTTTCACTTTCATGCATTGGAGAAGGAAATGGCAACCCAATCCAGTGTTCTTGCCTGGAGAATCCCAGGGACAGGGGAGCCTGGTGGGCTTCCATCTATGGGGTCGCACAGAGTCGGACACGACTGAAGCGACTTAGCAGCAGCAGCAGCAGCATACGTATACCACCCTTTTTTAGATTCTTTTCACATATAGGCCTATACAGACTGTTGAGTAGAATTCCCTGTGCTATATGGTAAGTCCTTATTGGTTATCCATTTTACATATAGAGTAGTGTGTATATGGGCTTCCCTGATGGCTCAGAAATGAAGAATTCATTTGCAATGCAGGAGATGCAGGTTTGATGTTTCATCCCTGGGTCAGGAAGATCCCCTGGAGAAGGAAATAGCAAAACACTCCAGAATTTTTGCCTGGGAAATACCATGGACAAAGGAGCCTGGTAGCCTACTGTCTGTGGTTTGGCATAATAGTTGGACATGATGTAAAGACAAGAACAACAACAAAGTGTATTTATGTCAATCCCAATCTCCCAATTTATCATCCCCTACTAAGCCCCTGATAACCATAAGTTACATGGAACCAAAGACTGGTTCCAAATTGGGAAAGGAATACTTCCAGTCTGCATATTGTCACCCTGCTTAGTTAACTTATATGCAGAGTACCTCATGTGAAATGCCAGGCTGGATGAAGTTCAAGCTGGAATCAAGATTGCTGGAGGAAGTAGCAATAACCTCAGATATGCAGACACCACCCTTATGGCAGAAAGTGAAGAAGAACTAAAGAACTGCTTGATGAAAGTGAAAGAAGAGAGTGAAAAAGTTGGCTTAAAACTAACATTCAAAAAATGAAGATCATGGCATCCGGTCCCATCACTTCATGGCAAATAGATGGAGCCACAATGGAAACAGTGAGAGATTTTATTTTCGTGGGCCCCAAAATCACTGCAGATGGTGACTGCACCCATGAAATTAAAAGACACTTGCTCCTTGGAAGAAAAGCTATGACCAACCTAGACAGCATATTAAAAAGCAGAGACATTACTATGCTGACAAAGGCCCATCTAGTCAAAGCTATTCCAGTAGTAATGTATGGATGTGAGAGTTGGACTACAAAGAAAGCTGAGCACTGAAGAACTGATGCTTTTAAACTGTGGTGTTGGAGAAGACTCTTGAGAGTCTCTTGGACTTCAAGGAGATCAAACCAGTCCATCCTAAAGGAGATCAGTCCTGAATATTCATTGGAAAGACTGATGCTGAAGCTGAAGCTAAAATACCTTGACCACTGATGCAAAGAACCAACTCATTTCAAGAGACTCTGATGCTGGGAAAGACTGAAGAAGGGGATGACAGAGGATAAGATGGTTGGATGGCATCACCGACTCAATGGACATGTGTTTGAGCAAGCTCTGGGGGCTGGTGATGGACAGGGAAAACCTAGTGTGCTGCAGTCCATGGGGTGGCAAAGCATCAGACACAACTGAGTGACTGAACTGAACTGAACCATAAGTTTTTTCTGACATTCATAACTATTTCTGTTTTGTAAATGACTTCATTTATAACTTTTTTTTTAGTTTCTACACATAAGTATGTGTGGATATCATATGATATTTGTCTTTGTCTGACTTGCTTCACTCAGTATGATAATCCTATGTCTATGTTACTACAGATGATATTATTTCATTTTTTTCATGGCTGTACAATCAATATTCCATTGTATATATGTACCACATCTTCTTTATTTATTCCTGTGTTGATGAACAGTTAGGTTGCTTCTGTGTCCTGGCTATTGTAAATAGTGCTTCAATGAACATTAGGGTGTATGTATCTTTACAAGCTATGGTTTTCTCTGGATGTATGCCCAGGAGTGGGATTGCTGTATCATATGTTAATTCTATTATGGGTTTTTAAGGAACATCCATACTGTTCTGAACAGTGGCTGTACCAATTTGCATTCCCACTGACAGTGTAGGAGGGTTCCCTCTACTTCGCACCTTGTTTAGCACTTATTGTTTCCAGAGTGTTGCTGATCGCCATTCTGACTGCTGTTAGTCGACACCTCATTTGTAGTTTTGATTTGCATATTTCCAGTAATTAGTGATGTTGAGAATCTTTTCATATGCGTTTTAGCCAACTGAATGTCTTCTTTGAGCATTCTTTGGCATTGACTTTCTTTGGAACTGGAATGAAAACTGAACTTTTCCAGTCCTGTGGCCACTGCTGAGTTTTCCAAATTTGCTGGCATATGGAGTGCAGCACTTTCACAGCATCATCTTCCAGGATTTGAAATAGATAAATTGGAATTCCATCACCTCCACTACCTTTGGTCATAGTGATGCTTTCTAAGGCCCACTTGACTTCACATTCCAGGATGTCTGGCTCTAGGTGAGTGATAATACCATTGTGAATATCTTGGTCTTGAAGATATTTTTGTACAGTTCTTCTGTGTGTTTTTGACACCTCTTCTTAATATCTTCTGCTTCTGTTAGGTCCATACCATTTCTGTCCTTAATCGAGCCCATCTTTGCATGAAATGTTCCCCTAGTATCTCTAATTTTCTTGAAGAGATCTCTAGTCTTTCCCATTCTATTGTTTTTCTCTATTTCTTTGCATTGATCACTAAGGAAGGCTTTCTTAGCTCTCCTTGCTATTCTTTGGAACTCTGCATTCAGATGCTTATATCTTTCCTTTTCTCCTTTGCTTTTTGCTTCTCTTCTTCTCACAGCTATTTGTAAGTCCTCCCTAGACAGCCATTTTGCTTTTTTGCATTCCTTTTCCATGGGGATGGTCTTGATCCCTGTCTCCTGTACAATGTCACAAACCTCATTCCATAGTTCATCAGGCACTCTATCTATCAGATCTAGGCCCTTCCACTATTTCTCACTTCCACTGTATAATCATAAGGGATTTGATTTGGGTCATACCTGAATGGTCTAGTGGTTTTCCCTACTTTCTTCAATTTAAGTCTGAATTTGGCAATAAGGAGTTCATGGTCTGAGCCACAGTCAGCTCCTGCTCTTGTTGTTGCTGACTGTATAGAGCTTCTCCATCTTTGGCTGCAAAGAATATAATAAATCTGATTTTGGTGTTGACCATCTAGTGATGTCCATGTGTAGAGTCTTCTCTTGTGTTGTTGGAAGAGGGTGTTTGCTATGACCAATGCGTTCTCTTGGCAAAACTCTATTAGTCTTTGCCCTGCTTCATTCCGTATTCCAAGGCCAAATTTGCCTGTTACCTCTGGTGTTTCTTGATTGCACTCATCTCACACGCTAGTGAAGTAATGCTCAAAATTCTCTAAGCCAGGCTTCAGCAATATGTGAACCGTGAACTTCCGGATGTTCAAGTTGGTTTTAGGAGAGGTAGAAGAACCAGAGATCAAATTGCCAACATCCGCTGGAGCATGGAAAAAGCAAGAGAGTTCCAGAAAAACATCTATTTCTGCTTTATTGACTATGTCAAAGCCTTTGACTGTGTGGATCACAATAAACTGTGGAAAATTCTGAAAGAGATGGGAATACTAACCACATGACTGGCCTCTTGAGAAACCTATATGCAGGTCAGGAAGCAGCAGTTAGAACTGGACATGAAACAACAGACTGGTTCCAAATAGGAAAAGGAGTACATCAAAGCTATATATTGTCACCCTGCTTATTCAACTTATATACAGAGTACATCATGAGAAATGTGGGGCTGGAATAAGAACAAGATGAAATCAACATTCCCAGGAGAAATATCAATAACCTCAGATCAGATCAGATCAGATCAGTCGCTCAGTCGTGTCCAACTCTTTGCGACCCGATGAACCGCAGACGCCAGGCCTCCCTGTCCATCACCAACTCCCGGGGGTCACTCAGATTCACATTCATCGAGTCAGTGATGCCATCCAGCCATCTCATCCTCTGTCATCCCCTTCTCCTCTTGCCCCTAATCCCTCCCAGCATCAGAGTCTTCTCCAATGAGTCAACTTTTCACATCAGGTGGCCAAAATACTGGAGTTTCAGCTTTAGCATCATTCCTTCCAAAGAAATCCCAGGGCTGATCTCCTTCAGAATGGACTGGTTGGATCTCCTTGCAGTCCAAGGGACTCTCAAGAGTCTTCTCCAACACCACAGTTCAAAAGCATCAATTCTTCGGCGCTCAGCCTTCTTCACAGTCCAGCTCTCACATCCATACATGACCACAAGAAAGACCATAGCCTTGACTAGGCGAACCTTTGTTGGCAAAGTGATGTCTCTGCTTTTGATATGCTATCTAGGTTGGTCATAACTTTCCTTCCAAGGAGTAAGCATCTTTTAATTGCATGGCTGTAGTTACCATCTGCAGTGATTTTGGAGCCCAGAAAAATAAAGTCTGACACTGTTTCCACTGTTTCTCCATCTATTTCCCATGTAGTGATGGGACCAGACGCCATGATCTTCGTTTTCTGAATGTTGAGCTTTAAGCCAACCTTTTCACTCTCCACTTTCACTTTCATCAAGAGGCTTTTAGTTCCTCTTCACTTTCTGCCATAAGGGTGGTATCATCTGCATATCTGAGGTTATTGATATTTCTCCCAGCCATCTTGATTCCAACTTGTGTTTCTTCCAGTCCAGCATTTCTCATGATGTACTCTGCATATAAGTTAAATAAACATGGTGACGATATGCAGCCTTGACGTACTCCTTTTCCTATTTGGAACCAGTCTGTTGTTCCATGACCAGTTCTAACTGTTGCTTCCTGACCTGCATACAGATTTCTCAAGAGGCAGATCAGGCGGTCTGGTATTCCCATCTCTTTCAGAATTTTCCTCAGTTTATTGTGATCCACACAGTCAAAGGCTTTGGCATAGTCAATAAAGCAGAAATAGATGTTTTTCTGGAACTCTCTTGCTTTTTCCATGATCCAGCGGATGTTGGCAATTTGATCTCTGGTTCCTCTGCCTTTTCTAAATCCAGCTTGAACATCAGGAAGTTCACAGTTCACATATTGCTGAAGCCTGGCTTGGAGAACTTTGAGCATTACTTTACTAGCGTGTGAGATGAGTGAAATAGTGCAGTAGTTTTAGCACTCTTTGGCATTGCCTTTCTTTGGGATTGGGATGAAAACTGACCTTTTCCAAAAAGCAAAGGAGAAAAGGAAAGATATAAACATCTGAATGTAGAGTTCCAAAGAATAGCAAGAAGAGATAAGAAAGCCTTCTGTAGCGATCAATGCAAAGAAATAGAGGAAAATCACAGAATGGGAAAGACTAGGGATCTATTCAAGAAAATCAGAGATACCAAAGGAACATTTCATAAAAAAATGGGCTCGATAAAGGACAGAAATGGTATGGACCTAACAGAAGCAGAAGATATTAAGAAGAGGTGGCAAGAATACACAGAAGAACTGTACAAAAAAGAGCTTCACGACCCAGATAATCATGATGGTGTGATCACTGACCTAGAGCCAGACATCCTGGAATGTGAAGTCAAGTGGGCCTTAGAAAGCATCACTAGGAACAAAGCTAGTGGAGGTGATGGAATTCCAGTGGAGCTATTCCAAATCCTGGAAGATGATGCTGTGAAAGTGCTACACTCAATATGCCAGCAAATTTGGAAAACTCAGCAGTGGCCACAAAATTGGAAAAGGTCAGTTTTCATCACATGAAAGCACCCTTATGGCAGAAAGTGAAGAGGAACTAAAAACCTCTTGATGAAAGTGAAAGAGAAGAGTGAAAAAGTTGGCTTAAAGCTCAACATTCAGAAAACGAAGATCATGGCATCCGGTCCCATCGCTTCATGGGAAATATATGGGGAAACAGTGCAGACAGTGTCAGACTTTATTTTTGGGGGCTCCAAAATCACTGCAGATGGTGATTGCAGCCATGAAATTAAAAGACGCTTACTCCTTGGAAGGAAAGTTATGACCAACCTAGATAGCATATTAAAAAGCAGAGACATTACTTTTAACAAAGGTTCATCTAGAATCCCAGGGATGGGGGAGCCTGGTGGGCTGCCATCTATGGGGTTGCACAGAGTCGGACATGACTGAAGTGACTTAGCAGGAGCAGCAGCAGCATCTACTCAGGCTATGGTTTTTCCAGTGGTCATGTATGGATGTGAAAGTTGGACTGTGAAGAAAGCTGAGCACCAAAGACTTGATGCTTTTGAACTGTGGTGTTGGAGAAGACTCTTGTGAGTCCCTTAGACTGCAAGGAGATTCAACCAGTCCATTCTAAAGAGATCAGTCCTGAGTGTTCTTTGGAAGGACTGATGCAAAAGCTGAAACTCCAATACTTTGGCCACCTGATGTGAAGAGTTGACTCATTGGAAAAGACTCTGATGCTGGGAGGAATTGGGGTCAGGAGGAGAAGGGGACGACAGAGGATGAGATGGCTGGATGGCATCACTGACTCATGCACATGAGTTTGGGTGAACTCTGGGAGTTGGTGATGGACAGGGAGGCCTGGCGTGCTGCGGTCCATGGGGTTGCAAAGAGTTGGACATGACTTAGTGACTGAAGTGAACTGATGTCTTCTTTGGAGGAATATCTATATAGATCTCCATCCATTTTTTGATCAGGGTTGTTTGGCTTCTGATATTGATCTGCGTCGGCTCTTTGTGAATTTTGGAGATTAATCCTTTGTTGGTCATTTAGTTTGCAAATGTATTCTTCTATTCTCAGGGTTGTCTTTTTGCTTTGTTTATGAAATTAAAAGACGCTTACTCCTTGGAAGGAAGTTATGTCCAACCTAGATAGCATATTCAAAAGCAGAGACATTACTTTGCCAACAAAGGTCCATCTAGTCAAGGCTATGGTTTTTCCAGTAGTCACGTATGAATGTGAGAGTTGGACTGTTAAAAAGGCTCAGCACCGAAGAATTGATGCTTTTCAACTGTGGTGTTGGAGAAGTCTCTTGAGAGTCCCTTGGACTGCAAGGAGATCCAACCAGTCCATTCTGAAGGAGATCAGCCCTGGGATTTCTTTGGAAGGAATGATGCTAAAGCTGAAACTCCAGCACTTTGGCCACCTCATGCAAAGAGTGGACTCATTGGAAAAGACTCTGATGCTGGGAGGGATTGGGGGCAGGAGGAGAAGGGGACGACAGAGGATGAGATGGCTGGATGGCATCACTGCCTCGATGGACGTGAGTCTGAGTAAACTCCGGGAGTTGGTGATGGACAGGGAGGCCTGGCATGCTGTGATTCATGGGGTCGCAGAGTCGGACATGACTTAGCGACTGAACTGAACTGAACTGAACTGATGGTTTTATTTTCTGTGCAAAAGCTTTTAAGGTTAATTAGGTCCCTTTTAAAAAATTTTTGTTTTATATGCATTACTCTTGGAGGTGGATCAAGAAAGGTCTTGTGATTTATGGCAAAGAGTGTGCTATTCATGTACTCTTCTAAGAGTTTTATAGTAGTTGGCCTTACATTTAAGTCTTTAACCCATTTTGAATTTATTTTTGTGTATGGTTTTAGGAAGTGTTGTAATTTCATTTTTTAACATATAGCTGTCCAGTTTTCCCAGCACTACTCATTGAAGAGACTGTCTTTTCTCTATTGTATATTGTTGTCTCTTTTGCCATAGATTAGGTGACCATAAGTGTATGGTTTTATCTCTGAACTTTCTGTCCTATTCATTGATCTATATTTCCATTTTTGTGCCAGTAACATACAGTTTTGATTTCTGTAGCTTGTAGTCTAGTCGAAGTCAGGGAGTTAGGGCAGTTTTAGTATGAGCAACTTCAACACAGAAATCTCGCTCTCTCCTCTCAAGTTAATCTTGTGCCCAGTTAAATTATTTTGTAACCTTATGAAAGGGTTAACAGCCTCAGTAGGGAGGCCAGAGGTCCTCAAGGGGCAGGAGGAAGTAAATCACAAGGGACAGACTTTTTTTCCCCCTTCCCTACACAAAATTAAAGGAGGTTCCTCTTAATTCTGTGGTGCCATGTACCACCTGAACTTAATATTTCTCAATCCTTGAGCTAACCAGTTTTCTCATGGAAATGTTTTTCTTAAGCTATTTTAAAAAAACTATTTACTTTGGAATCTGCCTTTCTTCAGATGATTCCACCTGAAGTTAACTTTTCTCAAGGCTTGAACTAACCAATGTGTTTTTTTTTTCTTGGAGATGTTTTTCTTAAGCTCCGTTAATGAACTGCCATCCTAAAGAAATCAATCTGAATAGTCATTGGAGGGACTGATGCTGAAGCTCCAATACCTTGGTCACCTAATGTGAAGAACCAATTCGTTGGAAAAGACCCTGATGTTGGGAAAAACTGAAGGCAGGAGGAGAAGGGAATGACAGGATGAGAATATTGGATGGTATCACTGACTCAATGGGCATAAGTTTGAGCAAGCTCTGGGAGTATGTGATGGACAGGGAAGCCTGGTGTGCTGCAGTCCATAGGGTCACAAAGAGTCTGACACAACTGAATGACTGAACTGAACTGATGCTGATAAACTATGTATTTGCTTGGAAATCTGCCTTTCTTCAAGACTCATGTCATTGTTTTATGACCAGAGATCATAATTGTTTTATGACCAGAGAATGACCTGTCATTCTATTTCAAAATGCAAGTTGTGGAAGACGGACCAAGTACAACTCTCTCACTCTTGAGGCATTTCTTTTATCTGATTAGCAATTTGGATCAGATTGATTATATTCTTTGCAGCCGAAGATGGAGACACTCTATACAGTCAGCAAAAATAAGATCAGGAGCTGACTGTGGCTCAGATCATGAACTCCTTATTGCCAAATTCAGACTGAAATCAAAAAAAGTGAAGAAAACCACCAGACCAGTCAGGTATGACCTAAATCAAATCCCTTATGACTATACAGTGGAAATGAGAAATAGATTTAAGGGACTATATCTGATAGATAGAGTGTTTGATGAACTATGGACGGAGGTTCATAACATTGTACAGGAGACAGGAATCAAGATCATCCCCAATAAATAGAAATGGAAAAAAGCAAAATGGCTGAGGAGGCCTTACAAATAATAGTGAAAAGAAGGGAAGTAGAAAGCAAGTGAGAAAAGGAAAGATATACCCATTTGAATGCGGAGTTCCACAGAATAGCAAGGAGAGATAAGAAAGCCTTCCTCCGTGATCAGTGCAAAGAAATAGAGGAAAACAATAGAATGGGAAAGACTAGAGATCTCTTCAAGAAAATCAGAGATACCAGGGGAACATTTCATGCAAAGATGGGCTCCATAAAGGACAAAAGTGGCTGGGCCCTAACAGAAGCAGAAGATATTAAGAAGAGGTGGCAAGAATACACAGAAGAACTGTACAAAAATATCTTCACGACCAAGATAATCATAATGGTGTTATCACTCACCTAGAGCCAGACATCCTGGAACGTGAAGTCAACTGGGCCTTAGGAAGCATCACTACAAACAAAGCTAGTGGGGGTGATGGAATCCCAGTTGAACTATTTCAAATCCTGAAAGATGATGCTGTGAAAATGCTGCACTCAATATGCCAGCAAATTTGGAAAACTCAGCAGTGGCCACAGGACTGGAAAAGGTCAGTTTTCATTCCAATCCCAAAGAAAGTCAATGCCAAAGAATGCTCAAACTACCACACAATTGCACTCATCTCACATGCTAGTAAAGTGATGCTTAAAATTCTCCAAGCCAGGTTTCAGCAATACGTGAACCGTGAGCTTCCAGATGTTCAAGCTGGATTTAGGAAAGGCAGAGGAACCAGAGATCAAATTGCCAACATCTGCTGGATCATTGAAAGAGCAAGAGAGTTCCAGAAAATCTGCTTTATTGACTATGCCAGAGCTTTGACTGTGTAGATCACAATAAACTGTGGAAAATTCTGAAAGAGATGGGAATACCAGACCACCTGACCTGCCTCTTGAGAAATCTGTATGCAGGTCAGGAAGCAACAGTTAGAACTGGAGATGGAACAACAAACTGTTTCCAAATAGGAAAAGGAATATGGCAAGGCTGTATACTGTCACCCTGCTTATTTAACTTATATGGAGAGAACGTCATGAGAAACTTTGGGCTGGAAGAAGCATAACCTGGAATGAAAATTGCTGGAAGAAATTTCAATAATCTCAGATATGCAGATGACAGCACCCTTATGGCAGAAAGCAAAGAAAAACTAAAGAGCCTCTTGAAAGTGAAAGAGGAGAGTGAAAAAGTTGGCTTAATGCTCAACATTCAGAGAACTAAAATCATGGCATCTAGTCACATCACTTCATGGCAAATAGATGGGGAAACATTGGAAACAGTGGCTGACTTTATTTTTCTGGGCTCCAAAATCACTGCGGATGGTGATTGCAGCCATGAAATTAAAAGATGCTTACTCCTTGGAAGGAAAGTTATGACCAACCTAGACAGCATATTAAAAAGCAGAGACATTACTTTGCCAACAAGGTCCATCTAGTAAAGGCTATGGTTTTTCCAGTAGTCATGTATGGATGTTTGAGTTGAAGTATGAAGAAAGCTGAATGCCGAAGAATTGATGCTTTTAAATTGTGGTGTTGGATAAGACTCTTTAGAGTCCCTTGGACTGCAAGGAGATCCAACCAGTCCCTCCTAAAGGAGATCAGTCCTGAATATTCATTGAAGGAACTGATGCTGAAGCTGAAACTCCAATACTTTGGCCATCTGATGCGAAGAGCTGATTCATTTGAAAAGACCCTGATGCTGGGAAAGATTGAGGGCAGGAGGAGAAGGGGACAACAGAGGATCAGATGGTTGGATGGCATCACTGACTCAATGGACTTGGGTTTGGGTGGACTCCAGGAACTGGTGATGGACAGGGAGGCCTGGCATGCTGTGGTTCATTGGATCACAAAGAGTCGGACACAACTTAGCAACTGAACTGAACTGAACTGAGCAGATATATAATGCCTTGCTAAAAACAGAAAGTGGGCACTCTTTCTGTGACCTTCTGATGTCTATGTCCGAAGCTCTATCTCTTTTACACTTTAATAAAACCTTTCTCCACAAAGCTTCAAGTGATCCAGCCTCGTCTCTGGCCTCAGATTGAAATCATCTTCTTCAGAGGCCGTGAATCCTGGCATCGTTAAGTTTGTGGCAGCAGCCTTTCACCTATTAACATTTTGCCTGCTTTATCTATCAATTACTAAAATAAGTGCATTAAAATATCTCACTATGATTTAACAGTTGAAACGTCTGTTTGTAATCACATCAATTTTGCTTTACATATTTTAAACTATATTATTAAGGGCAAAGAAATTCAAAATTATTAGTAAGCATTATATATTTTTTCTCCAGTGAGTTGTTTTCACTTTAAAGTTGTATTAACATGAGTCAAAATAAATTCCAATAGTTCTCTTTATTTTTGTAGTGTAGCATTTTTCCTGCTTTTAAACATTTTAGGTTCTTCCAGGAACGGGGCTTCTATAGAATTTACATCAGGTATCTTAAAAAAAAAAAAAAAAGAAATCCTGTTATCTCTGGTGTTTAAAACTGCATTCAACTGTATTGTTCAATATCCTTCTTTAACCACTAGATACACTGCACTTTTTAGGAACAAAGAAGCCAAGTATATACAATGAGGGAAAAAATAGTCTCTTCAATAAAAGTTATTGGGGTAAACTGGGTAGTTACATAAAAAAGAATGACTTTAAACCTTTATCTTACACCATACAAAAATAAAGTCAAAATGGATTAACTTAATGGAAGAACAGAACAGAAACCATAAAATTTTTAAAACATTGGAGTATACTCCTTGTCAATGGTTTTAGCAATGAATTTTTGTCTGACATCAGAAACAAAGATAATAAATTGAAAAAAATAAACAAACTGGGCTATGTGACATTGAAAAGATTCTACACAGTAAAGGAAACCATCAAGAAAATGAAAAAGCAACCTAGGGAATGGGAGAAAATATTTACAAACCACATATGTGATAAGGGCTTAATATCTAAAATATACAAGAAACTTATACAACTCAATACAAATAAATGAATCAATAAATCAATTATAAATTGACAAACAATCTGAATAGATATTTTTTCAAAAAAGATATATAAATGGCCAATAAACAGATACATGAAAAGTTGCTTTCAACATCACTAGTCATCAGATCAGATCAGATCAGTCGTTCAGTCATGTCTGACTCTTTGCGACCCCATGAATCGCAGCACGCCAGGCCTCCCTGTCCATCACCAACTCCTGGAGGTCACTCAGACTCACGTCCATTGAGTCAGTGATGCCATCCAGCCATCTCATCCTCTGTTGTCCCCTTCTCCTCTTGCCCCCAATCCCTCTCAGCATCAGAGTCTTTTCCAATGAGTCAACTCTTCGCATGAGGTGGCCAAAGTACTGGAGTTTCAGCTTTAGCATCATTCCTTCCAAAGGAATCCCAGGGCTGATCTCCTTATCATCATGGAAATGCAAATTAATACCACAATGAAATATCACCTCACATCTATTGCTATTGCTGCTGCTGTTAAGTCGCTTCAGTCGTGTCTGACTCTGTGTAACCCCACAGACGGCAGCCCACCAGGCTCCACCATCCCTGGGATTCTCCATGCAAGAACACTGGAATGGGTTGCCATTGCCTTCTCCAATGCATGAAAGTGAAAAATGAAAGTAAGTTGCTCAGTTGTGTTCGACTCCTAGCAACCCCATGGACTGCAGCCTACCAGGCTCCTCCCTCCATGGGATTTTCCAGGCAAGAGTACTGGAGTAGGGTGTCATTGCCTTCTCTGTCACACCTGTTAGGATGTCTATTATGAAAAAGACAAGAGATAAAAGTGTTGGTGATCAGGTAGAGATAAGAGAACCACCGTACTCTGTTAATGGGAACGTAAACTGATAAAACCACTATGGAAAACAGTATAAAGCTTTCTCAAAAAAGTAAAAATATAACTACCATATAACCCTGCAATTCTACCTCAGATAGATATCCAAAGGAAATGAAATCATATCTTGAAGAGATATCTGTATCCCCATATCAATAGCAATATTAGTCACAAAAGCCAAAGTATGGAAACAATCTGGTGTCCATCAATTAATGAATGGATAAAGAAAATGTGATATATGTGATTATATACATATATAAATGTGATCTGTATCTATACATATATGAATATTATTTAGCCATAAAAAGAAAAAAGGAAACCTTATCATTTACAACATGAATGAACCTAAAGTACACTAAGTCAGACAGAAAAAGTCAAATACTGAAGAGCATCACTTACAAGTAGAATTTAAAAAGTAAATAAATAAGATGAGCAAAGTAAAAAAGTAGTTGCCAAGAGTGGGAGATGGATAAAATTGGGAGAGGTTGGTAAAAGGGTACAAATTTCAGTTATAAAATGACCTAATATTTGACATTGCGATTGCAATGGCCAACACTATTGTATAACTGAAATTTGTTAAGAGAATACAACTTAAATGTTCTCAGCAAAGAATGGTAAATGTGAGAGGTAATGGATGTGTTTTAAATTGCTTGATGGAGGGAATCCTTTAGTTGTAGGATTTTCACCGTAGATTAATTAATTGATTGTTAATTATAGGATTTATGTAGATACTGTCCATCAGGTAGAGGAAGTTCCCCTGTTTGCCAAGAATTTATATTTTTAATGGGTATTTAATTTCGCCAAATGTTTTTGCTTCATATATTGATATAATTATGTGATTTTTGTCACTTTGGTAGATTGTGTCTTTCAAGGAATTATTCTATTTCATATACATTGTGAAATTTGTGGACATAAGACTTTTTCCATTATATTCCTTTATTATCATTTTAATATTCGTGGGATCTAGAGTGATGTCTCTCTTTCATTTCTATATAAGTAGTTTCTGTCATTTCTTTTTTTCTATTTAGCCTAGCTAAAGGTCTATCAATTTAATTGATGTTTTCAAGCAGTGTTTTTTGTTGTTGATTTTCCCTATTGATTTCCTATTTTCAAAATTGTTGATTTCTGCTTTATTATTATTTATTTTCTTTTACTTTGGATTATAACTTTCCCTTATTTTAGTTTCTTAGCGTAGAAGAATTGATTATCAAGTTTACATTTTGTTTTTTTCTAGCGTATGCTTTTGGTATTATAAACTTTCCTACATAGAAAAACTCTTTTTACATTTTTTTTCCTCTTGATCTTACATCCACCTTGTTTGGATATTTAAAAACATTTTTGTTTTTATATTTATTGTCACCAGTATTTCTTTAAATTTAACCATACAGGTATCTTTTGTTCACTATTGCCTTTTTTATTTTATTCCTTCCTTTTAGGTTATTATTTTTTTTTATCCTAACTTATGCACTCTTGAAATTCATTCAACAAGATCTGTAGTTAGAGATCTTTAAAACCTTACATGTATATATTTAATTTGTTTTGCTCTTGATTGATAGTACTTGGATAGAAAATTCTAATTTGGCATTCATGTTCAGCATGTGGAAGTTATTTTATTAGCATTCCTTATTCTTGGCATATATTGCTGTTATTAAAATCATCTGTTAGTTTATGTATCATTATTTGGATTGTGAATTTGTTGTCTTTGCCTACATTTAGTATCATCTCTTTGTATTTATCATTCTGCATTTCATAAATGCATCTTCATGTAAATATATTTATACTTATTCTTCTCAAGACATATCTCTGTCCATAGAGTTCTCCAGGCAAGAATACTGGAGTGGGTAGCCATTCCATTCTCTAAGGGATCATTCTGACCTAGGGATTGGAACGAGGTCTCCTGTATTGTAGGCTGATCCTTTACTATCTGATCCATGAGGCAATCCCAAATATGAGTCATATCATTAACTAAACATGTAAAATTATTAGTTATATCAACCATCTCTTTATTGACATTCTTCCATTACCTTAGTTTTCTCCTTTTGAAATGTGTATTAACTTTGTTAGTCCTTTTTATTTTGTCTTAGCTGTTTCCAAATGTTGTAACCCTATGTAGAATTCCATATTATTTTATTCTACTTATTATCCAATTTACTATTGTTTAGTGTTTATGTGAAAATTTTAACTTATATAATGATTTTTATATTTTAAAATGTCTTCTTTTTGCAACATATATTTTATGTTTTATATATTTTAATCCCTTACTTTGGTATCATTAATCACTATTAGCATTTACTTTATGGTTTATATTTTACTGATCAATTATATTCTACTTCCCTGATAGCTCAGTTGGTAAAGAATCCACATTCAATGTTGGATCCCACCAAAAGAGGATACCCCAATCCAGGGGCAAAGGAGAAACCCCAACAAGATGGTAGGAGGGGCAGAATCACATTTAGAATCAAACCCCATGCACACCAAACACTCTTGGAGGGTTCAAACAAAACCTTGTGTGCACCAGGACCCAGGGACCCCACAGAGACTGAGCCAGACCTGCCTTTTAGTGTCTCCTGTGGAGGTGCAAGACAGCAGTGGCCTGCTGCAGGAGCAGGGGCTCCGGGTGCAGCAGAATTGGATTACACAGCATGTGGCATGGGCCCTCTTAGAGGAGGTCACCATTGGCCCCACCAAGGGCCTGCCGAGCACATGACCCACAAACTGCAAAACAATTATACCAAAGAAATTCTTGCACTGTTAAGAAAGTTCTAGGACCCACAACAGATTTCCCAACCTGGGGATCTGGCAAAAGGACTGACAAACTCCAGGGAATTTGACCTTGGAGGCCAGTGAGATTTGATAACAGAACTTACACAGGACTGGGGAAAAAGACTATTGGAAGGTGCAGACAAAGCTTTGTGTGCAACAGGACCCAGGGGAGGGAAGCAGTGACCCCACAGAAGACTGACCCAAACTTGCCTGTTAGTGTCCAGGAGTCTCCTCCGGTGGAGGCAGGGGTTGGCAGTGTCCTGCTGCAGGGATGGGGGCATTAAGTGTGCCAGTACCTACGTGGAACCTTTAGAAGGAGGTCGTCATTGTCCCCATTGCCTCCACAATAGTTTGGTCTCAGGTCAAACAACAGTGAGGGAACACAGCCCTGCCCATCACCAGAAAATTGGATTAAAGATTTACTGACCCGACCCTGACCTTGCCCATCAGAATAAGACCCTGATTCCCACACAGTCAGTCTCTCCCACAAGGAAGCTTCCATAAGCCTCCTATCCTTATCCATCAGAGGGCAGAGAGAATGAAAACCACAATTACCAAAAACTAATCAAACTGATCACATGGACCACAGACTTGTCTAACTCAATGAAACTAGGAGCCATGCTGTGTAGGGCCACCCAAGACGGATGGGTCATGGTGGAGAGTTCTGACAAAACGTGGTCCACTGGAGAAGGGAGCAGCAAACCACTTTGGGATACTTGCCTTGAGAACCCCATGAACAGTATGAAAAAGCAAAAACAAATTACACTGAAAGATGAACTCCTCAGGTCAGTAGGTGCCCAATATACTACTGGAGAAGAGTAGAGAAATAATTCCAGAAAGAATGAAGAGATGGAGTCAAAGTGAAAACAACATCCAGTTGTGGATGTGACAGGTGATGGAAGTAAAGTCGGATGCTGTGAAGAAGAATATAAGTCCATGAATCAAGGTAAATTGGAAGTGGTCCAACGAGATGGCAAGAGTGAACATTGACATTTTAGGAATCAGAGAACTAAAATGGACCGAATCGGTGAATTTAATTCAGATGACCCTTATATCTATTACTGTGGGCAAGAATCCCTTAGAAGAAATGGAGTAGCCATCATGGTCAACAAAAGAGTCTGAAATGCAGTGGTTGGGTACAAACCCAAAAAAACCAGAATGATTTCTGTTCATTTCCAAGGCAAACCATTCAATATCACAGTAATCCAAGTCTATGCCCTGACCAATAATGCTGAAGAAGCTGAAGTTGAACAGTTCTATGAAGACCTTCTGGAGCTAACACCCAAAAAAGACATCCTTTTCATCATAGGGGACTGGATTGCAAAAGTAGGAATTCAAGAGATACCTGAGTAACAGACAAATCTGTCCTTGGAGTACAAAATGAAACAGTTCAAAGGCTAACAGAGTTTTGCCAAGAGAACACATTGGTCAAGCAAATGCCCTCTTCCAACAATACAAGAGAAGACTCTACACATGGACATGACCAGATGGTCAAACAAAATCAGACTGACTATATTCTTTGCAGCCAAAGATCGAGAAGTTCTATGCATTCAGAAAACACATGACCTGGACATGACTGTGGCTCAAATCATCAACTCCTTATTACCAAATTCAGGCTTATATGGGAGAAAATAGGGACAACCACTAGACCATTCAGGTATGACCTAAATCAAATCCCTTACTTTTATAGAGTGGAAGTGACAAATAGATTAAATAGATTACATCTGATAGACAGTGTGCCTGAAGAACTATGGACAAAGGTTGGTGATATAGTACAGGAGGCAGTGATCAAGCCCATCCCCAAGAAAAAGAAATGCAAAAATGGTTGTCTGAGGAGGCCTTAAAAATAGCTGAAAAAAGAAGAGAAGATAAAGGCAAAGGAAAAAAGGAAAGATATATCCATTTGAGTGCAGAGTTCCAAAGAAGAGCAAGGAGAGATAAGAAAGCCTTCCTCAGTGATCAGTGCAAAGAAATAGAGGAAAACAACAGAATGGGGAAAAACCTAGAGATTTCTTTAAGAAAATACCAAGGAGAATACCAGAGAATATTTCATGCAAAGATGATCACAATAAAGGACAGAAATAGTATGCATCTAACAGAAGTAGAAGATATTAAGAAAAGGTGGCAAGAATACACAGAAGAACTATACAAAAAAGATCTTCATGACCCAGATAACCATGATGGTGTGATCATTCATCTAGAGCCAGACATCCTGGATTGCAAAATCAAGTGGGCCTTTAGGAAGCATCACTATGAACAAAGCCAGCTGAGGTGATGGAATTCCAGTTAAGCTATTTCAGATCCTAAAAGAGAATGCTGTTACATGCTGCAATCACTATGCCAGCAAATTTGGAAGACTCAGCAGTGGGCCACAGGACTGAAAAAGGTCAGTTTTCATTCCAATCCCAAAGAAAAGGAATACCAAAGAATGTTCAAACTACTGCACAGTTACACTCATCTCACACACTAGCAAATTAATACTTAAAATTCTTCAAGCCAGGATTCAACAGTACGTGAACTGTGAACTTCCAGATGTTCAAGCTGGATTTATAAAAGGCGGGGGAATCAGAGGGCAAATTGTGAACATCCTTTAGATCATCAAAACAGCAAGAGAGTCCCATAAAAAATATCTACTTCAGGTATATTGACTACACCAAAGCCTTTGACTATGTGGATCACAACAAACTGTGGAAAATTCTTAAAGAGATGGGAATATCAAACCACGTGACCTGCCTCATAAGAAATCTATATGCAGGTAAAGAAGCAACAGTTAGAACCAGACAGAACAACAGACTTTTTCCAAATAGGGAAAGGAGTACATCAAACTTGTATATTGTTTCCCTGTTTATTTAATTTATATGCAGAGTGCATCATGTGAAATACCAGGCTGGATGAATCACAGGCTGGAATCAAGATTGCTGGAGAAATATCGATAACCTCAGATACACAGACGACACAACCCTTATGGAAGAAAATGAAGAAGAGCTAAAGAGCCTCTTGATGAAAGTGAAAGAGGAGAGTGAAAAAGTTGGCTTAAACTCAACATTCAAGAAACTGAAATCATTACATACAGTCCAATCAATTCAGT
Organism: Tragelaphus eurycerus; assembly: GCA_935064755.1. Lineage (NCBI taxonomy): Eukaryota > Metazoa > Chordata > Mammalia > Artiodactyla > Bovidae > Tragelaphus > Tragelaphus eurycerus. Next base: position 13,079,971 of record CAKXYN010000042.1, read on the forward strand.
TCAGTTCAGTTGCCCAGTCATGTCTGACTCTCCGCGACCCCATGAACCGCAGCACGCTAGGCCTCCCTGTCCATCACCAACTCCTGGAGTTCACCTAAATTCATATCCATTGAGTCGGTGATGCCATCCAGCCATCTCATCTTCTGTCGTCCCTTTCTCCTTCTGCCCAAAATCCTTCCTAGCATCATTTCAGTGTCTTTTCCAATGAGTCAATTCTTTGCATCAGGTGGCCAAAGTACTGGAGTTTCAGCTTCAACATCAGTTCTTCCAATGAACACCCAGGACTGATTTCCTTTACAATGGACTGGTTGGATCTCCTTGCAGTCCAAGGGACTCTCAAGAGTCTTCTCCAACACCACAGTTCAAAAGCATCAATTCTTCAGTACTCAGCTTTCTTTATAGTCCAACTCTCACATCCATACATGACCACAGGAAAGACCATAGCCTTGACTAGACGGACCTTTGTTGGCAAAGTAATGTCTCTGCCTTTGAATATGCTGTCTAGGTTGGTCATAACTTTCCTTCCAAGGAGTAAGCGTCTTTTAATTTCATGGCTGCAGTCACCATCTGCAGTGATTTTGGAGCCCAAAAAAACAAAGTCTGACACTGTTTCCACTGTTTCCCCATCTATTTGCCATGAAGTGATGGGACCAGATGCCATGATCTTCGTTTTCTGAATGTTGAGCTTTAAGCCAACTTTTTCACTCTCCACTTTAACTTTCATCAAGAGGCGCTTTAGTTCCTGTTCACTTTCTGCTATAAGAGTGGTGTCATCTGCATATCTGAGGTTATTGATATTTCTCCCGGCAATCTTGATTCCAGTTTGTGCTTCTTCCAGCCCAGCATTTCTCATGATGTACTCTGCATATAAGTTCAATAAGCAGGGTGACAATATACAGCCTTGATGTACTCCTTTTCCTATTTGGAATCAGTCTGTTGTTCTATGTCCATTTCTAACTGTTGCTTCCTGACCTGCATACAGGTTTCTCAAGAGGCAGATCAGGTGGTCTGGTATTCCCATCTCTTTCAGAATTTTCCACAGTTTACAGTGATCCACACAGTTAAAGGCTTTGGCATAGTCAATACAGCAGACATAGATGTTTTTCTGGAACTCTCTTGCTTTATTGATGATCCAGTGGATGTTGGCAATTTAATCTCTTGTTCCTCTGTCTTTTCTAAAACCAGCTTGAACATCAGGAAGTTCACGGTTCACATATTGCTGAAGCCTGGCTTGGAGAATTTTGAGCATCACTTTACTAGCGTGTGAGATGAGTGCAATTGTGTGGTAGTTTGAGCATTCCTTGGATTGCCTTTCTTTGGGATTGGAATGAAAACTAACCTTTTCCTGTCCTGTGCCCACTGCTGTGTCTTCCAAATTTGCTGGCATATTGAGTGCAGCACTTTCACAGCATCATCTTTCAGGATTTGAAATAGCTCAAGTGGAATTCCATCACCTCCACTAGCTTTGTTCGTAGTGATGCTTTCTAAGGCCCACTTGACTTCACATTCCAGGATGTCTGATCACTTCATGACAAATAGATGGGGCCACAATGGAAAGAGTGAGAGGCTTTATTTTGGGGGGCCCCAAATTCACTGCAGATGGTGACTGCAGCTGTGAAATTAGCAGATGCTTACTCCTTGGAAGAAAAGCTATGACCAACCAGACATTATGTTAAAAAGCAGAGACACTAATTTGCCAACAAAAGTCCATCTAGTCAAAGCTATGGTTTTTTCCATAGTCATGTATGGATGTGAGAGTTGGACTATAAAGAAAGCTGTGGATGGAAGAACTGATGCTTTTAAAATGTGGTGTTGGAGAAGACTTCTGAGAGTCCCTTGGACTGCAGAGAGATCAACCAGTCACTCCTAGAGGAAATCAGTCCTGAATATTCATTGGAAGGACTGATGCTGAAGCTGAAACTCCAATACTTTGGCCACCTGATGTGAAGAACTGACTCATTGGAAAAGACCCTGATGCTGGGAAAGTTTGAAAGCATGAGGAGAAGGGGAAAACAGAGGATGAGATGATTGGATGGCATCACCAACTCGATGCACATGAGTTTGAGCAAGCTCTGGGTGTTGGTGAGGGACAGAGAAGCCTGGTGTACTTCAGTCTGTGGTGTTGCAAAAGGTCAGACATGACTTAGCGACTGAACGGAACCAAACTAATCAATTATATCCATCAGGATAACTTATCTTATTGTTAAAGGTGAGAAACTTCTCAATTTTACCAGTAGCTCCACCCATGTGTGTTTCATAGTTTATTTTCACTGAGTGTATGTGAAGACAAGAAAGTTGCCTTTCTTATGCTAGTAGGTCTACAACTTTTCTGGTCTACATTTTTGTTCAGATCTGATTTTACAAAGCCCCACAGGCCCATGGCTTCATTCTCATCCTACCAATATACAAACGAAATTTAAATGTAGTTATTTTGAAGACAAATATTTTCTCTTGTTTACTACAAAATCTTAGCTATCTCAATAGCAACTTGTAGCTTATTGTTCAATTCTTTACTTCCCTCTTAATTTGTACAGAATGAATAGAATTTATATTACTTACTCTATTTATTTATGTTTGTTTAAATATATAAATACTTATATGTTTAGATATTTGCTGAGTCAAGTGCAATTTAAAGGAATGTAAAATATCTGTAAAATGTATATGTGCATGTATTAGTGTGTGTATTTGCTTTTGCATTTCTTTCTAAGAAAGGCTTTTTTAGATTTATTTCTCATTTACCTTATTAGTAGTTTTATGGTGTGCCGTTTTCAACAAGTAATTTCCCAGCATTTGCAGAAAATAACAAAAAGCACTTAATTGTCAATAACTCAATTTCTGTTAATAAATTTTAGGAAATTGAGTGATAATGGAACAAAGATTTGAAAAGAAATATGCTTAGTATAGTGGCAATTATAATAAAATTATAAATTGTAAATAAAGTATGTAATTGTTAGTGGATGGTTAAGCTTCATGATACTTCAAAGAATCAATTTGTTAGAAACCACTAACTTGTGTTATCGAAGGCTACTTAATTTGGACCACTGAAAAAACAATGTGTTAAATTTGTAAAATAACTTGAATAGAAAATCTGATTTACTCTATGATCTCAAATATCTTTCAAAAATAATATAAATCAACCATGATGTAGATTGCATCATGAATTAAGTTTTAAATATTTAGATTTTCTTCTACTGTAAAACACATTTCTATTGTAATCAAAGAGAAAAACGAAACAGTACATTACAACATTCATTGTTAAATAGGCATGATTGATTAAGTCATTGGCCACTGGCAATTGATTCAACCTATAGCTCCTCAGATGGCCTGACTGATTCAATGGACACGAGTTTGAGTAAACTCCTGGAGTTGGTGATGGACAGGAAGGCCTGGTGTGTTGAAGCCCATGGGGTTGCAAAGAGTCAGACACAACTGAGCCACTGAACTGAACTGAAATGAACTGATGGCTCCTCTTGGTTCCTCTGTGGGTCAGGAAGGTGGTATTGAAATTTCAACCCTGCAATCACCAGGCTGGTGATAGCACATAGAGTGTCTCATCAACAAAATCCTTTTTGTAACCTCAAGATGAGCGTTCTTTTCACTGTGGGACAATATGGTCAAGAAATGCCTCTCAAGTCTCAGTCAAAATTATGACTAAAAGGGAGGGATTGCAAAATAAAGACTGCTGTCCATTATCCAGTTCTATAAGAATTAAGTCATTAGTCACTGCAGTTGCTGCCCTACAATACAACCTAAAAGGAATTCAGGGTGAAGATCACAATGAGGTATTTTGTACTCTGGAAAAACTGGAGTACTGGCTCTCAAATAGTTAGATATTTTTAGGAGAAATTTTATGAACTCAGTTTTTGCATCTTTTCATATTTGCTGTTGCTATGCTACTAAGTCGCTTCAGTCGTGTCTGACTCTGTGCAACCCCGTAGACGGCAGCCCACCAGGCTCCCCTGTCCCTGGGATTCTCCAGGCAAGAATACTGGAGTGAGTTGCCATTTCCTTCTCCAATGCATGAAAGTGAAAAGTGAAAGTGAAGCTGCTCAGTCATGTCCGATTCTTTGAGACCCCATGGACTGCAGCCCACCAGGCCCCTCGGTCCATGGGATTTTCCAGGCAAGAGTACTGGAGTGGGGTGCCATTGCCTTCTCCACTTTTCATATTTAGTAAACACTAAAGCTGATCTCAGGTGGCCTTGGCCTGCAGTGGTTTGGATCTGGGCCTGGGTTCCCAGCCAGAGTTTGGGCTGGATTGTCATGATGAAAGAACCAGATCCTAGCCACTAGTTTAGTGGTCAGTGACAAGAGCCCTGGCCTTCAGCTTTGCAGAAAAGAATTTCCACAAAGACAGAAAATAGTGAAACATGTCAAGTATTTATTAGGAGGAAAAAGGGTACAGTAAATGTGGGTAGGCACATGGGCTGAATAAGAGAGAGAGTCCCTGAGTTGCACACTCCTTGCACTTTGAATTACTTTTACAGGGCATTCCTTCTGGTTTTCCTTTGGCTAATCATTTTGATTTGCCTGGTTCACAGTCCATATTTGGTATATCTCAGGATCCTCCCATGTGTGTGCGTGCATCTTTTAGCCAAGACAGATTTCACTGAAAAGGAATCTGGATAGAACACTCTTTGACCTAATTCCCCTTTGGCCTCCCCTTTCCTGTGCACGTGTGATCAGAGAGGTCTCCTGACTTTGAGAACGAGAAATATGTAGTCTGGGCAGGGTACAGCATCCTGGCCTTAATTGTCCTGCTATTCTAATCTTTGAGTTTCAGTCCTTAGGAATGAATCTCCATTGCTTTACCTTGGACAGGGTGGTCCAAATTAAAAGACGCTTACTCCTTGGAAGGAAAGTTATGACCAACCTAGATAGCATATTCAAAAGCAGAGACATTACTTTGCCAACAAAGTTTCGTCTAGTCAAGGCTATGGTTTTTCCTGTGGTCATGTATGGATGTGAGAGCTGGACTGTGAAGAAGGCTGAGTGCCGAAGAATTGATGCTTTTGAACTGTGGTGTTGGAGAAGACTCTTGAGAGCCCCTTGGACTGCAAGGAGATCCAACCAGTCCATTCTGAAGGAGATAGGCCCTGGGATTTCTTTGGAAGGAATGATGCTAAAGCTGAAACTCCAGTACTTTGGCCACCTTATGCGAAGAGTTGACTCATTGGAGAAGACTCTGATGCTGGGAGGGATTGAGGGCAAGAGGACGACAGAGGATGAGATGGCTGGATGGCATCACTGACTCGATGGATGTGAGTCTCAGTGACCTCTGGGAGTTGGTGATGGACAGGGAGGCCTGGCATGCTGCGATTCATGGGGTCACAAAGAGTCGGACATGACTTAGCGACTGATCTGATCTCTGATCTGATCTGGACAGGGTGGCGGGTAGGGGATAGTTAGGGAGGGTGTGGCATCTGTCTCCTGCTTTAAAACCATTAACTAAGGTACATGGCTCTTGTGAATAGCGGTAATTTTCTACCAAGATGTGTGCTTGATTGCATATACCCTTTCATCAAAATCACCTGCATACTACACTCTAGCCTTGCCTCTTAGGAATTGTCCTCAGAGATTTCTGAAAGGTTGTCTCCCAGATTATAATCCTCAGATTGGCTCAAATACAATTTCTGTTACTTAAATTGACTTTTGTTAATTTTTTCATTGACCAGAAGCTCACAGAACTCAGAGAAACATTTTACAGTACTTACTGTATTGCTGTTTTATTATAAACTGATATAATTTACAAAAAGACAGATGGGAGAGATGGATGAGGTAAATATGTGGGATGGGTACAGGGCTTACCCTATATGAGCTTGCCACTCTTCCCAAATCTTCATGTGTTCACCAACCCAAGAAGCCCTCTGAACCCACTTCTTTTGGGATTTTTATGGAGGCTTTGTTAAATAGGCATGATTGATTAAGTCAATGGCTACTGGCAATTGATTCAACCTGCAGCTCCTCAGATGGCCTCACTGATTCAATGGACATAAGTTTGACTAAAGTCCAGGAGTTGGTGATGGACAGGGAGGCCTGGTGTGCTGCAGTCCATGGGGCTGCAAGGAGTCGGACAGGACTGAGCCACTGAACTGAATTGAACTGAACTGAACTGACAGCTCCTCTTGGTTCCTCTGTGGGTCAGGAAGGTGGTATTGAAATTCCAACCCTGTAGTCACCAGGCTGGTTTTCTTGGCAACAGTGAGAATCCTTTGGTGTGATCCCAAAGTAGCCTCATTAACCAAACCAAACACATCTTTGTGGTTCTTATCAGTTATCCTAATCCCAATGGGTTAGGAGCGCTATATCAGAAACCAGGAAAAAAGACATGTACCTATCTATTTACATATTTACCTTTCTACCTATAATGGTAAAAGGAAATAACAAGCTCAAAATGGAGTCATTTGTCCCCATGGCAGCAAACAAAGATTTAATTGCAGTTTCAGCCTCTCCTAGGAACATGACCTTTAAACAGACAATTTGAAATTTTCTGATCAGTGCTAGTGAGGAAATCTGCATAAGACCTTGACCTTCTCTTCCCCAATAAGACGCTTACCAGGCCTGAAATAATTCCTTCTTTTGCTAAAAACTTCCTTGCCCCTCAGTACTTCTGTCTATGAAAATCTTCCATTTTTGTACAACTCCTCTGTTTACTAGATAGGATGCTGCCTGATGTGAATTATTGAATAAAGCCAATTAGATGTTCAATTTATTTGGTTTAATTTTTTTAACAAGTATGAATCACAATATCACATTTTCTCATACATATAAAAAATAAAATATGCTTAATTTTTGCTAGCCAATTTTTACCTATTCACTGGAGAACTAATATACTGTTGACAAACCTTTTATGAGAAGACTGTTTTCATTAATGTACTTTGTAATATATTTCTTATGCATTTTTTTTTCTCTATCTTAAATTGCACTCAGTTCAGTTCAGTTCAGTCGCTCAGTCATGTCTGACTCCTTGCGACCTCATGGACTACAGCATGCCAGGCCTCCCTGTCCATCAGCAAATCCTGGACTTTACTCAAACTCATGTCCATCGAGTTGGTGATGCCACTCAACCATCTCATCCTCTGTTGCCCCCTTCTCCAGCCTTCACTCTTTCTCAGCATCAGGGTCTTTTTAAATGAGTCAGCTCTTTGCATAAGGTGGCCAAAGTATTGGAGTTTCAGCATCAGTCCTTCAAATGAACACTCAGGACTGATTTCCTTTAGGATGGACTGGATGGATCTCCTTGCAGTCCAAGGGACTCTCAAGAGTCTTTGCCAACATCACAGTTAAAAAGCATCAGTTCTTTAGTGCTCAGCTTTCTTTATAGTCCAACTCTCACATCCATACATAACTATTGGAAAAACCATAGCCTTGACTAGATGGACATTTGTTGGCAAAGTAATGTCTCTGTTTCTTAATGTGCTAAGTTGGTAACAACTTTCCTTCCAAGGAGTAAGTGTTTTTTAATTTCACGGCTGCAATCACCATCTGCAGTGATTTTGGAGCCCCCCAAAATAAAGTCTCTCACTGTTTCCACTTTTTCCCCATCTATTTGTCATGAAGTGATGGGACCGGATGCCATGATCTTCATTTTCTGAATATTGAGCATTAAGCCAACTTTTTCATTCTCCTCTTTCACTTTCATCAAGAGGCTCTTTAGTTCCTCTTCACTTTCTGCCATAAGGGTGGTGTCATCTGCATATCAGGTTATTGATATTTCTCCCAGCAATTTTGATTCCAGCTTGTCCTTCATCCAGCCCAGGATTTCTCATGATGTACTCTGCATATAAGTTAAATAAGCAGAGTAACAATATATAGCCTGACACAGTCCTTTTTCTATTTGGAACCAGTAGTTCCATGTCCACTTCTAAGTATTGCTTCCTGACCTGCTAAATTACACTAGATCTGTAATATGTAGATGTTTGTAATTTCTTAATTGTTTCTTAATATGTAGTTGTTTATAATAGTCAATAAACCGACAGTACTGAGAAAGAGTCCGAAACTTAAAAATAAAAATATTTTTCAGTTTGTTTATACTATCTGGATTTTTTTTTTTTTTACTTCTTGTGTTTGCTATTTTTGTGATTCTTTCTTTGCTTTCAAACAATCTAGCAAACGCTTTAAAGTTTTTGAAGACAGCCTGAAATGTTAAAACTAAATTTAAAAAAATAACAGAGATATTATTGACAATTATAGTTCTTGCCAAAACTATAAATTATGGGGTTACAATGAGTAACTAGTTACATAGCTTTAAGCAAGGAAGCCAAGAGGTAATACTTCAGAACCTTGAAATGTTTCAGGAAGGCAGACTCTTAGGGGACTCTTTCCATGGCCTGAGAGTGAGTTCTTGTCTAATACTCAGAAATGAATTTTCCCAGGACACGTATGTACTGACAAATCAAAAGACTTTATTGGGATGAGATACACAGGGGAGAGCAATAGGGTAAGTGAACCAGGCGAACTACTCTGTCATGTGGCATACTGACTCAGATTTTATAGTAATGAGGTTAGTTTCTGGATTGTCTCTGCCCAATCATCTTGCTTGGTCCATATTTGGTCTGACTTGGTGACCTTCAGAGTGGTGCATGCATCTCTTAGCCAAGATGGATTCCACTGAGAAGGATTCTGAGAGGGTAGTCATCTCCTCTGTCTGGCCACACCCCAATTCTCCTGGTTAGTTTTTGACTGCAGTACCATGTTATTTATTGGGCCCTCCTCTTTGAGACAACTCATGCAAGTGTTTATCACTGTTTTCATCAACAGTTTTGGTCAAAGTTTCCCTAACAGAAAGAGAAAAATGTTTATGAAACGATCAAATAAAGTGTCTGAGGTTTGGTGAAAGAATAATGTATGTATCCCAGGATTTGGGCATAGCTACTCTTGTTTTTTCTTCAGTAACGTGCTGATTTCTGAAGTTCATTGAAATTACTTGAACTTGTGACTAAAATTAACTAGTTAGCTTGCCTGACTATCTAACTTAGCTCCTCATTTGTGAAACTATTTCTATATTTGCTTGCAAAAAGATTGGGTACTTTGTCTTTAGGAAATATTTTTCATTGGGATTTTAATAATGATATCTGAATCTGCATTTCTTCTATGCAGAGTTGGGTGGAAAGTAGAATACGAGACTACAATTTCTCTGTTAGAGGTTTTAGAATTGCATATTGAAATTTATGTGATAGAGTGAGAAATACACACACATGCGCACACACACACACACACACACACATGCGCACACACACACACAATGTAAAAGATTTGAGTCAAGTTTATTCAGTGTCTTACTGAGGACTATAGTCTCGAACACATGCTCTCAAATAGCCCCGAGAATCTGTTCCAAAATGTAAGTGAGGAATCAGTATATATACTGTAAGATATGCCATCAAGACTTCAGTGAAAGGTTACTGTTTGTAAAGAGGATCACATATTTGACTAATGATTTTAGTGCTTTTCTATGTGTGGGGAGATGCAAGAATCTGGGGTCATTGAAATTCGTTATTACTTATGCATTTTAACTATCAAGGGTGCCATCTAGCACAAACACAGATTACTTAATCCTGAATTCTTTTTGGGGTATACTTGTAGGTAAGCGATTCCAGTGGCTAATGACTTGATCTTCATAGAACTGTTATGCCAGGCAATATTCTTTGTTTACACTGCATACCAGTCAGCACCCACAATTTTTCAATTCTCTCTAAAACATATCTAAGTGCTTGTGCACTCACACACACACACACACACACACACACACACACACACACACACACACGTCTCAACTTTACCTTGTCTTTAAAACTAATGTAGGACACAGTAATTTATTTGTCTTACACAGTCACACGTAACTGCAGGCAATATCTGCCATGCCTTATTTTTCCCTTTCAGATTTCAGAGTCCTTTACACCCTCGAATAGCTCATGCCATTTAGGAATGGGAGTTAAAATGTTGAAACAGCAGTGAAGCACTCAGCCTTTAGAACATAGACCTAGCAGAAACTCGGGGAAGGCAATGGCACCCCACCCCAGTACTTTTGCCTGGAAAATCCCATGGACGGAGGAGCCTGGTAGGCTCCAGTCCATGGGGTCGCTAAGAGTCGGACACGACTAAGTGACTTCACCTTCACTTATCACTTTCATGTATTGGAGAAGGAAATGGCAACCCACTCCAGTGTTCTTGCCTGGAGAATCCCAGGGACGGGGGAGCCTGGTGGGCTGCTGTCCATGGGGTCACACAGAGTTGGACATGACTGAAGTGACTTAGCAGCAGCAGCAGAAACTTTCCCAGGTTACTTATGCTAAAAAGAACTTGCTCCAAGGGACTTGATCAACCACTCTATTGTTTGACATACTTAAGCTTAATGCCCTTTTGCTACAGTTTAGTATGTGTCTTCTAGTCTTGGCTAGAGGGCAGATTGCAAACATCTGGATAGTGTTTTAGGGTAAGAGGATTTGATAGCTGTTGGATGTTTGTAGTAAAAGGAGAAATTCTTCATCAAGGCATCAATAGATTTTCAAAGATGTCATTGAGTGTATTGTTGTAACTGTCTAAAAGGTTTAACTAGACGTTTAGAAACATAGTTGTTCTCTATTGTGGATTGTGCAACTAATTATTTAATTAATCCTTTTAAGCAAATTTCACAACAAAAGCATTTCCTCAAGTATTAGCAGTAAGAGAGAAGAGCAGGGTATGCAACAGAGGAAGAAAGGCAAGAGGTGGAAGGGTGGGAGGAAACACTGGCATTACTAGTAGACAAATAGGAGGATGCCTACTGAATAAGCCTCTGGAGATGTCAGTTTAATAAAAACCTGCATTTTAACAGAAGCAACATATACAAATAAATTTGAAAAAGATTTCATAGTAAAGAACCAATTTTGTTCAAGCTTTGTTTAACTAATGTGTAATTATCTTTTATAAATGTGCAAATCTCTTGGATTCCTGGTGCTTACCTTTCAATGCGGATCCACTCATATAATTATGGTGATCTTGCATAAACACAAATGAACAAATAAGATCTACAGTTCTTGCCTATTTGAATAAATATATGTGTATAAATATATATGATAAATATATTTTCATAGACTCTAATCATACAAATACATATAAATGTAAGCTTGAATATAAACTATGGGCATTATATATGATACGAATTTTTAAAAATTTCTTCAGCAGATGTAAAAGTTTAAAGGAATTATATCTGAACATATTTTAAACTACCCTTTAATGGGAATTCTCTGGGCTGAGAGAAATTTGTGTGCGTGCTTAGTCATGTTTGACTCTTTGTGATCATATGGACTGTAGCCCATAGGCTCCTCTGTCCATGGGCTTTTCCAGGTAAGCATACTGGAGTGGGCTGCCATGTCCTACTCCAGGGGGTCTTCCCAACCTAGGGATCAAATCTGCATCTCCTGTGTCTTTTGCATTGTGGGCAGATTCTTTTTTTTTTTTTTTTTTTTTTGCAGTTGTTTCTGGTTATTTTTTTTTTTAACTTTATAATATTGTATTGGTTTTGCCATATATCAAAATGAATCTACGACAGGTATACATGTGTTCCCCATCTTGAACCCTACTCCTTCCTCCTCCCCATACCATCCTTCTGGGTCATCCCAGTGCACCAGCCCCAAGCATCCAGTATTATGCATCAAACCTGGGCTGGTGACTCACTTCATATATGATATTATACATGTTTCTTTACCCCTGAGCCATCGGAGAAGCCCTGAGATAAGTTCAGTTATGTCCATATCAAATCAAACTGCAAATGAAAAATTTTTGAATTATTCCCTTGGGTGTGACATTTCTATCAACCTGAAATATGGGATAGGAAATTTAAAATGTAAAATAAAACTTTGGTAAAATGATGATCGGAGAAGGCAATGGCAACCCACTCCAGTACTCTTGCCTGGAGACTTCCATGGACAGAGGAGCCTGGTAGGCTGAAGTCAATGGGGTCGCTAAAAATTGGGCATGACTGAGCGACTTTACTTTCACTTTTCACTTTCATGCATTGGAGAAGGAAATGGCAACCCACTCCAATATTCTTGCATGGAGAATCCCAGGGACAGAGGAGCCTAGTGGGCTGCCTTCTATGGGGTCACACAGAGTTGGACACGACTGAAGTGACTTAGCAGTAGCAAAATGATGATAATAATAGGTTGGCAGCAAAATTGGATATGGAAATAGGATATCTTTCATATCAAGACATATGGTATGACAACGAGATTTTCTGTTCTGCAAATATGTTTATATATAAAACTAAATGTGCAGGAAATGCTTATTGTTATATAAATTTCCTTGGAACCTAAATCCATTGTTTCTGCTAGCATGCTTTACTGGGTGATACCAACCTACAAAGAAACAAAATCAAATAGAAAGAAAAACAACTACTATAGATGCTAGAGATTTGAGTTAATGAGATAGCTTAGCAGGACACAATTCAGATGTATCTTGACTTTCTCCTCAAGGGTTTTTTTTTTTTTTCTTTTTTATTAAAGCATAGTTGCTTTGCACTCTTGTATTAGTTTCAGATGTATAGCAAAGTGATTCAGTTTTATATTTATATGCATATATATTTCAGATTATCTTCCACTATAAGTTATTATAAGATATTGAATATAGCTCCTTATGCTGTACAGTAAATCTTACTGTTTATCTATAGAAATATAGAAGTTCATATTTATTAATATTCATCCCATGCTACTAATCTTTCCCTCCCCTTTATCCATCATCAGATCAGATCAGTCGCTTAGTCGTGTCCGACTCTTTGTGACCCCATGAATCACAGCACACCAGGCCTCCCTGTCCATCACCAACTCCTGGAGGTCCATCATAAGGGATAATTTATCCCTTATCCTTTTGGAAACCATGAATTTGCTTTCTATGTCTGTGAATCTGTTTTATATACAGATTCATTTGTATCATTCTTTTTTTGATCCACACATAACTGATACATAGTATTTATCTTTGACTTACTTCACTTAAAGCAAGTGAGACCAATGTGGTCAGAGTGAATCTATGACCACCTGTGCAGGCATTTCTGCCCAGAAGCCGCTAAAGTCACATCCTTTTCTCTGTTGTGCTCATCACAGACCTAGTGGTAGGCTTTGGTGTCAAATGGGCTGGTGCTGGGAGCTGAGGTTCTGTGGCTACAGGAGTTGAGGTGATTGTGTTGCCACCTTGATTCCTGTGTTAGAGGCTGGGACCTGGTCTGCCTGTGTAGCCAACCTTTCCCAGGACCTGTTGTCCCAGATCTGACTCCAGTCTGTGATATGAGGTGGAGGGAAACAGAGTGCTCCTGCTGGGAAACAAGCCTCAGAGTACTCCTCCCCAGGGGCTGAATGTCCAAGACATGCATTTCCGTGTTGCTTCCTGGAATGCGTACTTACAAAGTTTTCCAAGGGCAGACCTATCCCACCCTGTGAGTGCTTACCTCACAGGGTGGCTTAAACCATAGCTAACTGTGAAAGGACAGCTAGATGGAGTCCTCTCCCAGAGCCAGTTCTCTCAAGATACAGCACTGTATACTAGCAGCCCTGCCCGATGTGATTTTTAGACTGGGGGATGTGATGTAGCCACCAATACAGATGTCTCTCCTCCCTGATTGCTAGCAATCCAGCGCAATCCACTGCACTCCTCTCAAGCAGAGTTTTCAGCACCCCAGTCCCCTCTGTTATCCCAGTGGGCCTCCCAGAAGGCAAGGAGACTCCCCAAGGTGATGATCTGCCTGTGTGGACCTTTTCTCCTTCACATATTCTTCCAGGGGTGCCAGTTCCATCTGATGACTACTCCCCCCCCACCCCAACCCCATTCACTCCCCAGACCTACCCAGGGTTTCCTTAGTGGTTCAAATGATAAAAATTGTGCCAGCAATGCAGGAGACCTGGGTTCAATGCCTGGGTCAGGAAGATCTCCCGGAGAAGGGAATGGCTGCCCACTCCAGTATTTTTGCCAGGATAATCCCAAGGACAGAGGAGCCTGGCAGGCTACAGTCCATGGTGTTGTAAAGAGTTAGACGTGACTGAGCAACTTTCACACTACCATCCAGTTATATGATCTTTGTCTCAGCTTTGGTTGTATAGGAGACCTTCTGCCAGTATCTGGTTGGTTTTGTGTAAGAATTGTTCCACATGTAGACTATTTTTGACTTGTTTTGAGGGGAGCTGAGCTCCACGTCTTCCTACTCTGCCATCTGGATCCTTTATCATCCTTAAGTCCTAATGAGATGTATGTTCACACACCCAAGCTTAAAGTTATAATCTGTATGTAGAACTTGAAACTGCATTTGACAAGTAGAGACAATTTTGAATTTTTAACAGCTTTATTGAACTATTCTTCACATTCCATATACTATATCCATTTAATAGTACAGTTTAATGACTCATTATATTTACAGAGTTATATTATCATCACCACACACAGTCAATTTTGGAATATTTTTATTAGCACAAAAAGAAACTCCATTCTTATTAGCAGTTACTCTTCTTCCCCACATTCCACAAGCCCTTTAGACAACCATTAGCTATGGTTTCTCCAGTAGTCATGTATGGATGTGAGAGTTGGACTATAAAGAAAGCTGAGCGCCAAAGAATTGATGTTTTTGAACTGTGGTGTTGGAGAAGACTCTTGAGAGTCCTTTGGACTGCAGGGAGATCAAACCAGTCAATCCTAAAGGAAGCTGGTCCTGAATATTCACTGGAATGACTGATGCTGAAGGAGAAACTTAATACTTTGGCTACCTGATGTGAAGAACTGACTCACTGGAAAAGACCCTGAGTCTGGGAAAGATTGAAGGCAGGAGGAGAAGGGGACAACAGAGAATGAGATGATTAGATGGCATCACCGACTCGATGGACATACGTTTGAGTAAGCTCTGGGAGTTGGTGATAGACAGGGAACCCTGGCATGCTGAGGTCCATGAGGTCACAAAGAGTTGGACACAACTGAGTGACTGAACTGAACTGAACTGAATCAATACTCTATTCCTTTTTATTGCAGAATAATATTCCAGGATATAAATAAATCACATTTTATTTTTTCATTCAAGGTTGATGAACATTTGAGCTGTTTCTAATTTTTGATGGATAATGCCAACATAAACTTTATTGTGCATATTTTTACATGGGCATATATTTTCATTTTTCTTTAAATAAAGCTAGATGTGAAATGCAGGTTTAACATCTGATTAGTTGTCAGACTGTTTTCTAAAGAAGCGAACCAGAAATTTATGAGGCTTCCAATTTCTCCATGTTCTAACCAGGTTTATAATTATCTTCTTTGTGCTTGTGAAGTGAAAGTAGCTCAGTTGTGTGCAACTCTTTGTGACCCCATGGCATTCTCCAAGCCAGAATACTGGAGTGGGTACCAGGTCTCCCACATTGCGGTCGGATTCTTTACCTTCTGAGCCACAAGGGAAGACCAAGAACACTGGAGTGGGTAGCCTATCCCTTCTCCAGCGGATCTTCCTGACCCAGGAATTGAACTGGGATCTCCTGTTTTATAGGTGGATTCTTTACCAACTGAGCTATCTCCATTCAAATAAATGAGAAGTATTTCTGTGTTTTTAATGTCCTTAATGACTAAAATGTTGAATATCTTTTCATGTGTTTATTAGTCAGAGTCGAGAATGGAAATATTGTCCTACTTTTCTTGGGATGACTCATCTGCTTTGTGGATGGGATGCTGGTTGGTGTAGATAGCCTCTGGTTTTTATGGATTGTGTCTCTTGCTATGGAAATTCCACCTTTCATCTGAGGCAAGGGGGATTGGGACCCAGTAGTAGTAGAGCTCTTGCCATAGATTAAGGAGGTGGATTCAAGATTTCTCAGCCTCTTTTTCTTGTAATAGAGTTACTCCAAACTAGAGATGGAGGGTTGAGGTATGGTAGCAACCTGTACCTACTAGGAAAGATTCTGTTGCCTTACATTGAGACCTGTTGTATTGGATTCACCCTCAATGGGTAGAGATTCTGTCTCATTTAGCTGAGAGCAGGGAAGGGAATGGGCTTCCCAGATGGTGCAGCGGTAAAGAATCCACTGCCAATGAAGGAGACGTAAGATAAACAGGTTTGATCTCTGGGTCAGGAAGCTCTCCTGGAGTAGGAAATCACAACCCACTCTAATATTCTTGCCTGAAAAATTCCACAGACAAAGGAGCCTGGCAGACTACAGTTCATGGCATCTCAGTGGACTGAGCATAAGTATAGGAAAGGGAATGGCCCGAATACCACAGATTATTGTAGTTATCAAGAATTAGTAGATTTTCTTGAACAATTGTTTCTCAGTTGCTACATAACCCTGAAGGGAAAGGCTACCCACTCCAGTATTCTGGCCTGGAGAATTCCATGGATTCCATGGGGTCGTAAAGGGTCAGACACGACTGAATGACTTTCATACAGGACTATTTCAAGAAATGTCGAGTGGTAGTTTTTTTTTGGTTGTTCGCTTTTGTTTTTTAAAATAATTTTAAACAATTGTGGTTGTTTTATTAGGGAGAGGATCCTAGAACTTTTTTTATGTTGTGTCTCCCTGAATGTTTTAAAATGTGTCTCCCTGAATGTTTTTAATTTTGAAAGCGTTCTTCTGCTTTGAAAACAATTGATTTTCAGAATGATTTTCTAAAATAAAGGTCTAATTTGAAACACAATCTAGTGCAGCAAATCCTACAATTTCAACTGTATTCATCCGTTTTCCTTAATGAACTGAGGGCAGATTATATAAGGGTAGGGAAAAGTCAGGGATTGACTAGGAGTGAGTAATTTTAGAGGTGAAAACATTGTCCCCAGATATTGGTCTGACTATGTATGTGATGTATATCTCACATCTGAGCCATGACTTTGGTAATGCTTTTTGTTGTTCTTGTCATCGTCATAATCTTTGTTTGTTTTTGTTATTGTTTTCCTGGGAAATAGAATGGCTTTTTAAATTTAATCTATTAAGAAGGAAAGAGGAGAAGGCAATGGCGCCCCACTTCAGTACTCTTGCCTGGAAAATCCCACGGACAGAGGAGCCTGGTGAGCTGCAGTCCTAAGAGTCGGAGACGACTGAGCTACTTCACTTTCTCTTTTCATTTTCTTGCGTTGGAGAAGGAGACGGCAACCCACTCCAGTGTTCTTGCCTGGGGAATCCCGGGGACGGGGGAGCCTGGTGGGCTGCCGTCTCTGGAGTCGCACAGAGTTGGACATGACTGAAGCGACTTAGCAGCTTAGCAGCAAGAAAGAAAGAGCAGAGCAGAGCCCATGGCCCAAGAGAGAGAAACAGAACCAGTAACCAGCTGCTTCTGTTCCTCTCCATCTCCCCTGATGCTCAACTGCACTTGATTTCATGTCCTCTGATTCTGTGAGAGCTCTGCTTCCTTGCAAAAAACATTATTCTTTACTTGAGTAAAATAAATAAATAAATAATAAATTTTATCTATTATATGTGTTTACTTTATCCTGAAGTATTTCCATTAATTTCATTGTTTCATATTCTGTGGCATCTTCCATTCACTGCTAATCCCTTCTCTGGAGATTTTCTTTTACATTCTGGAATCCTTATTTCTCTTGTCCAGGTCTAGACTATTTTCTCTCTAAACCTACCATGGAGTTGTCATTCAGGAATATCATCTCAGATTTTTAGTTTTTTTCTACTGATTTCTGAATCTAATGTCTTTCTATTTCTTGATGAATGTCATCTTTTAGCCATATACATCCTTAAGATGTTTTATAACAATTTGTGTTTTTATATATCCTTGCATCTTTGAAAATGTCTTTATTTTGCCTTATTTTGATTAACATGTTAGATAGAGTGAAACTAAATTTCCTTCCATAGGCTAATAGTTTAGATGTTTTTAAGTGACTTTTTTTTTCTTTTCCATCTGTGGATTTTTTAGTACTTTTTATCTTTTTTTTTTTCCCCCCAGAATGTGAAACTTCTCCTTGCTATAGCATGGATCTTACGTAAAAGTTTTCACTCTTCAAGTCATCCCCCCAACCTACTTATGAATTCCTAATTAAATAAAAGTTTCCTCTCTACATGTTTCTTATATTCTTTTATGCTCATCACTGCTTTATGTTCATCTTTTTCCAACTACTTATTTTGTTTCCTGATATCACTCATTAAATATTTTAATAGATAACTGAGCATCACTTAGAATATAATGTCCTTATAGTAATTTACAGGTTTCAGAAACCTTGCCTATGCCTCCCTTACCTTTTAGTCTGCCTGTTTCCCTGTATTCACTTCCTATTAGCTGAACAGGTCAAGCCATTCAGTTAATTCATGTATACTTAACTTGGCCTTAAACTTGGAGATCAATCAATCCCTATAGTTAGCAGGAATCAATAGATAACATATCAGTAGATTTAAGATCATGCATATTGGTTTCACTGCATTTAAATTGATAAGAAAAATTTAATCTATATGGGGCAATTAATCTTAAAATATGTCACAATTATTATTAGTTCAAAGTAAGTTCATAAAAAATAGAAGATTTAAAGTGACTATTTTGTTGTGAAATTCAAAACTTGAAGTAGATCTAAATAGCTACCATTTATTGGAGAAGGCAATGGCGCCCCACTCCAGTACTTCTGCCTGGAAAATCCCATGGGTGGAGGAGCCTGGAAGGCTGCAGTCCATGGGGTCGCTGAGGGTCGGACACGACTGAGCAACTTCACTTTCACTTTTCACTTTCATGCATTGGAGAAGGAAATGGCAACCCACTCCAGTGTTCTTGCCTGGAGAATCCCAGAGACGGGTGAGCCTGGTGGGCTGCCGTCTATGGGGTCACACAGAGTCGGACACGACTGAAGTGACTTAGCAGTAGCAGTTAGCATTGGAAACTTACTATGTGGCACAGTATTTTTCTTATTTGTAATCCATGCAGCCATTTTTAAGACATTGTTTCATAGATTAGTATATTAAACTTTAAAAACAAGTTGCTGTTCAAGTTTATCTGCATATTATTTACGTTACTCTGCTGCTGCTGCTGCTAAGTTGCTTCAGTCGTGTCTGACTCTGTGCGACCCCATAGACGGCAGCCCACCAGGCTCGCCCATCCCTGGGATTCTTCAGGCAAGAACACTAGAGTGGGTTGCCATTTCCTTCTCCAATGCATGAAAACGAAACGTGAAAGTGAAATCGCTCAGTCGTGTCCGACTCTTAGGGACCCCATGGACTGCAGCCTACCAGGCTCCTTCGTCCATGGGATTTTCCAGGCAAGAGTACTGGAGTGGGTTGCCATTGCCTTCTCCCTCACATTACTCTATCAGGGTGCAAATTCAAGTCTCTGCCAAAGCAATAAAAACTTCACTAGGTTACTCTGCTTTAAGGAAGTAGATCTTAGACCACAGAAGTTTAAATGGTAGGAGCAATAGGCACACAAAGGAACATATGTTAGCATGACCCTATAGGAGGCAGATTGCGCTTAGCTTAGACATTCTCCAGGCTTTGAGGTTAAAGCATCAAGGAGGCAAAGGAAACAGGAAAAGCAGAAAAGACAATAGCAGCAGTATTAATAGCAACGTTTTATAATTCTATTTTGCCTATAGAGGGTACACCCAAACACTATTCCTTCTGAGCTCATCTGACTTGTGGGTATTCTACAACTTCTAAGGTAAGTTTAATTTCTGAATCTCCATTAGATTTTAGCAGCATTGTATCAATTACTCCAGTCCAGTCATACCATACATACTTTGCTGAGGCATGAAATTCCTAAAGCAAGACACAAAGACTTTTTTTCTACCATTTCAGACACAAGGTTAAAATGCAAATACTACTTAGAGGTAAGTAGTGTGAAATCAGTAACAGATGTTTTTCGGTTTTGAAAAGGAAGATTGAAGACAGCAATAGATCCTTAAGAAGGGAGAAGAGTTAGCAATTGAGAAGAGGCCAGACACACACACAAAATATCAATCGTATTTCCCTTATGGCCTTATACATATTAAAAAAAAAAAATTGATCTTAGGCAACCTGTGAAATGGACTTCCAAGCTGGCTCAGTGGTAAAGAATTCACGTGCAACTCAGGAAACGCAGGTTCAATCCCTGGGTCGGGAAGATCGCCTGGAGAAGGAACTGGCAACTCACTCAAATATTCTTTCCTGGGAAATACCATGGAGAGAGGAGCCGGGTGGGTTATGATCCATGGGGTTGCAAAAGAGTCAGGCAGCATTTAACAACTAAACAACAACAACCTGTGAAATATCTATGAACATTTGACTGTGTACCTTAATATAGATACCACTCTTTCAGAGTATATTTTTACCTTTCCTGCCCTCCCTGCACAGCTAAATTTTGCTACTATAATGATCAGTTGGGTGATGACCCAATAATTCTATAGGAATTATGATATAAAATTTTGTATTTGAATGATCACAACATAAAGCATCATTTGAGAAAACTGAACATATAGAGTATATTATGTATATTATAATAATTTATTTGTGTTATTATGCACTAGAGACATAAAAACATACCTGCACTGAAAAATTTATGTTGGTTCATAATCTTTATTTCCTAAAATAATTGATGAGGCACTGAGTCAAGTCTTGATACGGATAATCTGAGTATTTTTTCCCCTCTTTTTGTGTCATCTACTGCTCCATCTAGATGTAAAGATGATGTTTCTGAGGTTTCTGGGCAACCATGTTATTCCCTAATTTTTTTTATGGAACTGATGATTAGAATATATAATCTAAAAGGACAAAATAGATGGAAAGCCATTGAGGGTATTGCAAAATACAGTCAATCAAAAGAAATGAAGGATATAAATGACTTTAACAAAAACTCATGAATCCTTGCCCTGTTTTAAAACCCAAATTTCTTTCCAGTCCAGAACTAGGGGAGAAACAGGATCATAAGAAGGAAAGAATGTGCAATACCACAACAAATAAATACAGTAAAGATTCCCCTGAACCTCATTCAAAAGCCATTTACTCAATGAGTTATACACTGGAGAAGGTTTATATTAGTACACAGGGAACCAAAGTGTTACCATGGTATTCGTATTACAGAAATATATACATGAATCAAGTGATAAATGGAGTCCGGGCCCAAGGGTGACTCACAGTGAGTACAGTGGGTTCCCAGACACCAGCTTTCATTTTCAGTATAAATAATATACTTGGGAGTTGAAAGAACCTCCACATTAGCCTATGGAGAGGAGTCATTATAGTAGGGAAGGCAAAACTATATGAATCCTAGAAGAGGTTAGCTGGTTACCACAAATTCAATCAAAAAGAAGCTTCATTGTCACGTGTTGTGTTAATGAACTATTTTTGCTAAAAAAAAAAATTAGCATGATTTTAAGTACATGGCATGTGGCTACTGAGCTGGAAGAAGCTTCTTTTCTATGCCTAACAGACTTGAGAACAAGAAGTAGCTCCCATTCATATGTGATGGGTCACATAATAGTTTTATGGCTTTGTCCCAAAGCTAGATTAACCTTCTCCCCTTCTGACATAATATAGTTTGAAAAGATTTTGGCCATCTGGATATTCTGCAGAATATCATTTTGGTCCGCTATATCAAAGCTATTATGTTAATCCAACTAGATGACAAGATATGGGAACCACATTTGAGACCTTGATAAAGCACATATGTTCTAGACAGTGGAAGAAAAACTGTATGAGGATTCGGGGTCTTGCCACATCAATGTAGTTTTGTTATAAATCCAATGATCTGATGCATGACAGGACTTTAAAAAAAAAAAGATAAATGATTTTGTCTTTCATAGCCCATTGTGACTCACATCTTCCACTACCAAAGAAGCTCAATATCTATAAGGCTTCTTCAGTTACTGAAGCCAACATATACCAAAAGTGGGAATAGAGCCCTGGTTCTCTATTGAATAACAACGAAGGCTGCTAGCTGGGAGTGGGGCCCAGTGCTGAAAAGAACTCTTAGCAGGTGTAGGCTGTGTTGAAAGCAGCGCTGTTGCTTTGGCATATTATCTCAACAGAATCTATGGAATTAGATGTTTTGCAATAGAAAAAAAATGCCACAAGGAGTTTAGGGCAAGCCCCTGTGAGAAAATTATAACATATACCATAGACCTGAGAAATTTGGCATAAAGCCATGCTACCTGCTTCAAAGCTTTTTATTCCATCTGAAAAATAGTCTCTGAAGTACTGTTAAACCTCACGAGACATGCCTAATATGACCTTAATCACGTGGCCAGAGCTGCCCACCATAAGCTGAGTTTTGTCACAGTAACAAAGTCATAACTTTACACAGGACTAACAGAAATTCATCACGTGATAGAAGTGGTGCCTCTTGGATAGACAGGAGCAGAGCCCATGAGCACAAGTAAGCTGTATAGTAGGTAACCTAACCCCCCTGCTATGTGATCCACCATTATCAACACACTGGTGCCTCTCCCTCACAATATCGCTATATCATCATAGGATTGTGACCTTAGGCCCAGCAGACAAAAAAGGAAACAAGTCAATCTTAGTACTTGTGCACACGGACTTGGTTTTGTGGTTGAAACTGAACATGGACTCATGCTGCATTTCAGCTTAACTCAAGGGTGATTTGAAAGACACTTGTGTGGGAATATGCAGAGTACATCATGAGAAATGCTGGACTGGAAGAAACACAAGCTGGAATCAAGATTGCTGGGAGAAATATCAATAACCTCAGATATACAGATGACACCACCCTTGTGGCAGAGAGTGAAGAGGAAATAAAAAGCCTCTTGATGAAAGTGAAAGTGGAGAGTGAAAAAGTTGGCTTAAAGCTCAACATTCAGAAAACGAAGATCATGGCATCTGGTCCCATCACTACATGGGAAATAGATGGAGAAACAGTGGAAACAGTGTCAGACTTTCTTTTTCTGGGCTCCAAAATCACTGCAGATGGTGACTGCAGCCATGAAATTAAAAGACGCTTACTCCTTGGAAGGAAAGTTATGACCAACCTAGATAGCATATTCAAAAGCAGAGACATCACTTTGCCAACAAAGGTTCGCCTAGTCAAGGCTATGGTCTTTCCTGTGGTCATGTATGGATGTGAGAGGTGGACTGTGAAGAAGGCTGAGCGCCAAAGAATTGATGCTTTTGAAACGTGTTGTTGGAGAAGACTCTTGAGAGTCCCTTGGACTGCAAGGAGATCCAACCAGTCCATTCTGAAGGAGATCAGCCCTGGGATTTCTTTGGAAGGAATGATGCTCAAGCTGAAACTCCAGTATTTTGGCCACCTCATGTGAAGAGTTGACTCATTGGAGAAGACTCTGATGCTGGGAGGGATTGGGGGCAGGAGGAGAAGGGGATGACAGAGGATGAGATGGCTGCATGGCATCACTGACTCGATGGATGTGAGTCTGAGTGACCTCCAGGAGTTGGTGATGGACAGGGAGGCCTGGCGTGCTGCGATTCATGGGGTCGCAAGGAGTCGGACACAACTGAGCAACTGATCTGATCTGATCCTTGTGGGAATATCCTTCTAATGGGCAGTTCACACTGTGTGGCTCTCACCTTCCATGCTGCATGGAAAGAAAAGTGGCCTGATATAAGGATGTATATGGGTTCATGAATATCTTGGACATGTCAAGGAAGAACAAGCTTAGTACTCAGGTAATCTACTGATGGGCTTCCCTGGTGGCACAGTAGGAAAGACTCTGCTGCCAATGCAAGAGATGCAGGTTTGATTTCTGGGTTGGGACGATCCCCTGGAGGAGGAAATGACAACCTACTCCAGACTTCTTGCCTGGAAAATACTATGAACAGAGGAGCCTAGTGGGATACAATCCATAGAGTTGCAAAGAGCTGGGCACAACTGAGCACGCACACATGCATGATCTACTGATACATTAGTTTGCAATCCTCTGCTTAATTTAATGATAAATAGACGACAAGTTCAGCATCTTTAGCTTGAAAAGAGCATGATGACCATGGGCTTACTTTTCTATATTACACTTCATTTTATTATATTTTGTCATTTTTCTTTTTTTCTTTGGTCCACACTGTGCAAGTTGTGGTATCTTAGTTCCTCAACCAAGAAGTGAACCCAGGCCCTTGGCAGTGAGAGTGTGGGGTCCTAACCACCGGACTGCCAGGTGGTGGTGGTGTTAGTTACTCAGTCATATTTGACTCTTTGTGACCCCATGGACTATAGCCCATGGATTCCTCTGTCCATGGAATTCTCCAGGCAAGAATACTAGAGTGATTTGCCATTCCCTTCTCCAGGGGATCTTCCTGACCAGCGATCAAACACAGGTCTTCCACATTGTAGGCAGATTCTTTACCATCTGAGCCAACAGGGAAGTCCTTTGAACTGCCAGGGAATTCCCCAGACTTAATTTTATAATTTTTCCCAGGAAAAGGCTGATCACAATACTGGTGGGGATTTCCCAGATGGGGCAAACAGACAAAAGTGACAAATGGATTGGGCTATAGTGAATACAGTGGTACACCACTGAGATCCTCCTTCCAGAAGACTGAGATACCCATTCTTCCAACAGCTGGGAGTATTGACTGCTGACAACTGACAGTTGGGCTCTTCTCCTGGAATTACTCTCAGCCTAAAAAACTGCCTCACCAGTGTTAGTACTCTTCCTCAGGGGCAGTTCACATCAAACGACTAGTCAGTGATAGGGTTGAAGTCCTGCATCAATCTAGAACAACTTTAAAGGGTCATCACAACTTCACTGCAATATGTAGTATTGGCTGCAATATCACTTGTAACTGTATCCCAATTCAGTTTCTCACTCTGCCCTATCCTCCCGTCCTCAGTGCTTTAATGGTCTGTTTGCTAGGAGTTTCCTAAGTTGCACTAGTGGTAAAGAAGCTGCCTGCCAAATGCAGGTAGACATAAGAGATGTGGATTTGATTCCTGGGTCAGGAAGATGCCCTGGAGAAGGGCATGGCAACCCACTCCAGTAGTCTTGCCTGGAGAATTCTATGGACACAGGAGACTGGCAGGTTACAATCCAGAGGGTTGCAAAGAGTCAGACACAACTGAAGCGACTTAGCAAGCACGCACACATTGCTAAGTACACCCTTTTGCATGTAATCTTTGTCTTGAGTTTTGCTATGGTCTGAATGCTTGTATATCCTCAAAATTCACGGATGGAAATACTAATGCATAATGTGATATATTAAGAGGTGGGGCCTTTGGGAGGTAATTGGGTTATGTTGGTGGAACCTTCATGAATAGTATTAATGCTTTTATAATAAAAAGTTATGGAGACTTCTTTTGCCTCCTTTTCCCTGTGAGGACACAAAGAGAAGACACTTGTATACAAATCAGAAAGTAGACCCACAGGAACCACTACATTGAACCCACTGTTGCAATGATTTTGGACTTCTCAGCCTCCAGAATTGTGAGAAAGAAATCTCTGTTTACCAGTTACTTAGTTTGTGGTATTTTGTTTTAGCATCTTACATGGATTAAGACAAAATCTATTTCTGGGAAAATCAACGTCTTGCTTCGCTAATAATTAACTTTTTCCTACACTCTAAACAAAATTTCTACATACTATCAGAATAACACATATAGACAATTTCAAGATATCACTCACCACCACTTAGAAAGGTCTCCTCTTTAGATTGCCCTCATCTATTTCCTGGGCTTCCCAGATGGATTAACAGATAAAAAAGCTGCCTGGAATGTGGGACATGCAAGAGACACAGGTTTGATCCCTGGGTCAGGAATATCCCCTGGAGGAGGAAATGGCAACCCACTCCAATATTCTTGCCTGAAGAATCTCATGGATAGAGGAGCCTGGTAAGCTACAGTCCAAAGTGTTCCAAAGAGTCAGACACAAGTGAGCATGCATGCATCTATTTTCTGCCCTCACCTAATTGTTCATTGCGTTATTTTCCCTTTAAATTCTTCTTTTCTTTCCTACCTCTTCAGGTACTAATTTTTATTTTGAAGAATTATTTTAGTATTAACTCACTGTAGCAAATACTTTTGTTTTCTAAAAATACTCCTTCTCTGTGCCCTTAAAAATACTTACATCATAAATATAACCATTAATATATTCTATTTTATATTATTTCGATTTTGTCTACATATCGGGCAAAGCGGGTAGTGCTCTGTGGTTTAAAAACTTGAGGAAACAGTCCTAAAATGCAATTTCCTACATTCAAATTAATGGACCCATGAAAAGATATGCTGTGTTGCATATACACTAAAAGTGGGTTTTGAAGTCAGAAAGATCTAATTGTAAATCACAACTCTTCCACTTTATGTGAACAAGTTATTTAATGTCACCAAGCCCAAATTTCCTCCTTCGTCTATGAACACAGCATCTTATTTTAGAGCAGCATTATAAAGATTAAACAATTCACTGAAAGAGCTTAGTATCTTTCTGAGCACATGGGTTCAGTAAGTGATGAGTACTTTTATTAATGAAGGAACACCTTTTTATCTCCTTAGATCCCTAAGCTTGATCTTTGAATAAGGTAGGTGTTCAGTGCATGCTTTTGACATGACTTTTAATGAATATTCTCCAATATTTTTCATAAAGAAAACAGTCAGGATATTAATAATAGGTTTCTACAATGGTATTGAATTTTAAATCTCTGATGAAAAGGATAACAGCAAGGCAAATACTGGGTATGCCCCTGGTGATTTTCAATAGCAACGGCTTTAGAAATGTAAAATCTGGAAATATAGGGCTCTCCATATTTTAATCATGGGATAGTACTTACGTTACCCATACCTAATCCTGCTTAATGCTGGCAGGTGATTTAAAGTTTATATTAATCCCAGCAAGTACTATGGAAAACCTATCTCCTCAACTTTGTTTCTTTGAAAATCTACCCCAACAACATATATCATTTTCTTTGTATAAAACAGAAATCCACAGAGATACACATAATCTTCCTATTAATGCAATATTAGTGTAATGCTTGGGAAAAAAAAAAAAAACCTAACTCTGGACAATGATAATAAAACACTGTCTAAAAAAATGGAAATGTTTCAAGAACATATAAAATATTTAATATGTTTTCTGTAGAAAACTGTATCTGTTAGGGAATTTTAGAAATCTCTACTAATTTAGACAAAAAGCTATCCATATTTAAGCATATGTGAACTTGAGGGAAATAATGTACTGCTTTCATAATTGTGAATATAAAGTCACTAAAAAACGATTAAATAATATAGAAATATTCACACTAAATTATAGACGTCCTCTTTCATGTTTTTCAATCCCCTCCTCAGAAGTAACCCCTGTTTACAGTTTGTTGTATATATTTTGTCTTTCCCATGCCTTTAATATGTCCATATTAACTATATTTTGTTCATTTTTATACAGGACATGATGAGTATCTTTCTTTCCATGGAGGCATAGCTGAAATAAATAAGGTATAGAAGAAAATGTTCCCTAATTAATAAATTCTTTCCTAAAAATTCGAATATAGTTAAAACATAAAGCAAGCTGTAGGAACTTTGGGAGGAAAGGATGTGTGTAGAAATGAGAAATCTCTCTGTAGCTTGATTTTAACACTTTCTTATCATCACTCCTTCAATTGTCCACCTTTTCTTTAATTTTGTCAAGGTTTCAAGAAGATAAAATGTGAATTTTCCTTCTAAAAATTCTGAAGATCTGCACTCTTTTCTAGAGCTATACAGTTGAAATCTGTATCCTGGCTATGAAAAGGACCGCTTTTGAATTTTCATATATTTAAACTATGGATCTCTCAAAGTCTTTTGCAAATTATTGTATAATATTATGGTTAACTGAAAGTAAATGAAAAAAAAGTAAGAAAACAACAGCAATAAAATATTTTAGTTAGCTCCATTTCTTTTGCCATTCTATTCCTTTCTCGGCCATTGCTGTCAATCAAGTATAATTGTGAAATTGCCTTGTAGATGGATATAAATGGAGATGAGTTTGAAACTCATTTTCTCTTTTAGTCTAGTCTGAAAATTCAACTCCATGCCATTTCTTGGACATACAATGGATAACAGCCCTTTATTTAAAGGACATCTGGTCATCAATATAATTTGATTTTCATCTACAGGAGGCTAGATGTGTATGTGTGTGTCTGTGTGTGAGTTCAGACTAATACTGAAGACCTAAGCATATGAATGATCATTAGCAGAAATAGTAAAGGAAGTTAAACAAGGAGATTATAATAAGAAAATGCAATAATGGGAAACTTGCTTAATGAGGACATCGGTGCCAAACTACATTATTCATAGGACATTCTGATTAGAGACAAATGTAAAATGAAACCTACATTCCTTAGTAGAAGTCTTCATTTACATTTCAAATAAATACTATTACTCCAACCTTTGGCTGAGAAAATGAGCCTTCATACTGAATAACTAAAGACCACCCCCCCCCCAAAGATAATGTGTATCAAATATATTGTTAAGTAATAAATGGAGGAGTCAAGTAAATTTTTTTGATTTTGAGAGTTACAATTTATTGTATATCCAATGAAAAACACCATTAATAAATGTAATAAATTCAGGACCTCTGTGCATGAAATTAAGTATGACTATAAATAGATTTATATATTTTTATCATTTATTGTATTACAACAGTTTCTCTTCTCATTTTGGGTCAATCAGCTCTACTGATGAAAGCAAGTGATAGTGAGACCTGTTTATGGATGATAGTTTTTCTTATTTTTAGCTTTCTTGGCCATTAAAGAGAATCACAAATACTAAAATGTGTAGATAAATTATCTCAGAACAAATACCCCCAGTGAGTGTGTGTATGTGTATGTGTATAGAGCAGTATGCTTATCCCAATCACCTGTGAAAATTTTGCACATTACAGAGTTTCTTTTGGGTATAAAATATGACTTGAGACTGATCACTTGGTTGAGAGCTTCCTGCAGGAATCTAGGAACCAAGAATTGAGAACAATTGGTAGAAGAGAAGCATCTGAGTAAAACTCCAAGCATTAATTATATTTTTATACAATTCTATTATTGAAGAGAATCTATAAAAAGAAAAGATACCAGAGATACTTTTTTGAATAGAGCATAAACTTACACACAGACTTTTGAGTGGAGAATAATTCATTCTTTGTGAAGAAAAAGTAAGGACTGGAAATCATTCTTTGATGGGAAACAGAGGAAGAAACAGAGACAATATATTTTAAAGTTAAGAAAAAGTAGACTCTGTTAAACTCTTTGGTATTTGATTTCCTTTGGCTTATTTGTAACCATTGTAGAACTTTGTTCAGAAGGAAAATAATAATAATTATATATATATATATATATATCCTTGTGAAGAAAATACAAAAGAAAAATTTTAAAAATCTTAGGAAATTTATAACTAACTAGCAATGATTAGTGATATTGATACTAGACATTGAGAAAAAAAAAAGTCTTAAGAGAATTTGAACTCTAGTCTTGTGCTAGAAAGACTTCCATGATACTTCTGTGGGTGGTTTGAAAAACATGTTAATGCTATCCTTGCCCATTACCCAATATTCGAATTTTGGTAACATTTAGATGTAGGTGGGTAACAAAGAAATTACTTTTCACATAAGACACATATCGTCAGATCAGATCAGATCAGATCAGTCACTCAGTCATGTCCGTCTCTTTGCGATCCCATGAATCACAGCATGCCAGGCCTCCCTGTCCATCACCAACTCCCGGAGTTCACTCAGATTCATGTGCATTGAGTCAGTGATGCCATCCAGCCATCTCATCCTCTGTCGTCCCCTTCTCCTCCTGCCCCCAATCCCTCCCAGCATCAGAGTCTTCTCCAATGAGTCAACTCTTCGCATGAGGTGGCCAAAGTACTGGAGTTTCAGCTTTAGCATCATTCCTTCCAAAGAAATCCCAGGGCTGATCTCCTTCAGAATGGACCAGTTGGATCTCCTTGCAGTCCAAGGGACTCTCAAGAGTCTTGTCCAACACCACAGTTCAGAAGCATCAATTCTTCGGCGCTCAGCCTTCTTCACAGTCCAGCTCTCACATCCATACATGACCACAGTAAAAACCAGAGCCTTGACTAGACGAATTTTTGTTGGCAAAGTAATGTCTCTGCTTTTGAATATGCTATCTAGGTTAGTCATAACTTTCCTTCCAAGGAGTAAGCGTCTTTTAATTTCATGGCTGTAGTCATCATCTGCAGTGATTTTGGAGCCCAGAAAAATAAAATCTGACACTGTTTCCACTGTTTCCCCATCTATTTGCCATGAAGTGATGGGACTGAATGCCATGATCTTCGTTTTCTGAATGTTGAGCTTTAAGCCAACTTTTTCACTCTCCACTTTCACTTTCATCAAGATGCTTTTGAGTTCCTCTTCACTTTCTGCCATAAGGGTGGTGTCATCTGCATATCTGACGTTATTGATATTTCTCCCAGCAATCTTGATTCCAACTTGTGTTTCTTCCAGTCCAGTGTTTCTCATGATGTACTCTGCATATAAGTTAAAAAAACAGGGTGACAATATACAGTCTTGATGTACTCCTTTTCCTATTTGGAACCAGTCTGTCGTTCCATGTCCAGTTCTAACTGTTGCTTCCTGACCTGCACACAAATTTCTCAAGAGGCAGATCAAGTGGTCTGGTATTGCCATCTCTTTCATAATTTTCCACAGTTTATTGTGATCCACACAGTCAAAGGCTTTGGCATAGTCAATAAAGCAGAAATAGATGTTTTTCTGGAACTCTCTTGCTTTTTCCATGATTCAGTGGATGTTGGCAATTTGATCTCTGGTTCCTCTGCCTTTTCTAAAACCAGCTTGAACATCAGGAAGTTCACGGTTCACATATTGCTGAAGCCTGGCTTGGAGAATTTTGAGCATTACTTTACTAGCGTGTGAGATGAGTGCAATTGTGCGGTAGTTTGAGCACTCTTTGGCATTGCCTTTCTTTGGGATTGGGATGAAAACTGACCTTTTCCAATCTTGTGGCCACTGCTGAGTTTTCCAAATTTGCTGGCATATTGAGTGCAGCACTTTCACAGCATCATCTTTCAGGATTTGGAATAGCTCCACTGGAATTCCATCACCTCCACTAGCTTTGTTC
Organism: Tragelaphus eurycerus; assembly: GCA_935064755.1. Classification (NCBI taxonomy): domain Eukaryota; kingdom Metazoa; phylum Chordata; class Mammalia; order Artiodactyla; family Bovidae; genus Tragelaphus; species Tragelaphus eurycerus. The sequence continues at coordinate 13,110,887 of CAKXYN010000042.1, forward strand.
ATAGTGATGCTTTCTTAAGGCCCACTTAACTTCACATTCCAGGATGTCTGGCTCTAGGTCAGTGATCACACCATCATGATTATCTGGGTCGTGAAGCTCTTTTTTTGTACAGTTCTTCTGTGTATTCTTGCCACCTCTTCTTAATATCTTCTGCTTCTGTTAGGTCCATACCATTTCTGTCCTTTATCGAGCCCATCTTTGCATGAAATGTTCCTTTGGTATCTCTGATTTTCCTGAAGAGATCCCTAGTCTTTCCCATTCTGTTGTTTTCCTCTATTTCTTTGCATTGATGGCTGAAAAAGGCTTTCTTATCTCTTCTTGATATTCTTTGGAACTCTGCATTCAGATGCTTATATCTTTCCTTTTCTCCTTTGCTTTTCGCTTCTCTTCTTTTCACAGCTATTTGTAAGGCCTCCCCAGACAGCCATTTTGCTTTTTTGCATTTCTTTTCCATGGGGATAGTCTTGGTTCCTATCTCCTGTACAATGTCACAAACCTCATTCCATAGTTCATCAGGCACTCTATCTATCAGATCTAGGCCCTTAAATCTATTTGTCACTTCCACTGTATAATCATAAGGGATTTGATTTAAGTCATACCTGAATGGTCTAGTGGTTTTCCCTACTTTCTTCAATTTCAGTCTGAATTTGGCAATAAGGAGTTCATGGTCTGAGCCACAGTCAGCTCCTGGTCTTGTTTTTGCTGACTGTATAGAGCTTCTCCATCTTTGGCTGCAGAGAATATAATTGATCTGATTTCGGTGTTGACCATCTGGTGATGTCCATGTATAGAGTCTTCTCTTGTGTTGTTGGAAGAGGGTATTTGCTATGACTAGTGCATTTTCTTGGCCTTTTAGAACTAACACCCAAAAAGGATGTCCTTTTCATTATAGGAGACTGGAATGCAAAAGTAGGAAGTCAAGAAACACCTGGAGTAACAGGTAAATTTGGCCTTGGAATACGGAATGAAGCAGGGCAAAGACTACTACCTGCCTGCAGTAATAGATATAATGGTCCTCTGAATTAAATTCACCCATTCCAGTCCATTTTAGTTCACTGATTCCTAGAATGTCGACATTCACTCTTGCCATCTCTTGTTTGACCACTTCCAATTTGCCTTGATTCATGGACCTGACATTCCCATTATATCTACTACTGTGGGCAGAAATCCCTCAGAAGAAATGGAGTAGCCATCATGGTCAACAAAAGAGTCCAAAATGCAGTACTTGGATGCAATCTCAAAAACGACAGAATGATCTCTGTTCCTTTCCAAGGCAAACCATTCAATGTCACAGTAATCCAAGTCTATGCCCCAACCAGTAACGCTGAAGAAGCTGTAAGTTGAACGGTTCTATGAAGACCTACAAGACACAAATACAGTATACTAACGCATATATATGGAATTTAGAAAGATGGTAACAATAACCCTGTATACGAGACAGCAAAAGAGACACTGATGTATAGAACAGTCCTTTGGACTCTGGGAGAGGGAGAGGGTGGGATGATTTGGGAGAATAGCATTGAAATATGTATAATATCATATTTGAAATGAGTCACCAGTCCAGATTCGATGCCTGATACCGGATGCCTGCTGCTGGTGCACTGGGACGACCCAGAGGGATGGTATCGGGGTGGGGGGAGGAGGGTTCAGAATGGGGAGCACATGTGTACTTGTGGCAGATTCATTTTGTTGTATGGCAGGGGCAATACAATATTGTAAAGTTAAGCAAAACAAAATTAAAAAAAAAAAAAAGACCTACAAGACCTTAAAAACTAACACCCAAAAAAGATGTCCTTTTCATTATAGGAGACTGGAATGCAAAAGTAGGAAGTCAAGAAACACCTGGAGTAACAGGCAAATTTGGCCTTGGAATACGGAATGAAGCAGGGCAAAGACTAATAGAGTTTTGCCAAGAAAATGCACCGGTCATAACAAACACCCTCTTCCAACAACACAAGAGAAGACTCTATACATGGACATCACCAGATGGTCAACACTGAAATCAGATTGATTATATTCTTTGCAGCCAAAGATGGAGAAGCTCTATACAGTCAGCAAAAACAAGACCAGGAGCTGACTGTGGCTCAGACCATGAACTCCTTCTTGCCAAATTCAGACACATATCTTACTCAGCATTAAATTTCACTAAGGATCCATGCCATCATGAACACAGATAAAGCAGGAGGATGTGTGGAGTATCCTGTATGGCTCAACTTCTTTCCTGTTAGGGTATCATACTTTCTGATTGAATATAGATTGGGTTGCTCAAGAGGTTTCCAGTTTAGTTCAAAGGAAATTATTTTATAATGAAGTTGGACTATGAAGCATCTTCATTTCATACCCCAGAGATTTGTATAATTTACATGACATTCTCCAGAGAGTGATGCCTCATAAATCCATAGAGTATAGATTTGTCTATTAAAGGTAATCCCAAACCAGGGATTTGCAGTCCATGCATCAGGACTCCCTTAGCAATCACCATTGGTCAATAAACTAGGAGGTAAATTATCAGCACATTTAAAGTTATCTGCCTCTTTATTTCTCCAGAAACACTTCCCCAGTAATTGAGAGGAATATTTCATGGCATATCTTTTTTTAAATTCCTTTCATAGGCTAAATTTTCAGTGAATTAATTTTTGGCATTAATCATAGAGTAATGGATATATTAGCATTTTCTAATATATAATTAGAGGACTCTAATAGAGGTAGGATATTGCAAGGAAGTTGAGATGTTTCCAAAAGAGCAACTAGTTGCTGTCCTTCTGAGTTGGAAGGTAGTGTATTGGTGCAATATATTTAGATTTCTTACCGACGGACACTATATATGCAGCAGACTCTGGTGTCTAGTTATCTTTGAAGCTTTCAGAATTGCATCAGAATTGGCGGTAAGACTAGGAAAACTAAATACATCTGGATTGTAGAGTGTCTGCAAATCTATTAATACAAATATACTGTTTCTTCCTGCCCTACCATCAAAACATGCCTGTTTTGTGCCACATACCCTTAGTCAGGAGCTCCCATAACAAGGTAATTTGGTTTATTAACATATAATGACAGAAGATGCTTAATGTTTACATCTTCCAGATAACAACACCTAGAACCTTAGATTGCTTAACCTAAGTAATTTAATATAATTTTTATTTTAGACTATGGACAGATCTATTTTATCCAATCATTTGTTTCTTTTGTATATTAACTACCCATTATAACTGGCTACAAGTTGCATTTATCTCCCAGTAAACAAATACTGGAGAAGGCAATGGCAACCCACTCCAGTATTCTTGCCTGGAGAATCCCAGGGATGGGGGAGACCTCTATGGGGTCTCACAGAGTCGGACACGACTGAAGCGACTTAGCAGCAGCAGCAGCAGCAAACAAATACTAAATGTTTTCTTGACCAAACAAACTGTGAAAAATGAGGCATTTCTCTTCATCTAGGCATTTTGAGATTTTCTATTTTCTCAATCATACAGCAGTTGAAAAAGCTGCTTTCTTATGTTGAAAATGATACATGTATTTCATGCAAATTACATTTTAACACTTCAGAGCAAGATATAAAGGAAATTGAAATGAACATTTATTCCTGCAGCCATTTCCTAGAACACACAATGCCCATAGCCATAACTTGATATGAATAATGGTGGTATTAATTATTAGTGCTGCTGTTTTAATTGAGTACAGGGTACAATGGCATTTATTCAAATGTTCATTAACTGCACATAATAATTGTTTGGCAACACGCTACAGTAAGTGACACGATCTCTATTAATTCCTATGTTACTCATTGTTAGCATATGAATCATACTAAATTGTTTCAGTATTCATGTGGGTATAAACTGTAATTCCATGGGAATCCTATTGTAATTTGCCAGAGCATTAATTAATACTACTGTGAAAATATGAGCAGGTAAGTTACATACAGAAATAAAGTAAGGAAAGCCAGCAACCTAAAGCCCTAAATGATACTATTTTCTATTATGACCATTATGGCACCCCACTCCAGTACTCCTGCCTGGAAAATCCCATGGATGGAGGAGCCTGGTAGGCTGCAGTCCATGGGGTCACTGAGGGTTGGACATGACTGAGCGACTTCACTTTCATTTTTCACTTTCATGCATTGGAGAAGGAAATGGCAACCCACTCGAGTGCTCTTGCCTGGAGAATCCCAGGGGACGGGGGAGCCTGGTGGGCCTGGGTGGCTGTCTATGGGGTCACACAGAGTCAGACACGACTGAAGTGACTTAGCAGCAGCAGCAGTATTTTTTAGATATGTGAAAGAACTGCCAAGTATAGGAGGTGACCCAATTAATCAACTCATATCTCTCATACCCAGTAGTTTATTGGAGGATCCTCAAAATTAATGCTAATTTCAGAAATTTCATCTCATCAGAAGGCCCTTGCCTCACTAATATTCAAAGGAACTCTGTATCTTAAATGCCTCAGGGAAATATCCATCTTTGTAGTATTCCATCTAAAGGGAGATTTCTTGAGAATAACAGTCACTATTTTGCAGGCATTCAGGTAAATATAGTTAGGTCATATAACTAGTAATGACTTATGCAATTACAACTGCATAAAAAATACAATATCTAGGGTAAAATGTCAAGTTTTACTGAATTCAGCATGGTGTTGCAAAGGTGCAAAAGATGACAGTGAACATTACTTACCCAAATGGTTATGGCTACGTAAGCTTGGTCAGTTGATTAAACTCACTGTGTTTCTGCTGATTCATCTTTTTAATGTGGATCATATAATGTCTACCTATGAGAAGGGGGCTGCATTGAATGATTTCTTATGAGATCAGCTAAATCATCCAATGAAAATCTTTGACCTTAGACTAATTTGTTCAGACTACAGCTGACTAGTCTTCTCTTTGTCTCACAGGCTGACATTGCTTCTGTTCTCAGTTCAGTTCAGTTGCTCAGTCGTGTCTGACTCTTTGTGACCCCATGAATCGCAGCATGCCAGGCCTCCCTGTCCATCACCAACTCCTGGAGTTCACTCACACTCACGTCCATCCAGTCAGTGATGCCATCCAGCCATCTCATCCTCTGTCGTCCCCTTCTCCTCCTGCCCCCAATCCCTCCCAGCATCAGAGTCTTCTCCAATGAGTCAACTCTTCGCATGAGCTGGCCAAAGTACTGAAGTTTCAGCTTTAGCATCATTCCCTCCAAAGAAATCCCAGGGCTGATCTCTTTCAGAATGGACTGGTTGGATCTCCTTGCAGTCCAAGGGACTCTTCAGAACCTTCTCCAAATGTATCTGTTCTCAGGTACATGTAACTGTATGTTTGTCTTCTTTCCTTTTTTTCTTAGTGTATATGCAAGTATTTGTTGTTGTTGTTGTTCAGTTGCTCAGTCATGTCCGACTTTTTGTGACTCCATGGGCTGCAGCACACCAGGGTTCCCTGTCCTCACTATCTCCTGGAGTTTGCTCAAACTCATATCCATTGAGTTGGTGATGCCATCCAAGCATCTCATCCTGTCATCTGCTTCTCCTCCTGCTTTCAATCTTTCCCAGCATCAGGGTCTTTTCCAATGAGTCACTTCTTCACATCAGGTGGATAAAGTATAGGAACTTCAGCTTCAGCATCAGCAGCCCTTCCAGTGAATCTTCAGTGCTATTTTCCATTAGGGTTAACTGGTTTGATCTCCTTGCTGTCCAAGGGACTCTCAAAAGTCTTCTCCAGCACCTCAGTTTGAAAGCATCAGTTCTTTGACACTCAGCCTTCTATGGTCCAAAAAAGGGACCATATTATATTTTATATTATTGACGTTATTTCCAAAAGGTGTAATTTGCAGCAACTTCTTTCATTCACTTTATGCCTAATGAGCACTTCATTCACTCAACCAGGACTATGTTCAGATGTTCAGACAGGTGTCCAATAACCAGCTTTCTGCCAAAGAAAGTGAAAGTGAAAGTGAAGTCTCTCTGTCATGTCCAATCCTTGGTGACCCCGTGGGCTGTAGACTACCATGGTCCTCCATCTGTCGGATTTTTCAGGCAAGAGTACTGGAGTGGGCTGCCATTTCCTTCTCCAGAGCGTCTTTAAAACATCTATTTTGTTCTCCTTAGTTTCTTTGTAGTATCTCTCTTTTTCTATCCCTCATACATAATCTATCTATAAACTGAAACTGAAGTCACTCAGTCCTGTCCGACTCTGCAATCCCATAGACTGTAGCCTACCAGTCTTCTCAGTCCATGGAATTTTCCAGGCAATAGTACTGGAGTGGGTTGCCATTTCCTTCTCCAGGGGATCTTCCCAACCCAGGGATTGAACTCAAGTCTCCTGCACTGCAGGCAGACACTTTACCATCTGAGCCAATGTTTATATTATACACATACAGCACACACATACTCACAATCTTATTTTTTTAAAGATTGTACTGTCTTTTGCTTTTGTACTGTCATTTGCTTTTACCTCTCTTTTTCTGTTAATAAACATCAAATAAAGTTTCAGCCCTTGACTTTCTGCTTTCTTTCTCTTCATTTCAGAATCTAGGTAGGAAAATAGATCTACTGTTACTGTTGTGTGTGCATTCAGATGTGTTTGATTCTTTGTGACCCTATGGACAATAGCCTGCCAGCCTCCTCTGTCCATGGGATTCTCCAGGCAAGAATACTGGAGTGGGTTTCCATGCCTTCCTCCAGGGGATCTTCCTGACCAAGGGATCGAAACCACAACTTTTGTGTCTCCTACATTAGCAGGCAAATTCTTTACCACTAGCTCTACCTGGGAAGCTGAATTTCCTTAAAGGCTTAGTAACATGACTTGAGAACACCTGGTTGCCACAGACATTCCCAGTCACTGTCTATCCATTCTCATTACTGATGTCTTAATTTGCACTTCAAGCTTGGACTATTGTAAAAGTATTTTGACATCTCAAGGCCTTTAGGTAATTCATCTTCTCTTGTTTCTTCAATTTCTTGCTTATTTCTTTACTTCTCCTCTTCACTTTCTGCTATGTTTCTTCCTCACACACTAACACACCAATTCTGGTCAACAACCTACTGTGTATCCATCCATACTTTTCACCATGAATATAGTTCATATTGAAGTGAAGTCATTCACACACAGAAATTTCCGTGCATTTGTTTGAAAAATGAGAACATTTTATAATGTTTTTGCATCTTAACATTCTCATCCTAAAATATCACACTATTTTTAATGGATGTACAATTTACCCACAATATGGGTGTGCACAAATTATTTAACCATTCTCCTGATTAATGGACAAACTGTTTCCAGATTTTGACCACCATGTACAATTCTGTAATGCATGCATTTGTATAATTAATGTTTATTTATTTATTTAAAAAATTTTATGGAAGAAATTGCCATGGGAGTGAAAATTTTGAATCAATAATGCATTCATGTTTTAATTTAAATAGATGCATAGGGACTGTAATAATTTGTATGTCTACCAACAATGTATGAGAGTATCATTTTTCACTTCCTGCCAGCATAAAATGTTATCACATTTTTCCTTTATGAAGATAATGGTTATAAACTGAAACTTCCTTGCTTTTTATTTTTTTCTTAGCATATCTGATGAGTTTGAACATATTTTCATGTTTGCAGATCATGAATTGCTTATTTCTCTTTGGACACTGCATCAAATGATCTGGCCATCTTAGCTTTTTCTATAACAGAGATAATTTCACTTCTTCCTTCCCAATTTGGCTGTCATTTTTTTTTCCTTGCCTGGTTGCTCTGGCTAGGACTTCCAGTATTTATATTTAACAGAAGTCACGAAACTAGGCATCTTTGACTTATTCTTGAACATAAAGGAAAAGTTTTTCATCTTACACCATATTATTTTCCTTTTCTCCAAAGAACTTCTTTTAACATTTCTTGTATGGCAGGTCTACTGGCAACAAATTCTCTCAAATTCTGTTTGTCTGAGAAAGGCTTCATTTCTCCTTCATCTTTGGAAAAATCATTCCCCAGGGTAAAAATTTCTAGATTGGTGTTTTCATTCTTTCAACATAGTTCTTATTTTACTCCATTCTCTTTTAGTTTACATAGTATCTGAGAAATTTTATGTAATTCATATCTTGTACATACTATAGGTATGGTATTTTCCCTTCTAGTTTCTTTTAAAACCTCTTCTTTATCTTGGTTTTCTGTAGTTGGAAAATAATATGCCTAGGTATACTTTTGGCGGGAAGGGTGTTGGTTATTTGTCCTGCTTGATGTTTGCTGAGCTTCCTGAATCTACAGTTTGGTGTCCAACATCAATGTGGGGAAAATCTCACCCATTTTTTCCCCCAAATATTCCTTTTCCTCTCACTCTTTCTTCTTCTTACAGTATTTCCATTACACATATGTTACACCTTTTGAAGTTGACACACTCTTTGAAAATCTTATATTCTTTTTTTTTTTAATTCTCTTTGTCTTTCAATTTTAATGGTTTCTATTGAGATATCATCTAGATCAGATGCTTTCCTTACCTGTGCTTAGTCTACTAATAAGCCCATAAAAGATATTGTTCATTTCTATTTCAAGGTGTTTGATCTCTAGCATTTTGTTTTTTTTTTTGTTCTTCCTTAGAAATTCTCTCTCTCTCCTTACATTGCCTATTTGTTCTTGCATGCTATCTACTTAACTTTGTCAACTAGAGCCCATAGCATATTAATCCTGGTAATTCCAACATCTCTGCCATGTCTGAATTTGAGGCTTTTTCTGTTTCTTCACATTCTGTTTTTAGCCTTTTGGTATACCTTATAATTGTTTTTTTTTTTTTTTTCCTGGATAGCCAGACATGAGGTACTTTGAAAAATAAACTGTTGTAAGTAGCCCTTTAGAATTGTGTTGTTGAGGTGCAAGAGGAGGGGTTTTTTAATAGCTCTATGATTGAGCGTCAGACTTCACAAGTGTTTTTATCACCTTTCTTTGGTGGGACAGAATGGGCAGGGTGGGTTGGAGTTGGGTATTTTCCTTCTTACACATGGATAAGTATGGATGAGTACAGCTGATTGGAGTTGAGTATTTTCCTTTCTCCAAACCAATCAGAAATTGATATATCCCAATCAAATAATATCCCTGAAGTTTAGGCTCTGTTTATCTAATTTCCCTAATGGGCAGGTCTTCTTAAGAGAAACTGCGTATGTAGTCATAATTTAAAATACCTACATTTCCCTTCCCAATCTAGAAGAATGAGACTTTTTTTTTCCCTCTGATATTTATGGGGAGAACATACTAGTAATCCTTGAGTTAAACTCACAAAAGTATATGGGTCTCCTTTGGTCTGGGTCCTCCTGGAGTATTTACTCTCAGAGCTGTCACACTGTGCCTCCAGGAATTCATCAATTACAGTCAGGTTTTCTGACTCTGACATGGATTCCTGTGCCAGTTTCTGCTTCTGAATCTCTGCTCTGATAAGACATGAAGTGAAGTGAAGTGTTAGTCTCTCAGTTGTGTCTGACTCTTTGCGATCCCATGGACTATAGCCTGTGAGGCTCCTCAGTCCATGGGATTCTCCAGGCAAGAATACTGGAGTGAGTAGCCATTCCTTTATCCAGGGGATCTTCCCAACCAAGGGATTGAACTTGGGTCTGCAGCAGTGCAGGCAGATTCTTAACCATCTGAGCCACTATGGTTCCCTGTATTCACCTGGCTCTCCAATCACCTTGCTGGGTGCAGCGTCTTGGCTCCTGTCCTCAAATTTCTAATGGATCCTAAGAGTTGGTTTTTCAGTCTACTCAGCTCTTTACCTATTACTGGCACAGAGTCCCTACTCCTAAACTCCTTACACGTGGAACCAGAAATCAGAAGCAGCAGTGTGTGTTTTTCTTTTTTTTAAGGTTCAGGACTCTGTCGATGGAATGGAATGTTCTGTATTTTTACTTATGTTTTTTCTTTCAGAAACATATGTTACATTTTGAAAGAGGCGTATGGTGGTATTTCGTTAATATTGTATATTAAATTAAGTGTTCTTTGCCATTCTAATAGTAGTTTAACAGATATTTTGGTGCATATAAGTTAATGACTTCTTCGTAAATTATACCTTCTACTTTTATAAAATGCTCCTATTTGTCTTGACAAATGCTTTTACTCTTATGTTCCACTTTTTAATGTTATCTTGGACTCCCTGCTTTCTTTATGATTGCATTCACTTACTCTCTCCCTGCCCAAGCCTCAATTTTTACTTTTAAAAAAAATTATATGCGTGTATATGTGTGTGTGTGTGTGTGTGTGTAGTTTTAGTATTATCTTTTAAATATCTTTCTGCTTTCTATTTCCACAATAATGTGTCATAATAAGAACCAAAACCTTAGAGCCTTGCAACAATAATCGCTTATTCATTGCTCACTAACTTTGCAGCAAAGTTCAGCTCTTCTGACCTATGGTTGGCTGATCTCGGCTGGATTTGCTTATGTTCAAATAGGCAACTGCAAATGAGTGGGAGTTCTTCAGATTTTGTCTATTTTTTTCTTATTTACCTAGAGATCTGCTCTCTGTTGGCTGATCTAGAATGGTCTCCATTAGAAAAATCTGGTGCAACTCAGCTTATATTATGAGTTTTATCCTCTCTTGAGCTATCCCAAGGGCTTCCCAGATGCCTCAGTGGGTAAAGAATCTGCCTGCAATGCAGAAGGCACAGGAGACACAGGTTCAATCCCTGAATCAGGAAGACCCCCTGGAGAAAGGAGTGGCTACCCATTCCAGTATTCTTGCCTGGAGAATCCCATGGACAGAGGAGCCTGGTAGTCTATAGTCCATAGGGTGGCAAAAGTGCCATGACTGAAGTAATTGAACATGCACACGTGGGCTCTCCAAAGCAAGTTGTCTTGGCTTTAGCAGATACGCAATGGCAATCAAGGGACGACATGTGACACATTGTGACCTGGCCTCAGTCCCTGATACACTGATTTGGCTAAATAAAGTTATGGATTCAAGCAATGGGGAAATAACCATGCCTTTTTTAGTTTGAACATAAAAAAAGTAAATAATTGAACTACTGTTAAAAATCTACAGTAAACATACAATAGATTTTTGTGTCTTAATTGAATACTGGGAAGATTCAGTTTGATTTTATTTCTAATTTTTATTTTTAAAATTTCATTTCCTTTTTATTTTTTTATATTATTTGACTGGTCATGATGATACTTGTTCTTTACTTTTTTACTTTATAATTTGAAAATTCTACAGTATTTATTATATTGTGATCAGTACCTGGTCACTTCAGTCATGTCCGATCCATTGTGACCCTATGGACTGGAGCCCACCAGGCTCCTCTGTCCATAGGATTCTCCAGGCAAGAATACAGGAGTGTGTTAGCATGCCCTTCTCCAGGGGATCTTCCCAACCCAGGTATCAAACCTGTGTCTCTTGTGTCTCTTGCATTGCAGGATTCTTTATCCACTGAGCTACCTGGGAAGCCCTCTACTACTCTTGCCTAGAAAATTCCATTGACGGAGGAGCCTGGTGGGCTGCAGTCCATGGGGTCGCTAGGAGTTGGATACGACTGAGCGACTTCAATTTCACTTTCCACTTTCATGCATTGGAGGAGGAAATGACAACCCACTCCAGTATTCTTGCCTGGAGAATCCCAGGGACAGGAGCCTGGTGGGCTGCGATCTATGGGGTCGCACAGAGTCCGACACGACTGAAGCGACTTAGCAGCAGCAGCAGCAGCAGTAGTTAATCAGACACTTGTGTTGGATAGTATATGAAAGTAAAATACTATTTTCCCTATGAAAGGATTCTGTTCTCCAGTGCATTCTGTCATCTCATGCGCATTTTCCCCATCTTGCTGCTGACCTTTTCATTTCTCTTTTATATTAACTGTTTTAGTTTAGTACTCTCACTTCTGACCCTACAGCTTTCTCTGCATCTTGGTCTTTTTATTTTGAGAGTCTGTATTAATATTTACTTTATACATTAAATTCACCTTATGGTTATATTTAACTATATAGATATGTGGTTGCAAAAGAGTATGAGAAAAGGTTAGAGGAACTACAACACAATGGAAGGACATTTCAAATAAGAAAATGCTTCAGAACTCACCCTCATTCTTCCCTTTTTCTACTTTCTATATCTTGTGGTCCATTTTTTAATCTTTTTTTTTTTTTTTTTTTTTGATTGGCATGCATGCAAGCTCAGTTGCTTCATTTGTGTCTGACTCTTTGCAACCCCAAGGACCATAGGCTGCCGTGCTCATCTGTCCATGGATTTTCACAGCAAAATTACTGGAGTGGGTTGTGATGCCCTCCTCCAGGTTATTTTCCCACTCAGGATTCGAAACCACGTCTCCCGAATTTCCTGCATTTGCAGGTAGATTCTTTACTGCTGAGCCATCACTTTGGTAAGTACATTTTTTCTCAGTGGTTAATATATATTCACTGAGCTGTCCTTGTTAGTATAATGGTGAGTATCCCCTCCTGTCTCACAGGAGACTGGAGTTTGATTCCCGACAGGGAGGCAACACACCCTTGGGGCTTCCCTTACACCCTTGGGGCTTCCCTTGTGGCTCAGCTGGTAAAGAATCCACCTGCAATACGGGAGACCTGGGCTTGATCACTGGGTTGGGATGATCCCTTGGAGAAGGGAAAGATTACCCACTCCAGTATTCTGGCCTGGAAAATTCCATGGGCTGTATAGTCCAGGGGGTCGCAAAGAGTCAGACACAACTCAGTGACTTTCACTTCACTTCATATATATTCTTTTTAAAAATTATTTATGTATTTATTTGTCTGCTCCAGATCTTAGTTGCATCATGCAGGATCTCTTATCTTCCTTCCATGCAGGATCTTTAACTGTGGCATGTGACTCCACTGCATTGGGAGCATAGTGTCTTAGCCATTGAACCAGCAGGGAGCCAAGATGGCCTATGCTATTGTGTACTGGGATATGACAATGGGTGAGTCATTTGACCCCTCTACAGACACCAAGGAGAAGCTACTGGACTTCTCTTAAAGACTCAGATCATCTATTCTGGCCCTCCTGGATTCCCTGGAAAGTGAAGTAGAGTATGGTTAAAATCTTTTTATTTTTATTTATTTGTTTATTTTTTAATTTACAATATTGTATTGGTTTTGCCATAAATTGACATGAATCCACCATAGGTGTACATGTGTTTCCTATCCTGAACCCCCCTCCCACCTCCCTCCCCATACCATCCCTCTGGGTCATCCCAGTGTACCAGCCCTGAGCACCCTGTATCATGCATTGAACCTGGACTGGCGATTTGTTTCACATATGATAATTTACATGTTTCAATGCCATTCTCCCATACCATCCCGCCCTTGCCCTCTCCCAGAGTCCAAAAGACTGTTCTATACATCTGTATCTCTGTTGCTGTCTCGCATACAGGGTTATCATTACCATCTTTCTAAATTCCATATATATGCATTAATATACTGTATTGGTGTTTTCCTTTCTGGCTTACTTCACTCTGTATAATAGGCTCCAGTTTCATCCACCTCATTAGAACTGATTCAAATGTATTCTTTTTAATGGCTGAGTAATATTGGTTAAGATCTTCTATACCAGCTTTTCTTTGGCAAATCCAATGGTCTAAGTCTCACCAAAATTTACCCCAAGGAGATCCTTGCCACTGGATTCCCTTTCACTGATTTCCAGAGATTCAGAGAAAGCCAGGAATATTTGTCTCTATTGTACTCCTCATGCCCTAGATGCCTGCTTGGTTTATAGGAGAATAGATTGTAGCTGAAATAAGAGAAAGAGAAGAAAGATACTTTTAGATGCCTTCTTAGAATCTCTATCACTGGAGCCAAACTCCTGTTATAATAACTCAAAAAATTCTGCATGTTCCCTGGTACAGATGCAAGGAATATTTGAGGAAAACCCTGAAAATTCATTTATCTTAAGGCTTCTGCCTTGCTGGCTATGCATTCTGGTTTGCTCCTTTTGGAATCTATTGTCCTTAGGTGGAAGTCAATACTCTATCAATCACAGGATTGTTATGAGAATTAATTAATGCAAGAAAAATTCTCTCATCAGTGCCTGACATAAATATGTGCTGAATTGTTACTACTATTCAGTTCACCCAAAATATGAATGTACTTACTACACACTTAGAAAGCATTGACTAAGCACACACATTGAACTTCATTCTTTCTATGCTTCCTATACAAGTGTATATATAAAATAAAAATTTTTGAAAGTACAGCAATGCATGGAATTGGCAAAATGTGTATCCTATATCCAAACAGTTGGAATAGTTACATGACTGCAAAGCCATCTTCACAGTCACCATAAATGAAAGAAAAAGGCTATTGTGTGACTTGCCTATAGAGAGTAACATATTACACTATAAAAGTGTAATAATGGAGCTGAAAGTTGTAAAGACTCATAGACTATTTGTATGAACACATAAGTAAGCATGGTTGGATATTACTGTTGCTTCACATACCCTCATGCACACACAGGCATGCACATACATATCCCATCAGTAATGCCCAGAACTGTAATGAGTAGGGGATTGGTAGTAAAACCATTCCCTTAGGACCATGGCTACATTAGCAGTGAGATCCTGATTTGAATTTTTAAGTACAGCCTTCAAATCTATTAACTTTCATTTCTAATATCAAATTTTTAAGGAAGACAAGAAAAGAGCAGCTGAGCGTAAAAAAGGTCAAATGAAGAATTATCTTAAAATGACATTTTTATGATTATAGCCATGTTTAATAACTTCAAATGAAGAATTATCCCCCATTTGATGTTTTTAAGACCAAGGCAGTGTAAAAACGTCATTTTAAAATGACGTTTTACAATCAAAGCAATCTGTAAAAATGTCAGGTGAACAACTCAATGAATTAAATGTATCTAAGGATATAAAAAATAGGTTAAAATGTCCAGTGGAGCATTTCATTGACATTTGATGGTTTTTTACAGAAAATATTGATCATAAAAATGCAGTAGTTAGAATGTTAGTATCTTTAATTTTGTTAGTTGTCTGTAGAAATGATGTATAAGTAAATGTTCTGATCCATCATATCAAAGTGATAAACGATAATTTGACTAGTATCTAAATATTGAAATATATAGTTATTTAAATTTACCTTTGCAACATAGGATTAAATATTGAAATGAAGATATAAACAAATATGCAATTTTGCTTTTTAAAATATATTTTACAACTTTTTTTCTATTATTATATATGTAAGAACAAAGAATGAGGTGAACATTGTCAAACTTTTCGTACACAAATAATACCTGACAAATCCCAGTAGAACTAAAATTCGTCTACAATCTCCTCTTTTTCATAAACAGAGGTGTTGTGGGGATATGCACAAATATACTTCCTGGATAATCACCATCCAATATCACTTCAAATATCTGTCTATAGCATCACTCCTTAGGAAAATCTTTGGTATTGATGGAAATTTCTATGTCTGTGCTAACCATTAGCTTCATGTAACTACTGAGGAGCTGAAATTCTTATTTAATTCTGAATCACGTTTAAATATTCACACGTGCAGATATTTAGGAACTAATTTTCAGTCTTTCAAGTTTTGTTAACTTGGGATACAGTTCAATTCTACACTCAAATTTTCTGATTATGGAGTCTCTAGTAATATAATAAGGCAGGGAATACTTCTACTGTGTGAAATAGCAAATGTTATTTGGCTGGTAATGTACTGTTGCTTAGTCCCGAAGTCATGTCTGACTCTTTGCAATGCCATGGACTGCAGCATGCGAGGCTTCTCCATCCTTCATTATGTCCCAGAATTTGATCAAACTCATGTTCATTGACTCAGTGATACCATCCAACCATCTAATCCACTGCCATCCCCTTCTCCTGCATTCAATCTTTCCCAGCTTCAGGGTCTTTTCCAATGATTCAGCTCTTTACATCAGGTGGCCAAAGTATTGGAGCTTCAGCATCAGTCCTTACAAAAAATATTCAGGATTGATTTACTTTGTTATTGACTGGTTTGATCTCTTTGCAGAAGAGTCTTTTCCAGCACCACAATTTGAAAGCATCAATTCTTCTGTGCTCAGCCTTCTTTATGGTCCAATCCTCACTTCTCTACCTGACTACTGGAAAAACCATAGCTATGACTATATGGACTTCTGTCAGCAAAATGATATCTTTGCTTTTAATGTGCTGTCTGGGTTTGTCACAGATTTTCTTCCAAGGAGCAAGTGTCTTTTAATTTCATGGCTGTAGTCACCATCTGCAGTGATTTTGGAGCCTAGGAAAATAAAATCTGTCACTGTTGCCACTTTTTCCCCATCCATTTGCCATCAAGTGATGGGACTGAATGCTGTAATCTTCATTTTTTGAATGTTGAGTTTTAAGCCAGTTTTTTTACTTTCCTCTTTCACCTTCATCAACAGGGTCTATAATTCCTCCTTGTTTTCCACCATTAAAGTATCATCTGAGAACCTGAGATTGTTGATTGTCCTCCTGGCAATGTTAATTCCAGCTTGTGAGTTATCCAGGATGGCATTTCACATGATGTACTCTGCATAGAAGTTAAATAAGTGAGTTGACAGTATGCAACCTTGATGTACTCCTTTCCCAATTTTGAATGTGTTTGTTGTTCCATGTCCGATTCTAACTGTTGCTTCTTTCCAGTTTCTCAGGAGACAGGTAAGGTGGTCTGATATTCCCATCTCTTTAAGAACTTTCCATGGTTTGTTGTGGTCCACATAGTCAAAGGCTTTAGCATAGTCAATAAAGCAGAAGTTTCTTGTTTTTTTGTTTTTTTCATTCCCTTGCTTTTTCTGTTTGGTCTAAAAGTAAGACCATTAAAGTAGATTGAATATCTAAACCTAAGCTGTCAGGATTAAGCCTATGCAATACAGTATTCCCAAAATGATTTCAATGACATATTCATCAGATCAGATCAGATCAGATCACATTAGTCACTCAGTAGTGTCTGACTCTTTGTGACCCCATGAACTGCAGCACACCAGGCCTCCCTGTCCATCACCAGCTTCCGGAGGTCACTCAGACTCACTTCCATCGAGTCAGTGATGCCATCCAGCCATCTCATCCTCTGTCGTCCCCTTCTCCTCCTGCCCCCAATCCCTCCCAGCATCAGAGTCTTCTCCAGTGAGTCAACTCTTCGCATGAGGTGGCCAAAATACTGGAGTTTCAGCTTTAGAATCATTCCTTCCAAAGAAATCCCAGGGCTGATCTCCTTCAGAATGGACTGGTTGGATCTCCTTGCAGTCCAAGGGACTCTCAAGAGTCTTCTCCAACACCACAGTTCAAAAGCATCAATTCTTCGGCCCTCAGCCTTCTTCACAGTCCAACTCTCACATCCATACATGACCACAGAAAAGACCATAGCCTTGACTAGGCGAACCTTTGTTGGCAAAGTAATGTCTCTGCTTTTGAATATGCTATCTAGGTTGCTCATAACTTTCCTTCCAAGGAGTAAGCATCTTTTAATTTCATGGCTGCAGTCACCATCTGCAGGGATTTTGGAGCCCAGAAAAATAAAGTCTGACACTGTTTCCACTGTTTCTCCATCTATTTCCCATGTAGTGATGGGACCAGATGCCATGATCTTCGTTTTCTGAATGTTGAGCCTTAAGCCAACCTTTTCACTCTCCACTTTCACTTTCATCAAGAGGCTTTTGAGTTCCTCTTCACTTTCTGCCATAAAGGTGGTGTCATCTGCATATCTGAGGTTATTGATATTTCTCCCAGCAATCTTGATTCCAGCTTGTGTTTCCTCCAGTCCAGCATTTCTCATGATGTACTCTGCATATAAGTTAAATAAACATGGTGACAATATACAGCCTTGACGTACTCCTTTTCCTATTTGGAACCAGTCTGTTGTTCCATGACCAGTTCTAACTGTTGCTTCCTGACCTGCATACAGATTTCTCAAGAGGCAGATCAGGTAGTCTGGTATTCCCATCTCTTTCAGAATTTTCCACAGTTTATTGTGATCTACACAGTCGAAGGCTTTGGCATAGTCAATAAAGCAGAAATAGATGTTTTTCTGGAACTCTTGCTTTTTTGATGATCCAGCGGATGTTGGCAATTTGATCTCTGGTTCCTCTGCCTTTTCTAAAACCAGCTTGAACATCAAGAAGTTCACAGTTCACATATTGCTGAATCCTGGCTTGGAGAATTTTGAGCATTACTTTACTAGCGTGTGAGATGAGTGCAATTGTGCAGTAGTTTGAGCATTCTTTGGCATTACCTTTCTTTGGGATTGGGATGAAAACTGACCTTTTCCAGCCCTCTGGCCACTGCTGAGTTTTCCAAATTTGCTGGTGTATTGAGTGCAGCACTTTCACAGCATCATCTTTCATACATTTTCATAAATAGAAAAAAAAAAATCTACAGATGTACTTGCAGCGGCAAGAAAAACTCTAAATGTAACATAAATATCCTTAACTAGAGCGACTTCACTTTGACTTTTCACTTTCATGCATTGGAGAAGGAAATGGCAACCCACTCCAGCGTTCTTGCCTGGAGAATCCCAGGGACAGGGGAGCCTGATGGGCTGCCATCTATGGGGTCGCACAGAGTTGGACATGACTGAACTGACTTAGCAGCAGCAGATATCATAATTATCCTCAACCAGGGCAAATATATGTGTGATACACACACACATGTACAGAGTGCATAATTAGAATTAGTTTAAGCTTCTTGAACTTTTAACTGAAAAGAGTTCTTTACTTTTTCCCCCTATACCTATGGCATATTTCCATTAAAGTTCTTGATGTAACTAGCAATGTTCACTTACATAAAATGCTGTACATTTTAGGAAATGTTTCCTCATGTTTTATTGCATTTGAGACTAAGAATAATGAAAAGGGCAGATTTTGAAACTTTTTTTTTTTTTTCAGATTAAGATATCAAAACCTGAATAAATGAAGGCAAATATATGATGAAGGAAAAGTCACAAACAGCAATAAAGATATTAACACCTGACATAAACAAGGCTTTCCAATCTATAATCATACCTAATGTCCATGTTCTTCCAGGAAATTGAGCTATTTTGATTACTACTCTTATTTAATAGGTATGAGAGGTAGACACATTCCATTCCAAGTCACTACTGGTTGAGGATATGTTCCAGGTGTCATAACTCCCTGCCTAGTGATGTTTCTAAGAAGTGGGAAAAGACCATGTGCAGATACACAGTACTAGAAAATAGAAAAAGTAGGTTTGGTTGATTGATTACAAATGAGTTGCAAAGGATTTCTATGCATCAAATATGACTGAAAGATCAATGCTTTGATAAGTGGAGAAGATGAAAGGAGTGCCAGAGGTAATGGGAAATTTAGCACAAGGAAATAGTTAGAAAGCATATAAGAATTCTGCCTGCCTATGTCATCTTGAATTGTAGTTATGCCCAATATTCAGTATTTTTTAATACCCTACCAAATGCATCATGACCCTTATTCTATCTACATTGCAGCTGTTGGACAACTCTAAAGAAGACTCTTTGAGCCATCTTTTGCCTGATGCTGACTTTTATTTGCTTTCCCCCCTATCCCATCTCTCTCCCTTATTACTCTTCTTTATTATTCTTCTCTGACATAATGGATCAGATACCATCTTTAATTCTTACTTTCCACCAAGCATTGTGTATCCAGCACTTTGCATTCACTATTTAATTTATCACTTCCAACAACTTTGTGAAAATAAACATTTATTTTTCACAAAGTTTATAAAAGTAAAAACTGTGCAAAAATGGCATATTATTGCTCAAATTATACAGATGAATAAACTAAGGTAAGGAGTATATACTACCTTACCTAGAGACAAGTAAATGATGATCTTTGAAACCAGAACTCAAACACAGATATCACTATTTACAGTTCCCATCCATGAAAATTATGTTCTAAGTGACATGCTAATAAGCTACTGCTCTTTGATTCTCCGACATGTCCATTTCCTTAAGATTGACTCAGCAGAAAACTGTCAGACCTTTTTCTTTAAAGCTGTAAATAATTGATGTAAAGCTCTGCTAGTAGGGCCTTTCCTTGTGGCTCAGCTGGTAAAGAATCTGCCAGCAATGAGGGAAATCTGAATTTAAACCCTGGGTTGGGAGGATCCCTCGGAGAAGAAAAAGGGTGCCCACTACAGTATTCTGGCCTGGAGAATTCCATGGGGTAGCAAAGAGTTGGACATGACTGAGAGACTTTCACTTTCTGCCCTAGATTGAGCATAAATCAATGATGTTTTTAGATAGGTTGAAACAAAGGCATTGTGTCCACCACAGATCTTTTACTGACTTTTGCAAACAAATATCAGGTAACTGTAACCTATACATAAGTAAGTTTTCTTCCCTCTCTGCCATTTTTGCTAGTGCAAATTAAAACCTGCTTTCCTACTTATATGTTGCCACCCAGTGTATACTCTCTGACACAGAACAGAGTATTCCATGGGAAAGGCTGTCCAGAGAAATTTCTTGTTTACATTTGATGGGGAAATCTTTGATTACCTCTATCAAAAAAAGAAGTTTTCTTAACCTTTGTGGTTCAAGAAGCCATAATTTAATGATCAGTTAAGTTGGAATGAATATTTAGTACTGGATGGACATCAGCATTTCAACAGATTATACAAAGATAATTTTTGGAATTTATGAAGGAACAAGTAACAGCTTCTCTGGTAGCTCAGTTGGTAAAGATTCTACCTACAATGCAAGAAATATGGGTTTGATTCTTGAGTTGGAAAGATCTCTTGGAGAAGAAAATGGCAACCCACTCTAGTATACTTTCCTTGAAAATCTCATAGATAGAGGAGTCTGGCGGGCTACAGTCCATGGGGTTGCAAAGAGTTGTACACAACTTAGCAACTCAACAACAACAAAGGAAGGAACAAATAATTTTAAATTTTTTGATAGAAATCTATGAGTGCTATCAGTTCTCCATATTTATTTCAGTGGGTTAATCAATCAGAACAAATTTGGAAATCGATTTGGAAATCGTTTTTCTGCACGATGATCATCAAATTTGTTGACTAAAATAACTAACATTTAATGATGAATAGCCTAGAGTGCTAAGTAACCTATTCTTAATATGTGGTTTTCACATTTTATTAGATACTTCCTGTTACTGTTCCTATTTAACTTATGAGCTATTTGAGGTTTAGCAGCTCAAATACCTTCCTAAATCAAAGAGTTTATAAATGATAAAGCCAAAGTTGAATCCTGGGGCTGGGGGTGGGGGGGTGTGTGTTAGTGAGTCACTGAGTCATGTCCAACTCTTTATGATCCCATGGACTGTACCACTAGTACCACCTGGGAAGCCCCACATAAAAATATGAGTGAAAATGATGAAACAGATTTAAAAAGCAATAGACAATGTATTTAAAATACAAAAACCAATCATTTAAAAAAATCAACAAAATTTATAAAAGCTTCAGTTAGACTGATCCAAAACTGGAAAGAATGTTCAAATTTCTTAAATCAAGAATGTAAAAAGAAATAGCATTACTACTCTTTCGGAAATGAAAAAAGATTTCAGGAGATATTCTGGAAAGTTTTATGTCCACAAATTAGAAAACCTAGATAAACTTGACATTTCTACAGAAGAGTACTTTGACCACCTCATGCGAAGAGTTGACTCATTGGAAAAGACTCTGATGCTGGGAGGGTTGGGGGCAGAGGAGAAGGGGATGACAGAGGATGAGATGGCTGGATGCCATCACTGACTCGATGGACGTGAGTTTGAGTGAACTCTGGAAGTTGGTGATGGACAGGGAGGCCTGGCGTGCTGCAATTCATGGGGTCGCAGAGAGTCGGACATGACTAAGTGACTGAACTGAACTGAACTGAAACCATTCATAGTGATGCAAGAAGAATTGTAATCTGAGAGACCTATTACTCTGAGCGACTGATCTGATCTGATTACTCTGCTGCTGCTGCTGTTGCTAAGTGGCTTCAGTTGTGTCCAACTCTGTGCGACCCCATAGATGGCAGCCCACCAGGCTTCCCCGTCCCTGGGATTCTCCAGGCAAGAACACTGGAATGGGTTGTCATTTCCTTCTCCAATGCATGAAAGTGAAAAGTGAAAGTGAAGTCACTCAGTCATGTCCGACTCTAGCGACCCCATGGACTGCAGCCCACCAGACTCCTCCATCCATGGGATTTTCCAGGCAAAAGTACTGGAGTGGGGTGCCATTGCCTTCTCCGACCTATTACTCTAGAGAGACTAAATTACTAATCAATATACAGGCATCAGATCAGACCAGATCAGTCGCTCAGTCGTGTCTGACTCTTTGCGACCCCATGAATTGCAGCACGCCAGGCCTCCTTGTCCATCCCCAACTCCTAGAGTTGACTCAGACTCAAGTCCATCAAGTCAGTGATGCCATCCAGCCATCTCATCCTCTGTTGTCCCCTTCTCCTCCTGCCCTCAATCCCTCCCAGCATCAGAGTCTTCTCCAATGAGTCAACTCTTCTCATGAGGTAGCCAAAGTACTGGAGTTTCAGCTTTAGCATCATTCCTTCCAAAGAAATCCCAGGGCTGATCTCCTTCAGAATGGACTGGTTGGATCTCCTTGGCAGTCCAAGGGACTCTCAAAAGTCTTCTCCAACACCACAGTTCAAAAGCATCAATTCTTCAGCGCTCAGCCTTCTTCACAGTCCAGCTCTCACATCCATACATGACCACAGGAAAAACCATTGCCTTGACTAGATGAACCTTTGTTGGCCAAGTAATGTCTCTGCTTTTGAATATGCTATCTAGGTAAATCCTGGGTTCAGTTCTAGATCCCGGCAGTAAAGTATAGCAATAAAGCAAGTCACATTGCTTTGGATTTCTTGGTTTCCCAGTGCATATGAAAGTTATGTTTACACTATACTATAGTTTATTAACTTTGCAATAGCTTTATTTCTAATAAAACTATATCTTAATTTTTAAGATGTCTATATCTTAATTTTGAAATATAATGGTAATGAAAAAAATTGAGATACAATCAGAATTACCAAAATGTTATACAGAGACACAAAGTGAGTGGATGTTGTTGGAAAAATGCTGCCTGTAGACTTGCTCAATGCAGGGTTACCAGAAATCTTCAACCTACCAAAAATACAGTATTTGCAAAGCACTATAAAACAAGGTATGCTTGTATTTTCTACAATGAAAAGCTCAGCCTTGATAATTTCACTAGTGATTCCCATAAAACACTTAAAAAAAGAATACTACATCTTAATAAAATTTCTTAAAACATAAAGGCTGGAACAAATCCCAGGTTATTCTATAAAGTTGATATAGCATTAACAGCAACACCAGAAAATACCTCACTACAGATTTTAAACATTTTGAAAGGATAATAAAGAAATATAAACATATCATGCAATATCAATTTGACATACGTAAGTGAAATGAATAAGTTTAAGTACACAAATTGTAAGGATCATTCAAGAGTAAATTAATAAGCCAAATAACCTCCTATTTGTCAGATAAATTGGACCTGTATTTAAAAAAACCAAAAAACTACCAAAACTACCCCCAAAATCTCTAGACCCAAATGACTTTATTGGTGGATTCTGCAAATAATACCACAGCTAAACAACTTCTTCCATAATATGAAGAGCAGAAAACACATCTTAACTCATTCTATACTAGTACAGTGATATGAAAGCCAGACAAAGACACTGAAAAAAAGAATATATAAACCAGTACACTTTGTGAAAATAGATACAAACTTTTAACAGAATTTATTAAGTTCAATTGAACAATGTATAAAAAAGATACCTTATGACCAAAGAGTTTATATCAGTAGTGTGAGGCTGAATTAACACTCAGAAATCGGGGAGGAGCTAAGATGGCGGACGAGTAGGACGGGGAGAATACTTTCTCCTCCACAAATCCATTAAAAGAACATTTGAATGCTGAATAAATTCGATAAAACTACTTCTGAATGCCGGCAGAGGACATCAGGCACTTAGAAAGACAACTCATTGTCTTCAAAACGAGAAAACGAGCCCTGCGGTAACTCCTTTTGCGGAGAAGTGGGGACACCAACATTTGCTATTCGCAAGCGGGGGCTGGGCTAGGAGGAGCGGCGAGGCCTGCATTGCTTTGAGAAAGGATTTGGCCTGGCTATCTCGGGCGCTATCTGAGCAAAACAACCAGACTGTCAGTTATCTACTACATCAAAAGCCAGCCCTAACTTAAGACACCACCAGGACTACCTACGGAACAAAGGGTTGCACAGAGTTGGCCGGCTGCAGGCCGTCCCACTCCGGTGACAGGCAGCCAGGGCCGGAGGCGGGCAATTACAGCCCTAGAGAGACACTGTCTAATGGAACTGTGAGTAGGTTTCTGTGCTGACTCACGCTTCTTGGGGCTCTGGATGGTCAATATCTGCCTGAGAAAGTGCGCTGTTTGTATACCCAGAAAACTGAGTGGCGGAGAGGCGATAAGTCGCAGCAGCTGCGCTCGCTGAACATTGCAGCAGCTGCGCTACTCGGATCTGGGAAGGGCATAAAACGCAGACTCAACCAAGTCTGTGCTTCTGAGGATTATCTGAGTGCCTGAACCTGGCCCGTTTAGATTTGGGTGTTCATCTCCGCCCCCTCTGTAACAAGGCAGAGATCAGATATTGAAAAGACCCGTAAATCGCCTCAATAAAGAGAATTCAACAAACTACCAGAATATTGTAAGGACACTCTAAACTTGACAATTTTAACAAAATGAAGAGACAAAAGAATACCCAGCAGCTAAAGGAGCAGGATAGATGCCCACCAAACCAAACCAAAGAGGAAGAGATAGGGAATCTACCTGATAAAGAATTCCGAATAATGATAGCGAAATTAATTCAAAATCTCGAAATCAAAATAGAATCACAGTTAAAGAGTCTGGAGACAAGGATTGAGAAGATGCAAGAAAGGTTTAACAAGGACCTAGAAGAAATAAAAAAGAGTCAACACATAATGAATAATGCAATAAATGAGATCCAAAACACCCTGGAGGCACCAAATAGTAGAATAACAGAGGCAGAAGATAGGATTAGTGAATTAGAAGATAGAATCCTAGAAATAAATGAATCAGACGAGAAAAAAGAAAAACGCATCAAAAGAAATGAGGACAATTTCAGAAACCTCCAGGATAACATCAAACGCTACAACATTCGAATCATAGGAGTTCCAGAAGAAGAAGATAAAAAGAAAGATCATGAGGAAATACTTGAGGAGATAATAGTTGAAAACTTCCCTAAAATGGAGAAGGAAATTACCACTCAAGTTCAAGAAATCCAGAGAGTCCCTAACAGGATAAACCCAAGGCGAAACACCCCAAGACACATATTAATCAAATTAACAAAGATTAAATATAAAGAACAAATATTAAAAGCAGCAAGGGAAAAACATCAAATAACTCACAAGGGAATTCCCATAAGGATAACAGCTGATCTTTCCATAGAGACTCTCCAAGCCAGGAGGGAATGGCAAGACGTAATTAAAGTGATGAAAGAAAATAACTTACAGCCTAGATTATTGTATCCAGCAAGGATCTCATTCAAATATGAAGGAGAAATCAAAAGCTTCACAGATAAGCAAAAGTTGAGAGAATTTTGCACCACTAAACCATTTCTCCAACAAAAACTAAAGGACATTCTCTAGACAGGAATCACTAAAAGGGTGTATAAATTCGAACCTAAAACAATAAAGTAAATCTTATGTATCAATAATTGCTTTAAACGTTTATGGGCTGAATGCCCTAATCAACAGACAAAGACTGGCCGAATCGATACAAAAACAAGACCCCTACATACCTTGTCTACAAGAGACAACCAAAAGAGTAAAATGGGTCAAATGGATACAAAAACTAGACCCCTATATATGTTGTCTACAAGAGAACCACCTTAAAATACAGGATATATACTGACTGAAAATGAAGGCCTGGAAAAAGATTTTCTATGCAAATATGGACCATAAGAAAACAGGAGTAGCAATACTTATATCAGATAAAATTGACTTTAAAGATCTTGAAAAGGAGACAATGAAGGTTACACATAACGACTTAAAGGAACAATCCAAAAAGAAGTTATAACAATTATAAATATATATGCACCCAACATTGGAGCATTGATATATCTAAGACAAACATTAATTAATATGATAGAAGAAATATGCAGCAATACAATAATAGTGGGAGACTTTAATACCCCACTCATATAATCTGGCTGTAATAGACAAAGTAAAGAGCAAAACATATTTACTTATAAGCCTCAAAAAATTCAGTTCACTCAGGAGAGTTAAAAAAAAAAAAAAAAAAAGACTTATTTGTTCACGCTGTAAAGGTTTATTGACTATTTTATGGGTTTGGTACCACTTTGGGTAGTAGGGAGGAAGAGATGACAAATGTGATCCTGTCCTAAATAATATATTGTGGTAAAGATAGACCTACCAATACAAAATACCAAGATGTGCCTAAAGATGAGGACACCCATACTGGACTTTTTGTTTCTTGAACTTTTCATTTCGAGAACCAACCTCCTAATATAGGATGAATTCAACATGATTTTTTTAAGTGTTCTTTGTGATTAAAAACAGAAAGCCATTGGTTAAGAAATTACATATACTCCTCCCCACCATCACTCCCCTTCTTTCTTCCCATTTCCCTCCCACCCTCATTGATCCTTTCCTTTATCCATTTTCCCCTGCAAAAAAAAAAAATTGAAAATTTAAAAAAAAAAAATGACAAAAAAAAAAAAAACACTCAGAAATCAATTTAATAAAGTCAGTTTAGTTCAGTTCAGTCACTCAGTCATGTCCACTCTTTGTGACCCCATGGACTGCAGTACTCCAGGCCTCCCTGTCCATCACCAACTCCCAGATTTACTGAAATTCATGTCCATTGAGTCAGTGATGTCATCCAACCATCTCATCCTCTGTCGTCCCCTTCTCCTCCTACCTTCAGTCTTTCCCAGTATCAGGGTCTTTTCAAATGAGTCAGCTCTTCCCATCAGGTGGCCAAAGTAGTGAAGTTTCACTTCAGTATGAGTCCTTCCAATGAGCACCTAGGACTGATCTCCTTTAGGATGTACTGGTTGGATGTCCTTGCAAGATTGGATCTCTCAAGAGTCTTCTGCAACACCATAGTTCAAAAGCATCAATTCTTCGGTGCTCAGCTTTCTTTATAGTCCAAGTCTCACATCCATACATGACTACTGGAAAAACCATAGCCTTGACTAGATGGACCTTTGTTGGCAAAGTAATTTCTCTGCTTTTAAATATGCTGTCTAGGTTGGTCATAACTTTTCTTCCAAGGAGTAAGCATCTTTTAGTTTCATGGCTGCAATCACCATCCGCAGTGATTTTGGAGCACCCCAAAATAAAGTCAGCTACTGTTTCCCGTTTCCCCATCTATTTGCCACGAAGTGATGGGACTGGATGCCATGATCTTAGTTTTCTGAATGTTGAGGTTTAAGCCAACTTTTTCACTCTCCTCTTTCACTTTCATGAAGAGGCTCTTTAGTTTTTCTTTGCTTTCTGCCATAAGGGTGGTGTCATCTGCATATCTGAGGTTATTGGTATTTCTCTCAGCAATCTTGATTTCAGCTTGTGCTTCTTCCAGCCCAGGATTTCTCATAATGTACTCTGCATAGCAGTTAAATAAGCAAGGTGACAATATACAGCCTTAACATACTTCTTTTCCTATTTGGAGCCAGTCTGTTGTTCCATGTCCAGTTCTAACTGTTGTTTCCTGATCTTAATAAAGTCTACTGTATTCATAAATAAAAAATATTATCATATTTCAAAATATATGTAGAAAAAAAATTTATTAAATTCTAACATCCATTCTTCATAATACTCTGAGTAAATGGCATTTCCTTAACCTAATAATGGGCATCTGTTTGGGAAAAAAGCTCTAGGTAATATTAAAATATTTTAGTAAACACTTCACCAAAAAAAGATAGCAACAGTCGTCTCTGACTCTTTGTGACTCCATGGAGTGTAGCCCTCCATGCTGCTCTGTCCATGGAATTCTCCAGGCCAGAATACTGGAGTGGGTAGCCTTTCCCTTCTCAAGAGATCTTCCCAACTCAGGGATTGAACTCAGGTCTCCCACATTGCAGGAGGATTCTTTACCAGCTGAGCCACCAGGGAAATAGCACATTAAATATGCTCAACATTATTAGTCATTAGAGAAATGCAAATTAAAATGACAATTAAATGCCAGAACACAATTAGTGTTGAAAAGACTGACAAAATTAAGCACTGGCAAGGATATTAAAGAACTGGAACATCTACTGTTGGGATTGTAAAATGGTACATATTTGTTGGCAGGAGTCTGCCAGTTTAAAAAACAAAAAAAAACAACTTGAGCGTTTATCTACTGTATGATTCAATCATCTCACTCTTTGATGCTTACTTAATATGAAATTACGTGCCAAAAACACTTGTAAACAAATGTTCATAGCAGCTTTATTTATAATCAATTAAAACAGGAAAAAACAGAAAGTGTCTCACCAAAAGGTAGTATTAACACAAATGTGATATATCCTTACAATCAAACACTTATGAACAATAAAAGAAATGAACCATTGACATAGGCTAGATGTAGGGATTCTCAAATAATTATGTTGAGTGAAAACAGCTGGGTACACATTTTATTATTCCATATATACTTGTGCATGTCTGTGTTATTTGCTCAGTTGCATCTGACTCTGGGACCCTAGGGAGTATAGTCCACCAGGCCTCTCTGTCCAAGGTATTCTCCAGGCAAGAATACTGGAGCGGGTAGCCATTATCTTCTCCAAGGGGTCTTCCTGACCTGGGGATAGAACCCAGGTCTCCTGCATTGCAGATGGATTCTTTACCATGTGAGCCACTAAGGAAGCCCCCATTTATGCTTGCTGCTGCTGCTGCTGTGTCACTTCAGTTGTGTCCGACTCTGTGCGACCCCAGAGACAGCAGCCCACCAGGCTCCCCTGTCCCTGAGATTCTCCAGGCAAGAACACTGGAGTGGGTTGCCATTTCCTTCTCCAATGCATGAAAGTGAAAAGTCAAAGTGAAGTAGCTCAGTCGTGTCTGACTCCCAGCGACCCCATGGACTGCAGCCTAACAGTCTTCTCCATCCATGGGATTTTCCAGCCAAGAGTACTGGAGTAGCTATATAGAAAATGCAAATTATAATCAGAAAGCAGAGGGATTTCAGGGAAAAGTATAAGGGAGGGATTACTAAGAGACACATGGAAACTCTGAAAGATTAGGGCTGTATTCATCTTAATCATGCTAATATGTCAGTTCAGTTCAGTTCAGTTCAGTTGCTCAGTTGTGTCTGACTCTTTGCAACCCCATGAACCATAGCACGCCAAGCCTCTCTATCCATCAACAACTCCCAGAGTCCACCCAAACCCGTGTCCATTGAGTTCGTGATGCCATCCAACCATCTCATCCTCTGTCATCCCCTTCTCCTCCTGCCCTCAATCTTTCCCAAGATCAGGGTCTTTTCCAATGAGTCAGCTCTCTGCATCAGGTGGCCAAAGTATTGGAGTTTCAGCTTCAGCATCAGTCCCTCCAATGAACACCCAGGACTAATCTCCTTTTATGCTCAAAATTCTCCAAGCCAGGCTTCAGAAATACATGAACCATGAACTTCCAGATATTCAAGCTGGTTTTAGAAAAGGCAGAGGAACCAGAGATCAAATTGCCAACATCCGCTGGATCATTGAAGAAACAAGAGAGTTCCAGAAAAACATCTATTTCTGCTTTATTGACTATGTCAAAGCCTTTGACTGTGTGGATCACAATAAACTGTGGAAAAATCTGAAAGTGGTGGAAATACCAGATCACCTGATCTGCCTCTTGAGAAACCTATATACAGGTCAGGAAGCAACAGTTAGAACTGGGGATGGAACAACAAACTGGTTCCAAACAGGAAAAGGAGTATGTCAAGGCTGTATATTGTCACTCTGCTTATTTAACTTATATGCAGAGTACATCATGAGAAATGCTGTACTGGAAGAAGCACAAGCTGGAATCAAGATTGATGGGAGAAATCTCAATAACCTCAGATATGCAGATGACACCACCCTTATAGCAGAAAGTGAAGAAGAACTAAAGAGCCTCTTAATGAAAGTGAAAGAAGAGAGTGAAAAAGTTGGCTTAAAGCTCAGCATTCAGAAAACTAAGATCATGGCATCCAGTCCCATCACTTCATGGCAAATAGATGGAAAAAGAGTGGAAACAGTGGCTGACTTTATTTTGGGGGGCTCCAAAATCAGTGCAGATGGTGATTGCAGCCATGAAATTAAAAGAAGCTTACTCCTTAGAAGGAAAGTTATGACCATCCTAAACAGCATATTAAAAAGCAGAGATATTACTTGGCCAACAAAGGTCCATCTAGTGAAGGCTATGGTTTTTCCAGTAGTCATGTATGAATGTGAGAGTTGGACTATAAAGAAAGCTGAGTACTGGAGAATCGATGCTTTGGAACTATGGTGTTGAAGAAGACTCTTGAGAGTCCCTTGGACTGCAAGGAGATCCAACCAGTCCATCCTAAAGGAAATGTGTCAGGGATGTATAGAATTCCTAAAACTTACCTAAATTTTACATTTTATATTTGTGCACTTTATTATCTATCAGCTATACTTCAAGGAAAACATTAAAATAACATATGCTTTGACCTCATTACAAGTTTTTCTCATGGCAATTATGGTAGACCTCGGAGTTGACCAAAATCAATCAATTGCAATGGCATGGTAAAAGGTTTTTCCTGAGAAAATGTGAGCTTGAATGATGAGAAGTTTGGGGAGAAAAGTACAGTTTTGTGAGTCAGGTAATTACCTAAACATAAAGCTTTGAAAGAATGAAATTTTGGATTTTTTTCCTAATAGGATAGATTCAGATTCATGATGTTAATTATGATAACTCAGTGGAAGAAGAATTTGCTTGCCTGTGCAGGAGCTGTAGGAGACATGGTTTTGATCCCTGGGTTGGGAAGATCCCCTAGAAAGGCAAATGGTAACCCACTCTAGTATTCTTGCCAGGATAATCCCATGGACAGAGGAGCCTGGCAGGCTACAGTTCATGGGGTCATAGAGAATCAGACATGACTGAGCATGTAGGCAACCAACATGCTATATTTACAAAAGTGAATAAAAGCTGTGGTTTATAAGTACTCTCTTTGTAAAAAGTAAAGTACTTTTTAAAAGTTTTAGTTTTGTCCTCTGAGGTTTACAGAATCTACTAGTTTACTGGGTTTTTTTGGTTTGAATTACACTATTGGAGGTGTTTGTATGTATGGCTATACATATGAAAAGTATGAATATATTTATTTGACTCTTGAATACTGTTATCTTTATGTTTTGAATTCCCTTCCCCTGGAAGATCAGAAGATGCTGCCTATTCCAAGCCAGGGTAAAAAGCCATAAAAGATTGATTCTATCAGTTTTCTCAGTTGAAGAAAGAACACCTAAAGTTGCGCTACTCATTGTAATGGAAGTACATTAAACATAAACTCTGACAAGAGTTAAAACAGCAAGATTGCACTTACATTGTATAATCACTATACAAAAGGCCAATAATCACTTTGTTCAAAAGAGATAATGTAGTATAATATAAGTAGTAGTTTAAGCAATTATCCAGTAGAACAGTTAATCATCACCCTCAGTTCACAGCCCTTTGTTTCTTACTAATACACATGTCAGATTGTAATTAAATGCACTCACACTGTTCAGGGCAGAGTGAGAGTCCTGGGTTGAAATGTTGGAACTAAGCTGGAAAACACAATGCAGACAAGTTTAGACACCGCTTTTGGACTCTATCTTCTTAGTATGGGGTCTTGCTTGACAAATTGGCTATAGAAGGGTGAAACCACTCTGGAGTAAATTATTTATAGAAGAGAATAATTTATGCCTGTAGAAAGCTTATGCTTATAAAGTTCACAAATTTTCCAAACATTAACTTTCTGTGTGACATATCTACCAGATATAAATTTGTTCTAAATCAGACTTATAGGCAATGAAAGTTTTTAAGTACTCTGGCTTTTTAAAATTGACAAAGCTTTCAGAAATCTAGAAACTGTCTCTGTATCTGTACAATTTCTTTTTCATTTCTAATAAAAACAACAGCTACAAAAAAATAATATAGCTGCCATTTTGCAGTTACAATAGCAAGATAGGCTTAGACACAGCACATCACATATTATGGTGATAGAAATACAATAATCAAAAATAGAGTTATACTTTTTTGATGAAATTGGCTTTTTAAAACTATAATTTTAGTAGGCAATTAGGAGTTATATATATTGAAAATTAAAATATTCTATATAAAATGCAATCTATCATAATATCATAATGAAATGGTCAACTTTTCATTCTTTGAAGATACATACAATTTCATCATTATTTATCATTTTATTTATGATAATATCCTTAACTCCACCTCAAAAATCTTCCTAATCAATTCTGAACATACACATTCAATTGTCTATTAAAGCAGTATCTCTCAAATGTTAATGTGGATAAAACAGTTGAGTTCTTTCTAAAAATGCAGAATCTGACTCTGTTGTTCTGGAATGTGCTCTGAGATCATACATTTCTAAAACACCCCCAAGTGATCCTGATGCTGTTGGATCACACTTTGTTCTGAGGTCCTAGGTAACCCACACTTAAATTTCCTACAGGTATCTTAAACTCAAGAGTGAAAATCTGAATGAAACCTTTAGCTTTAACCTTAAATTTGTTCCTCTTTGGTGTCAAGTTTATTTGACCCACTATTCATTTGGCGACTTGGTTGAAATCTATGTGTCATGTGAGATTTCTTCCTATTTCTCATCTGTTATATACAACTTATCACCAAGATTTCTGATTCATCTTCACTGACATTTCTTAACCATTTATTATCCTTTCCAGTTCAATTTCAATATCCTAATATAGATCACCATAATTTCTCATGTATTATTTTAGCATTCTTCTAATTGATCTACCTTCAGTTTCATGACTTAATCCATCCTTTACTTGAAGCCAAAAGAATCTCCTTAAATACAATTCTGTTCTCATCAGCCTGTTCTTAGACTTTCAATACCTTTAATAGATCTCCAAAACACCATATTGGGCTTCCTTTGTGGCTCAGCTGGTAAAGAATCCGTTTGCAATGTGGGAGATCTGGGTTCAATCCCTGGGTTGGGACGATCCCTTTGAGAAGAGAAAAGGCTATCCACTCCAGTATTCTGACCTGGAGAATTTCAGGGACTGTATGGTCCATAGGGTCACAAAGAGTCAGACACAACTGAGCGACTTTCACTTTCAGAACACCATATTACTACCTTATTTTCATGTTAAACTATTTGCCACCATCTAATACCCATATTTGATTGCATCAGAATTCCTTAAATTAATGGATCGCTCTTGTTTCTTTCTTCAGGCAGTTTTGCATTTTTCCCCCTATCCTCCCCAACACTCTTATGCTCCCTCCAACTCAATATGTCCAAAATGAATCTTCCAATTTGTACTTATGAATTTTCCATTCTATTTTATAACAATGTCTTTATACTGGGAGATACACTAAATTCTTCTAAAATCTCATTCTTTAGTTTAACTGAGAACATGTTCCTTTAAGTTCTACACTCAAAATATTTATGAAAACTACATTTGCTCTCATTATTTTATACAGAGCTTTCTTCACATATAAATCACATATCATGCAAATTAGGGATTTTAAGTTTATAATTCAATGATTTTTTAAAATATTCAGAGTTGTATAACCATCACCACAATCAATTGTAAAACTCTTTCTTTATATCAAAATGAAATCTATCACTTCATCACACATCAATTACTTCTCATTCCCTCATAACACTCTTTAATATGCATATTTATATATATTTATAAAGTATAATATATATAAATATATGCATGTATGTATATGTACATATATTATATATATATATATATATGTATGTATGTATATATTCCATGGAGAGGAATAAAATGTATTCTTTACAATATATTTTATACATTTGATGTCCAAGGTTACCATGTGTCAAAGACATAGATAGAAACTGAACTTACACCCTGACACCCTTGCCAATTAAAAAGAAGAACTAATTAGAATTTCAGCACTCTATCATAGAATAGTTTGAAAATGGAAAGTAATTTTAATCTGAAAAATTAATTTAGATCCTTTGTATATTTTAATGAATATAAAACGCAATATAGTTGAGTCCCTTTTTTCTTAATTATTGTATTAGTCAGGGTTCTCTAGAGAAGCATAAGTGATAGAAGATATGTGTGTGTGTATATATATATATATATGTAATTTGTTATAAGAAACTAGCTCATGTGATTATGGAGGCTGGGAAGTCCAAAATCTTCAGCCTGGGACAGTACTGTGAGTCTCTAAGGTAAAGACCCAGAAGAGCTGATGTTGTACTTCTAGTCCAAATGCTAGCTGGTGAAGACCTAGGAGATCTTGATAGTTCTAGTGACGGCCCAAGGCAGTCTGCGGGAGAAATTCTTGCTCATGGAGGCTGGTCATTTTGTTCTATTCAGACCTTCAGTTGAGTAGATAAGTACCATTTCTATCACAGAAGGCATTCTGCTTTATTCAAAGTTCACATATTTAAATGTTTACCTCATTCAAAAACATATTCCAAGTTGACACATAAAATTAACCATCACAGTTATGTAAGTTACAGGGTCAAGATTTTCTTCCATATCAAATGAAGACACAAATTAATCCTTATTAATATAGACCTTAAAGGAAAACAACAAATACTCAACAGTCATGCAGAGAAAACAGGATATAATACTGGAGTTTTCCTTTTGTCCTAAAAATGTAGTCAAGGTCCTAAGTTTAGGAAAATAGGCAGCAAATAAGGGAATCATCAGATAGGACAACCACTTCCCCCTAAAACATCTTTTCTACTTCCAGCACAGCAGAGTATCTGAAGAGTTCTCTGGAGATTGTTCTGGGAACCTAAATCATTAGCATGAGTTTATTTTATGTCAAGATTATACATTGTCACCCTGTTTATTTAACTTATATGCCAAGTACCTCATGCAAAATGCTGTGCCAGACGGCTCATAAGTTACAGTCAATGTTGCTGGGAGAAATATCAACAACCTTGAATATGCAGATGACAACACCATAATGGCAGAAAGCAAAGAGGAAATAAAAAGTTTCATGATGAAGGTGAAAGAGGAGAGTGAAAAGGTGAAAAGAGTTGAGTGTTTTAAAACTCAACATTCAAAAATATAAGATCATGGCATTTGGACCCATCAGTTCAGTTCAGTCTCTCAGACATGTCCGACTCTTTGCAACCCCATGGACTATAGCACGCCAGGCCTCCCTGTCCATCACCAACTCACAGAGTTTACTCAAACTCATGTCCTTTGAGTCGATGATGCCATTCAACCTTTATATTCTATACTTTAACCTTTATATTCTATTGCTTTTGCTACCTATTATCCTGAAATATACAGTAGAATTCATTCTCAAGGTTCTGATCTGTAAATGCATAACACTTTTCCTTTCATACAAAGATTAAAATTTGCAGAGCAGAGAATAACATTTGTCTTATTGGACATTGACAGGAGCATCATGACCTGACCCACGTGGACAGCTGCTAGAGCAATGGATTCTAACACCAAAAAGCTTACAACAACTAATTACACCCCTTCCCCTTTTGATATGAAAGAAGCCTGAATTCTAATTTGGGTAAGATGGCTCTTTGGGACACTAGTCCACCATTTTCTTAGTCTGTGGGCTTTCTGAATAAAGTCACTATTCCTTGCCCCAACAACTCATTTCTAAATCTATTGGCCTATTGTGCAATGAGCAGTAGGATCGTGGACTGGTAGTGAATGTGAATGTGTTAGTTGTTTAGTCATATCTGACTCTGCAACCCCACAGACTGTAGCCCACCAGGCTCCTCTGTCCATGGAGTTCTCCAGGCAAGGACACTGAAGTGTGTTGCCAATCCCTTCTCCAGGGGATCTTCCCAACCCAGGAATCAAATCTGGGGCTCCTGCATTGCAGGCAGATTCTCTACAGTCTGAGCCACCATAATACACACACAGATAATTTATTTGGAATCACCAAATTAACAGAGGCCCACCCCATAAAAAAAAAAAAAGGAAAATAGACTGAATCAGAACAGGTCAATAATCCATCCTATATGGGAAAAATCGATGGGTCAGGGAGAGGTCTTAGAGCCAGAACACACAACACTACTTCAAATTCAAGCAAGAGGAGTTCACAGGAGGAAAATTTTGAATTGAGTTTGATGCTGAAACTTTACAACAAACTAGAATTAATTTTAACTAATGAAATGAGATTGTAATTGTTCACTAAGCAAGTGTGAAAACTTTGCAATCACACTCAGATCCAGAGGAAAACAGTTCCAATATAGTTAAAGTGGAGATTGGAATAAAGAAAAGTGATACTGTCTGTCATGTTATAATATTCACAATTTGGTTGACAAGACAGATGACAAAAATTATGTATAAGTTAGAAGATATTTCTGAAAATTAGTGGGCAGAATGATAAGGAATGTGAATAGGATATACCACAAGACTGTCCATGGTTTAAATACACAAAGCCCAATGAAAAACTCCAGAAACCTATCAAATCCAAATGACAGAATTATCTTAGGTTTTTCTTTTGACCTCAAACAAGCAGCACGAGTTACTCCACCTGCTCTGCAGGAAGAGAGCACTGGTTCTCAGTAGCCAGATGTGTGGTTTGGAGGAAAGTTGTGTTCTCTGGGTGATATTTAGTACTGTTTAGAGACATTAATGGTCTTCATGGATGCAGCTAAATAGCCTCCAAGGCACAGGACAGCACCTCACACACACACACAGACACAGACTGATCTGACTCAAATCGCGGTATTGCCCAAGGTGGACAAATTCTGAATTAAAGCAACAATTTATGAACTTACTCAGATCCATAATAGTGATGCATTAGCAATACAAGTTCAGGAGAGCAGTATGGGTTAGGGTATACTTAAGGAATGTTCTGTGCTTCCCAGGTAGTACTAGTGGTAAAGAACTCTCCTGTAAATGCAGGAGACATAAGAGACATTGGTTTGATCCCTGGGTCAGGAAGATACCCTGGAGGAGGACGTGGCAACCTATTCCAATATTCTTGCCTGGGACAGCCCATGGGTAGAGGAACCTGGTGAGCTACAGTCCATAGCGTCTCAAAGAACCAGCCAAGACTGAAAGAATTTAGCATGCAGCATGCACACAGGAATGATCTGGTTGCCATCTCAAAATAGACATTCTAATCAGTATAAAATTATTGATATGTTGTATCTGAACTCTAATAACCAAAATAAACCATTGTATCTCTTTCCTAAAGATGTTGACAGCATCCTTGATAAACCAATTTAATTCAGTTAGATTTATAATAGCACTAGAGTAGGATTTCCCTGTTAACACAGCTGGTAAAGAATCAGTCTGCAATACAGGAGACCCTGGTTCGATTCCTGGGTCAGAAAGATCTCTGGAGAAGGGATAGGCTATCCTCTCCTGTATTCTTGGGCTTCCCTGGTGACTCAGACAGTAAAGAATCCACCTGCAATGTAGGAGACCTGGGTTCTATCCCTGGATTGGGAAGATCCCCTGGAGGAGGGCTTAGCAATTTGCTCTGGTTTTCTTGCCTGGAGAACCCCCATGGACAGAGGAGCCCAGTGGGCTACAGTCCATGGGGCCACGAAGACTCAGACACAACTAAGTGACTAAGCACAGCACACACAGCATGTGATTAACAAGACAAAAATTAATCTGACCATTCTAATCTAAGTTTTTTTACCTAATTTTTTGTGAGACTAGTATTTTTTTTACTTATAGAAATATTTATTAAAATATTTTTGAAAACATTATGTACAGGCACTAAGCAAGATTACAGGTAAACAAAAACAGACAAAACATACTCCTTAATTTCAAAAGGTTTATAAACCAATGGAATTGAAATATTAAGATTATTTGAAAGAAACACAAACAATAAAAAACAAGATTAATCTAGTTTTCACTTTTGATTACTTGTTTTCTTGAAAAAAATAAATTTTGATTGGAAATATTAAAAATAACTGTAGGAAAGTAGAAACACATTTAAAGGTCATATTTTATATTAATAATTCTATAACTTCCATGAAAATATAATTAATATAATAAAGTTTAGAAATAAGAAAAATTAAGCTTAAAGTATCTTGACTGCATTTATTGTCACATTTTATTCTGAAATATGTTATTGTATAATGAAAACCTATGAAAAATAATATTAAACTTTCTCTGAAGACCATTTTCCTATAATATACTTTGTAATTTGTAAGAGTTGCCTTCATAGATCTTCATTAAAAATAAACCTAGATCCATCTGTGCCTCTATTTTTTCTTTGTAAATAGCATCATCTATACCATTTTTCTAGATTCTACATATATGAGTTAATATACAATATTTATTTTTCTCTTGCTTCACTCAGAATGACAGTCTCTAGTTCTGTCTCTGTAAATGACACAGTTTCATCCCTTTTTAATGGCCAAGTAATATTCCATTGTACATAAGTACCACAGCTTCGTTATTCATTCATCTGTTAATGGACATTTAGATTGCTTTCATATCCTGGCAGGGCTTCCCAGGTGGCACTAGTGATTAAGAATCATCATGCCAATCCAGGAGACATAAAAGACCCAGGTTCTACCCCTGGGTTGGGAAAATCTCCTGGAGGAGGGCATGGTAACCCACTACAGTATTGTTGCCTGGAGACTCCCATGGACAGAGGAGATTGGTGGGCTACCATCCATAGTGTTGCGCAGAGCTGGACATAACTGAACAAACTTAGCATGCATGCCCACATATGTTCTGGCAATTGTAAATAGTGCTGCAATGAACATTGGAGTGCATGTATCTTTTTGATTTATGGTTTTCTCTGGGCATTTGCCCTGGAGTGGGATTGCTGGGTCATATGATAGTTCTATTCTTAATTTTTTAAAGAACCTCCATGCTGTTCTCCTGAGTGGTTGTATCAACTTACATTCCCACCAAAGGTATAAGAGAATTCCCTTTTCTTCACAGCTTCTTCAGGATTTATTGTTTGTAGGTATTTTGATGATGACCCTTATGGCCAATGTGAGGTAATATTTCATTGTAGTTTTGATTTGCATTTCTTTAATGAATAGTGAAGTTGTTTCCACCTGGTTTACTCACATGCTAGCAAAGTAATGCTCAAAATTCTCCAAGCCAGGCTTCAATAGTATGTGAACCATGCACTTCCAGATGTTCAAGCTGGATTTAGAAAAGGCAGAGAAACCAGAGATCAAATTGCCAACATTTGTTGGATCATTGAAAAGCAAGACAATTCCAGAAAAACATTTACTTTTGCTTTATTGCCTATCCCAAAGTCAATGATTGTGTGGATCACAACAAACTGTGAAAAATTCTTAAAGAGATGGGAATACCAGACCACCTGGCCTGCCACTTGAGAAATCTGTATGCAGATCAGGAAGCAATAGTTAGAACTGGACATGGAACAACAGACTGGTTCCAAATAGGGAAAGGAGTATATCAAGGCTGTGTATATTGTTACCATGCTTATTTAACTTATGTGCAGAGTACATCATGAGAAACACTGAGCTGGAGGAAGCACAAGATGGAATCAAGATTGCCAGGAGAAATATCAATAACCTCAGATATGCAGATGACACCACCCTTATGGCAGAAAGTGAAGAAGAACTAAAGAGCTTCTTGATGAAAGTGAAAGAGGAAAGTGAAAAAGATGACTTAAAATTCAACATTCAGAGAAAGAAGATCATAGCATCTGGTCTCATCACTTCATAGCAAATAGATGGGGAAGCAGTGGAAACAGTGGCAGACTTTATTTTTGGGGACTCCAAAATCACTGCAGATTGTGACTGCAGCCATGAAATTAAAAGATGCATGCTCCTTGGAAGGAAAGTTATGACCAACCTAGATAGCATATTAAAAAACAGAGACATTACTTTTCCAACAAAGGTCCATCTAGTTAAGGCTATGGTTTTTCAAGTAGTCATGTGTGCATGTGAGAGTTGGACTATAAAGAAAGCTGAGACCCGAAGAATCGATGCTTTTGAACTGTGGTGTTGCAGAAGACTATTGAGAGTCCTTTGGACAGCAAGGAGATCCCACTAGTCCATCCTAAAGGAAATCAGTCTTGAATATTCATTGGAAGGACTGATGCTGAAGCTGCATCTCCAATACTTTGGTCACCTGATGCAAAGAACTGACTCATTTGAAAAGACCCTGATGCTGGAAAAGACTGAAGGTGGGAGAAGAAGGGGACGACAGAGGATGCGATGGCATCACAGACTCAATGGGCATGAGTTTGAGTATACTCTGGGAGTTTGTGATGGACAGGGAGGCCTGGCATGCTGCAGTCCATGGGGTCACAGAGAGTTGGACAGGACTGAGTGACTGAATTGAACTGAACAGTATGATCAGTGATGCTGAGCCTCTTTACATGTGTTCACTGGCCATTTGTGTATCTTCTTTAAAGAAATGTCTATTTAGGTCTTAATATTTTAAATTGAGTTGCTTTTTTTAATTTTATATTGAGCTGCATGAGATCTTTGCATATTTTGGAGATTAAAGCTCTTGTCAGTTGCTTTGATTGCAAATATTTTCTCCTATTTTCTCTCTCTCTCTCTCTCTCTCTCTCTCTCTAAGTCACTTCAGTCGTGTCCAACTCCATGCAACCCCATAGACGGCAGCCCACCAGGCTCCGCCATCCCTGGGATTCTCCAGGCAAGAACACTAGAGTGGTTGCCATTTCCTTCTCCAATGCATGAAAATGAAAAGTGAAAGGGAAGTCACACAGTCGTGTCTGACTCTTAGCGACCCCATGGACTACAGCCTACCAGGTTCCTCCATCCATGGGATTTTCCAGGCAACAGTACCCTTTTTACCTTGTTTATGTTTTCCTTTGTTATGCACAAGCTTTAAGTTTATTTAGGTCCTATTATTTATTTTAGTTTTTATTTTCATTACTCTAGGAACTGGTCAGAAATAGAGGACAAATGAATGGATACCAGGACAGGAAAGAGAGGGTGGAATGAATTGGGAGATTGTGGCTTCCCTGGTGGCTCAGTTGGCAAAGAATTCACCTGCAGTATTGGGAGACCTGAGTTCAATCCCTGGGTTGGGAAGATCCCCTGGAGAAGGGAAAGGCTACCCACTCCAATACTCTGGCCAGTAATTTGTCTTCGGTATGAAATAATTATCTAATCCATAGTTAAATAACATATTTACACTATGTGTGCATAAAATAAATAACTAATGAGAACCTACTTATAGCTCAGGAAACTATTCACTGATATATAGTGACCTAAATGGGAAGGAAATCCAAAAAAGAGGATATATATCTGATCCACTCTGCTATATAGCAGAAACTGACACAGCAGTGTAAAAGATCAATGCTCCAGTAAGTCAAAATCTAGATGGTTTTGGAAACTGGGTGTATTAAAAAGCAAACAAACAGATATTCTAGATAAATATTGACTCAAATAATGTATTTCCGGTTAAAACTATATTAAACTTGGCATTGAAGCAGTGAGACTATTTCTATTCTTAAATTTTAATGCCATTAGTAGTCAGCTTGCTATTTTCTGATATAATTATATATCACAATTTATTCCATGTCAAAAAATGTGTTTTTCATAAGTTATTAACAAGACTGTAGCTTTTCATTTAAATGGTATAAGAAAATAATATCAGAAATACTATAATAGACTTTTGATGATATATATTGCATTTGTGCTCTGTGACAACATAGAAGATTGGGATAGGTGAGAGATGGGAGGGAGTTTCAAGAAGGAGGGGGTACCTGTATACTTATGGCTGATTCATGTGTGACAGAAATCAATACAATATTGTAAAGCAATTATCCTTCAATTAAAAATAAATTAAAAAAGCATATCATTTTATATAGCTGAATTCACTTCGAGATTTTTAAATATAAGCACTGTGCAGTACATAGCTGTGAACCCATATACTTCATATTCTCTTACCTAAGTGATGATTCCTTTTCTCACAAGGAAAATTAGTTAGAAAAGTAATACTTCAAAATATTTCATTTACCAAATTTGTGGCCTCCATTTATTCATTCTCAGCACATATATTAATGATTTCAAGTCATTATGTAAATTTACCTTTCAATTTTCATAGTGTTTTAGATTTCTATCATAATCCATGAGAAACTCCTTAATTATACAATAATAGAGTTGAAGAAGCTAGGAATGGCCTTCATGGCAATGCTTTGTCTGCTCTAGTGACAAGAGAGGGTCAATAGAAAATCTGAAATATAAGAAATCTTTTCATAGGTGCCAAATCTGTATGAATTCTATACATAACATTGTTAATTTTTTTCAGTTAGGGTAAAATGTTTTCTTCATCTGTCTTCGATGTTTTGTATAGATTCATATTCTGTATTTTGCTATAAACAGATAAATGTTTTGTAAAATCTTCTTTAACAAATATTTTAACTCTCTAATGTGTTTGTCTAGTTAGACTACATCTCTGTGTTTCTATATTATATATACATGTGTGTATATATATATATATATATATATTTATACTCTGGGGATTGTATTTCCCAGTGGGTAGCATAAGACAGTCAGGAAATACAGATTTGTAATGCATTTCCACAAAAAAGATGTATTTTTCCTTTTATGTATACGAATGTTAAACTACAGATGACAACCTTTCTAAGAATTCAGTGTTTCTAAAATGTGATGAAAATAAAAGGAGCAGACACCGCTCTATTCAATCTAAAAGTGAAAATAATCAAGAAAAAGCAGTCAGGGCTGTTCAGGTTTACAGTGGTCTTTTAGTAGCTTCATCCCAGCAATTAATTTCATCCATAGTCTAAGAAGCCTTTTATAATTAATTTCTCAGCATTTACCACATACAAGCCATCACTTTAAAGTGCTATGTCATTAACAAAATCCCATTTTTTTTCATAAAGAATAGGCATACTGATCTACATTTTTCCATGCTGCCAAGGCAGAATGGACTCGAGGGATATTATCTTATTCAGAAAGAACCTTTCAAGGTTGAATAAAAGAAATGGTGCAGGGTCCCTGGGAGAGGGAAGTGATCATCATTTTCACCTTCAACTCCTCTTTGATGTGGCAGAGTCAATTTTTAATCAGCAGCCATCAGACTGGGCTTCATTTCGCCTTACAAAGTCCTATTACTCTGCCACTTTCTGGAAGGAGGTGATAAGGACAATGCTCTTCTTTTTCTCTTCATAGAGCCCTGCATATGATGAGTCCCTTTGGAGAGGCTTGATAAAAAAATAAAATAAAATTAAAAAAAAGAGTGAGTATGTAGGGATAAAGGTCACCTCTCTGTCA
The DNA here is from genome assembly GCA_935064755.1 of Tragelaphus eurycerus. Taxonomy (NCBI): domain Eukaryota; kingdom Metazoa; phylum Chordata; class Mammalia; order Artiodactyla; family Bovidae; genus Tragelaphus; species Tragelaphus eurycerus. The sequence continues at coordinate 13,154,130 of CAKXYN010000042.1, forward strand.
GAATTAACTCTTCAAGACAACAAATTTTGATTTCCCTGTGTTTGTTTTTAAGAACTCTCCTATTGTCTTTGGAGGCAATCACAATAATAAGTCGAAGTGGGAGAAAGAGGTTAAATGCACACAGCTTTTCATGAGAATAGTATTTAGGCTTATTTATTAGTCTTCCCCAGCTAAACACCATAGTGGAAAGATGCTAATGAATACTGTAGGTATTAGTGACATGTAGAAAAAGCATACAATTAAAATCTACTTCTTTGAGCAGCACACCTCAAAGAAATCATTTATCATCAGAGTGCACATAAGTGCCACACAGGCACAGTAAGAGAAAATCACTTCTTTGCATTCAGCTAAATTGAAAAGTGGGAAAAAAAAAAAAAAAAACACACTATTTTTTCCCTCTGGAAGTGTTTTTTATGTTAAGTAAACCTAAATTATTTTTTAAACTATGCACTCATGCAGAAAAACCTCTATAATCTCTTAGTATCATTTATTGTAGTTAGCAGTCTTAATTGCCTAACTGAAATGGATCAGAGTTCTGGGAATTACTCAATAAAATGATGTTACTACTCTCCAGCCTTTCCATCCTTTGATATAATCTCATTAAAAATATCAGGCCTCTAGGTGAGGGAATACATACGGATAGTAAATGCATGTTAAGCAGGCACACCCAAACTGATGACCTAGTTATTACAGAACAGAGCAGCAGCAGATGAATTTTAATTTTGAAGTACAGCAACTGCTTTCTTGGTTAATACCATAATTATTAACATATTTTTGGAATGAATCTGCTTGTTACCCTTGAAAAAGATAATAACAATGAACCAACCAAAATACTGAAATGACATTTTTTGGAATAAAATAAACTTATTTTCCAGAAGACCACACAAGTGAAAAAACACACGTAGTTTCATTAACTATAATTACTGAAAGGAGATGGGAAAAGACGTGTGCCAAATCCCTTTTTGTGTGTGTGTTCTCAAAATGTAGCTGGGTTGAAAAAATATAAACCCTAGAGGAAATACACTCTTCACCCAGCCAAATAAAGGGGGAAGGAGTGGAGGAGAGAGTCATGCTGAGTCCACCATATGAAATAATTAGATTTTTATAGAATTGGATTTCCTGTTATAAATTGGAAAGTGTAGTTCCACAAAGTCTGAGTGTAGAGAACATAAAACCCATCCTGGGCTATGCAGTCCAATGTGTAGTAATAACCAACTGGTCTCTCTTTGGTAGTGAATAACACAGCAGGGAGAAACAGCACCGGGACAAAGATTTGTTGTTGTTGTTCAGTTTTTAAAATGAAACTTCAATATTCATTTTCTTATAATTCATAATTTCAAGGGGTCCTATAGTAAATGTTACTGTGTATATAGTGGTAAAATGGTAGAGTGTTGTTACGACTTGGGAACAATTTGTGGAGTAAAGGATTATCTCCTTTTTGGTTATATAAGAAACTCTGTTCTGATTATTTTTTTTTTTTTAATTTCTTGCCTCCATATACTCACTCCAGCTTTTATTTTGTTATCCTAAAATTTGCCTTGGGAAAAAGTGTGGGAAGTGATATGTAGGAAGATTCTTTTCAATTTAACACATTGTTCAAAAGTTGATTGGCTAGTAGAAAAAAATTTGAGAAATGTATCTGTATTGTACAGGTCAGTGTGTAGCAAAATCATGTTGAATGGTAAAGTGAGGAAATCATTATCTTTTGGCTGTGTGTGCATGCTTAGTAGCTCAGTTGTGTACAATTCTTTGCAACCTTATGATCTGTATCCCTCCAGGCTTCTCTGTTCATGGACTTTTCTAAGGAAGAATACTGGAGTGGGCTGTCATTTCTTACTCAAGGGAATCTTCCTGACTCAGGGATTGAACCCACATCTCTTGCATCTCCTTCACTGGCAAGTGGATGCTTTATCTCTGTGCCACCTGGGAAGCCTATCATTTGGTTACAATTGCATTCAGTAAAACAAAGAAATTGATTTTTTATATCACAGTATTTCCAAGAGATGAATAGCAGTTATTATAGCTGCTCCAGTTATTTCTATTCATAGCAGAGACCAAATTTTTAAAAAGGTAGAGTTCACCAAGAGGAAAATAAATAAAAGTATACCAACATCCATAGTCAAAGACATGAAAGTAAGACCGACAAATAGAGGGAGGGGTGGGGAGAGAAGTTTCCATTAGGACACATTTCTTTCAAGCGTGCATTTTAATATGTATGCCTGCAAAGGGAGTATGGGTCAAGTAGAAATTACCTCCTCTTAGAACATCTGTGTATCCTTAACTTTCACCCTTTTCTTATTGTTTCCAACTTCCAGACATTTTTTTTTCTTTAACACCTCGGCACTTGTCAACACAGAGATCATTGTTCAAGCCCCATGTTAAATTCTTTTAACACTTTCCTTTTTTTGCTTCCTAAATCTACTCACTCTTCTCCTGGGAAGCCTGACTGGTACCCCTCAAGGACTCCATTCTCTGTCTCTGGCACAGCAACAAATGCAGACTGAAGAATCCAGAAACCCTGAGGTGAAGTCTGCACCCCATAAACATCTACAATAAATTTTCTCTTCACCTTCAACGTTTATTTCTTTGAACAATTTGAAGGATAGAGACTAGAATTTTGTAAAGCCATTTCTCTTGTTCCTTGTGCCTATTCTGAAAAGAAGTTACATATTGCCAAAGTTACAACTGTCAGAATAATTTGGAAAACAAGAAAAGGAAAAGCTTAGCATTACTAATTATCATTCAAAAATGTATTCTAAATATTTTATAGACTATTGATATTTATCAGAAAAAGGCTGAATAGGATCAACACAGACCAGTGACTGGGATATATTTTAAACAAGTGAACCCTAAGAAAAAAGATTAAAACAAAGTGAAAGGATCAGAATAACTACAAAAAACTAAATTATTTCCCCTCTTTATGTGTGTGTGTGACACATAGATATTGGTAAAGATGTTAAAGGTTCACCTTTTCTAGAAACCCCCAAACCCTTTTTTTTTTTTCCAACTGGGAATAATTAGGTAAATATTTATATTTTTCTAGTATTTACATTTTAAGTTACCATGCTTTAACACACACATAAGCACGACCACTCGTTTCAGACAAATTATCATTCCATATACTAAATGTATGTATGTATGTATGTAGGTGTATATACTAAAACCAGGACCTCAGGGAATGAAGTGAGAGTAGGCACTTTCAGCAGGATCATTTGACTTAGGCCTCAGGACTAAGTGTATCTCAAACTTTGTCGAACTTCAGTAGCAAATTGTGAAGCGTACCAGAATAAGACATCATTATGACAAAAGTCTTGGGTGGGCCTACCTGGCATGGCTCAAAACTTCATTGAATTACACAAGCCCCTTCACGGTGACAAGATTTTGGTCCATGAAGGATCACAGTGAAGAGTTATGACAAAATGTGGTCCACTGGAAGGGGAAATGGCAAAGCACTCCAGTATTCTTGCTGTGAGAATCCCTTGAACAGTATGAAAAGGCAAAAAGAAATGACACCAAAAGATGAGCACCCTAGGTGGGAAGGTGTCCAATATGCTACTAGGGAAGAGTGAAGGGCAATTACTAATACCACCAGGAAGAATGAAGCAGTTGGGCTAAAGCAGAAATGACGCTCAATTGTGGATGTGTCTGGTAGTGAAAGTCTGATGCTGTAAAAAATAATATTATTTAGGAACCTGGGATGCTAAATGTAAATAGATGTGATCCAGCAGGAGATGGCAAGATTGAGCATTGATATCTTTGGAATCAGTGAAATAAAATGGATGGGAATTGGTAAATTTAATTCAGATGACCATTATATCTACTACTGTGGACAAGAATCCCTTAGAAGAAATAGAGCAGTCCTTAGAGTCAACAAAAGAGTCTAAAATGCAGTACTTGGGCGCAACCTCAAAAATGACAGAATGATCTTGGTTTGTTTCTAAGGAAAACCATCCAACATCACAGTAACGCAAATCTATGCCTCAACCACTGATGCCAAATAAGCTCTAATTGACTGGTTTTATGTAAACCTACAAGATTTTCTATAACTAACACCAAAAAAGACTGGATCATAGGAGGTTGGAATGCAAAAGGAAGTCACAAAATATCCACAACAGGCAAGTTTGTCCTTGGAGTACAAAATGGAGCAGGGCTATGGCTAACATAGTTTTGTCAAGAGAACACACTGGTCATAGCAAACACCCTTTTCCAGCAACTCAAGAGATGACTTTGAGAAATGCTACTTTTCACACTAAAATATGGGATTTAATTTATTAAAATACACAAGTTCTATATTTGTCATATTTCTCCAAACACTTTTAATATATATTTTAAAATATATTGAATATATATATTGAATTTTCAATATTCAATTGAATTTTAGAGGAAATATTTAAATAGGTCAATACAATAGGTCCTGCTATTTTTTCTTTCCCTTTGGGATTACCTTCTACAAAATTACCAAATACTCTCTTTGCAATAATTTGCTAAAGTACTGGTTTATATCTTTTTAGTAAGAACTTGAAAAATAAAATTACAGTGCTTTTTTTTTAACACAAAATAAGAACATTTGTGAATGTTGCATTCTAGTCAATATCTCTCATGCTTTTAGCCTATCACCTTATAAAATATTATGCATAGACAATGGAATCTTTGTTACTTTGCATAGCTTTTAAACAGTTTAATGTAGAATATAATCTTTAAGATGTCTTGCTTTGATTAAAATGCCCTGTTATATTTTTAACCACAAACTTGTACAAGTGCATCATAAATACTCAAATTAGAGTATTTCAAGCACTATGTGCATCACACGACCTCATTTAAGTTGAGGATCACTTCAAGAGATAGCAAAACTTATTTCTGAATGGAGAAGAGTATTATGGACAAAACTTTTCCCGTGTAATCATTGCAGATGTGTTAGTTTACATGACAAATATAGAACAATTTTAGTTGGCTATATAGGAAAAATAGAAACTTTATTGGCCTAGATGTAGTTTCACTTTGCAAGAGGAAAAAGTCATATTCAATTAATTTTTTGTGTATCTGGACAAAACCCCTCTTAAAGAAATAGACAATTATTTGATTCTTTATCAAAAAAAATGTTATTTCTGGAAAAGCAGTCTAAGCCTACTTTTTTATATTTATTTTTGAAGATTGTAATTTTTTCTTTCTACAATCAGTAATCATTATGTATTATTAAATACTTACTATAGGCCAGTCAGTCAGGTCAGTTGCTCAGCCATGTCTCACTCTTTGTGACCCCATGGACTGCAGCACGCCAGGCTTCCCTGTCCATCATCAACTCCCAAAGCTTACTCAAACTCAAATTCATCGAGTCAGTGATGCCATCCAATCATCTTATCCTCTTTTGTTCCCTTCTCCTCCTGTCTTCAATCTTTCCCAGGATCAGGGTCTTTTCAAATGAGTCAGTTCTTCATATCAGGTGGCTAAACGGTTGGAGCTTCAGCTTTAGCATTAGTCCTTCCAGTGAATGTTTGGGATTGATTTCCTTTAGGATTGATTGGATTAATCTACTTGCAGTCCAAGAGACTCTCAAAAGTCTTCTCCAACACTACAGTTCAAAAACATGAGTTCTTTGGCACTCAGCTTTCCTTAAGGTCCAGCTCTCACATCCATACATGGCTACTGGGAAAACAATCAGATCAGATCAGATCAGTCACTCAGTCGTGTCCTACTCTTTGTGACCCCATGAATCACAGCACACCAGGCCTCCCTGTCCATCACCAACTCCCGGAGGTCACTCAGATTCATGTCCATTGAGTCAGTGATGCCATCTAGCCATCTCATCCTCTGACGTCCCCTTCTCCTCTTGCCCTCAATCCCTCCCAGCATCAGTCTTTTCCAATGAGTCAACTCTTCCCATGAGGTGGCCAAAGTATTGGAGTTTAAGCTTCAGCATCATTCCTTCCAAAGAAATCCCAGGGCTGATCTCCTTCAGAGTGGACTGGTTGGATCTCCTTGGAGTCCAAGGGACTCTCAAGAGTCTTTTCCAACACCACAGTTCAAAAGTATCAGTTCTTCGGCGCTCAGCCTTCTTCACAGTCCAGCTCTCACATCCATACATGACCACAAGAAAAACCAGAGCCTTGACTAGATGGACCTTTGTTGGCAAAGTAATGTCTCTGCTTTTGAATATGCTATCTAGGTTGGTCATAACTTTACTTCCAAGGAGTAAGCGTCTTTTAATTTCATGGCTGTAATCACTATCTGCAGTGATTTTGGAACCCTAAAAAATAAAGTCTGACATGGTTTCCACTGTTTCCCCGTCTATTTCCCATGAAGACCGGATGCCATGATCTTCGTTTTCTGAATGTTGAGCCTTAAGCCAACTTTTTCACTCTCCACTTTCACTTTCACCAAGAGGCTTTTTAGTTCCTCTTCACTTTCTGCCATAAGGGTGGTGTCATCTGCATATCTGAGGTTATTGATATTTCTCCCAGCCATCTTGATTCCAACTTGTGTTTCTTCCAGTCCAGCATTTCTCATGATGTACTCTGCATATAAGTTAAATAAACATGGTGACAATATACAGCCTTGACGTACTCCTTTTCCTATTTGGAACCAGTCTGTTGTTCCATTACCAGTTCTAACTGTTGCTTCCTGACCTGCATACAGATTTCTCAAGAGGCAGATCAGGTGGTCTGGTATTCCCATCTCTTTCAGAATTTTCAACAGTTTATTGTGATCCACAGAGTCAAAGGCTTTGGCATAGTCAATAAAGCAGAAATAGATGTTTTTCTGGAAATCTCTTGCTTTTTTGATGATCCAGCAGATGTTGGCAATTTGATCTCTGTTTCCTCTGCCTTTTCTAAAGCCAGCTTGAACATCAGGAAGTTCACGGTTCACATATTGCTGAAGTCTGGCTTGGAGAATTTTAAGAATTACTTTACTAGCGTGTGGGATGAGTGCAATTGTGTGGTAGTTTGAGCATTCTTTGGCATTGACTTTCTTTGGGAAATGAAATGAAAACTGACCTTTTCCAGTCATGTGGCCATTGCTGAGTTGTCCAAATTTGCTGGCATATTGAGTGCAGCACTTTCACAGCATCATCTTTCAGGATTTGGAGTAGCTCAACTGGAATTCTATCATCTCCACTAGCTTTTTTCATAGTGATGCTTTCTAAGGCCCACTTGACTTCACAGTCCAGGATGTCTGGCTCTAGGTCAGTGATCACACCATCATGATTATCTAGGTCATGAAGATTTTTTTTGTACAGTTCTTCTGTGTATTCTTGCCATCTCTTCTTAATATCTTCTGCTTCTGTTAGGTCCATACCATTTCTGTCCTTTATCGAGTCCATCTTTGCATGAAATGTTCCTTTAGTATCTCTGATTTTCTTGAAGAGATCTCTAGTCTTTCCCATTATGTTGTTTTCTTCTTATTTCTTTGCATTGATAGCTGAAGAAGGCTTTCTTATCTCTTCTTGCTCTTCTTTGGAACTCTGCATTCAGATGTTTATATCTTTCCTTTTCTCCTTTGCTTTTTGCTTCTCTTCTTTTCACAGCTATTTGTAAGGCCTCCCCAGACAGCCATGTTGCTTTTTTGCATTTCTTTTCCATGGGGATGGTCTTGATCCCTGTCTCCTGTACAACGTCACGAACCTCATTCCATAGCTCATCAGGCACTCTATCTATCAGATCTAGGCCCTTAAATCTATTTCTCACTTCCACTGTAGAATCATAAGGGATTTAATTTAGGTCATACCTGAATGGTCTAGTAGTTTTCCCTACTTTCTTCAATTTCAGTCTGAATTTTGCAATAAGGAGTTCATGGTCTGAGCCACAGTCAGCTCCTGGTCTTTGTTTAGTCAAAGCTATTTGTCAGCAAAGTAATGGCTCTGCTTTTTAATAGGCTGTCTAGTTTGTCATAGCTTTTCTTCCTAGGAGCAAACATCTTAATTTCATGGCTGCAGGCACCATCTGCAGTGATTTTCGAGCCCAAGAAATTAAAGTCTGTTACCGTTTCCATTGTTTCCCCATCTATTTGCCATGATGTGATGGGAATGGATGCCAAGATCTTCATTTTTGAGTGTTGAGCTTTAAGCCAACTCTTTCACTCTTCTTTCACTTTCATCAAGAAGCTTTTCATCTTATTCCCTTTTTGTTATCATACCTTCTCTTTTTCTCTAATGGAAAATGTCTTCCTGTCCATTAATGTTGTTGTTTCATCTCTAAAGTCTTCATTCATGAGCTCATCTATCTCTCTGTCTACTATTGCCATCAATCTACTTATGATGCTAATGTCAAATACTAAGTGAAAGTGAAAGTCGTTCAGTCACTTCCGACTCTTTGTGATCTCATGGACTATACAGTCCAAGGAATTCTCCAGGCCAGAATACTGGAGTGGGTAGCCTTTCCCTTCTCCAGGGGATTTTCCCAACCCATGGATCAAACCCAGGTCTTCCACACTGCAGGTGGATTCTTTACCAACTGAGCTATCAGAGAAGCCCATGTCAAATACTATGCCAATGTCAAATACTAGGGCATTCTAACTGCAGTAATAAATAACCCCAACATGGTGAAATGGATCAAAGTCAATAGAAGTTTATATCTTACTCAGGTAAATAAATGGCCAGGTTTGCATGTCATCCCTTATCTGTAGAATCAATTAGGGATCCATGCTGATAGAAGTCCTAACATCTTCAACTTGGGACTTACAAAGTGGCCCTGGTGATCATCTGCATTCTAAGCAGCCAGATGCAGAAAAGAGCATGAACAAGACAGTTTCATATTTAAGCTTCTTGGCCCAGAATAAACATGCATTCACTTCTGTTCATATAAGACTAAATGAATTAGCTGCTATCAAATTCCTTATCTTTGCAGTTCTTCAAACTGAATGATGAATCTGTTCAATGAAAAGGGATTTGTTAACTGTGGTAGACAGTCCACTGTCTCTGCCATTTACAGTTTAATTCTCTGTATCAATGCTTGGCAACAAACTATTTTGTCCCCTAGCTTTTCCATTATTATGCATTTCACTCACCTAACATATAAGTAAGCTATATCAAGAATCATGTCTTTGTTTTTATCTTACAATAAGATCCACTTCTCCTATAGCACCTCATACAAACACAGTAATAGACACACTCTATGCATAATATGTGATATTATATATGCATAATATGAGATAAATTATTATATGAAAATGTCTAGCAAAAAGTATGAAACACAGTAGGAGCTCAGTAAATGTGTGTTGCATACTCCTCATTTCACCATTAATTCATTTTTTAAATTAAATTTAACCAGGGCTTGTTTTCAAATTTTGAAATTAAAATATGAGTAAGACACAGTTCTTGCCCTTAAAAGGCTTATTTTCTCTCTGTCTACAAAAATTTGAAGTATGACTTCTTAAAGAGAGTCTAATCATTTCCAGATTCACTGAATCTTTCCAATCTTTCACTAAAATATATAATACCATCACTGGTATTCATATTCCAAAACCTACAATTGAGTTGTAATTCAATTCATGCCTATGTTTGAGCAAAATATTTCTATATACATACACATTTAAGGGTAGTGTATACATAATTCAAGTCTTTCAATTTTAGACATTTCAATTCATTTAACTAATTTTTCATTGGAAAAGACTCTGATGCTGGAAGGGATTGGGGGCAGGAGGATAAGGGGATGACAGAGGATGAGATGGCTGGATGGCATCATTGACTCGATGCACGTGAGTCTGAGTGAACTCCGGGAGTTGGCAATGGACAGGGAGACCTGGCATGCTGCAACTCATGGGGTCGCAAAGAGTTGGACACGACTGAGAGACTGAACTGAACTAATTTTCATTCTTATCTATATATTGCTCATTAATTGTAACCCAGGTTAGAATAATCTAATTGTTTGAAATATTTTCCAAATTTGTGCATTTCAATCTTTGATGGCACTGTTTTTAGAATTTGTTTTCAAAGGAGAATGCCAATAGTTTTCAAGACAAAACTTGATTGTGTTTTAGCTAATATGTCATGATTTAAATACTGAACGCACACACACTTCTCCTGCAGTTATCCATAGTGCAGGCATTGTCTAGTATATAAGCAGGACTCTTGTATCCGGATATTCTGTTTAGCTCCATTCTCTCTGGAAGCGTGCTTAGGGGATCTAGCTCCAGTAAGACGGTTTTGTGAGTCTCAATCCAGTTTTGTGTTTCTGAATCCAATTTTACAAAGGCAAATTTCTGGTCCAAGGTAGAGGATCTCCTTAACTCTCTTTCCAACTCTCCACTCTCCATTTTTGTTGTTTAGTTGTTAAGTCATGTCTGACTCTTTTGCAACACTGTGAACTGTAGCCCACCAGTCTCCTCTGTCCAAGGGATTTCCCAGGCAAGAATACTGGAGTGGGTTGCTATTTTCTTCTCTAGGGCATCTTCCCAAGCCAGGGGTTGGACCTACATATCCTTCTAGAAAAGAAACAGGAAGCAGGATAGAAGTTAATATCCCCTGATCTCAAAAATCCTTGGATAACCCTGAAATGTAAGGACTTTTATTAATATCAGGGGATATTAACTTCTATCCTGCCTTCTCTCTCTCTCTCTTTTTTTCCTAGCAAGAGAAGAAGCCCTTAGCATTGAAAGGCTTGAGAATACCATTCGTAAATTTATGCTAGTTCAGAAGTATTGAACTACAAGGTTTGGCACTTGATTAAATGTGATAGAAACAGGAAAGGTTTGGATCTAGGATGGCTATACATCTAATGGCAAAGAAAGCAGAATATTTCTTTGTTTTGTTTCTATAAGGAGGGTATATTATATAAAACTCAGAAGTCTATCTATATTTCATTCAGCCCAAATAATATTTACCAGATTTTGGTCTTCACAAATGACTTTGCATCTAGAAGCCTCCTAGACTCCATCATTTACCTGTTCTATCACATTTAATCAAGTAGAATATCCTATAAATTTCATTTCTTAAAATATGCTTTCTTTTCTCTCTTTTATCTGTCTTTATTGACATAATTCAAGACTACTTAATATTTTGGCTGTCCTGACTACTTTTATTCCCACTGTACCTTATCTCCTCATTCTCTATTATGATTAACTTTCAGTTCAGTTCAGTCACTCAGTTCTGTCCAACCCCTTGTGATCCCATGAACCGCAGCACGCCAAGCCTCCCTGTCTATCACCAACTCCTGGAGTCCACCCAAACCCATGTCCACTGTGTCAGTGATGCCATTCAACCATCTCATCTTCTGTTGTGCCCTTCTCCTCCTGCCCTCAGTCTTTCCCAGCATCAGGGTCTTTTCAAATGAGTCAGCTCTTCGCATCAGGTGGCCAAAGTATTGGAGTTTCAGCTTCAACATCAACCCTCCAAAGAACACCCAGGACTGATCTCCTTTAGGATGGACTGGTTGGATCTCCTTGCAGTCCAAGGGACTCTCAAGAGTTTTCTCCAACAGCACAGTTCAAAAGCATCAATTCTTCTGTGCCAGCTTTCTTTATAGTCCAACTCTCACATCCATACATGACTATTGGAAAAAACATAGCCTTGACTAGGCGGACCTTTGTTGGCAAAGTAATGTCACTGCTTTTTAATATGCTGTCTAGGTTGGTCATTACTTTCCTTCCAAGGAGCAAGCGTCTTTTAATTTCATGGCTGCAATCACCATCCACAGTGATTTTGGAGCCCGGAAAAATAAAGTCCGCCACTTTTTCCAGTTTCCCCATCTATTTCCCATGAAGTGATGGGACTGGATGCCATGATCTTAGTCTTCTGAATGCTGAGCTTTAAGCCAACTTTTTCACTCACCTCTTTCACTTTCATCAAAAAGCTCTTTGGTTCTTTTTCACTTTCTGCCATAAGGGTGGTGTCATCTGTATATCTGGGATTATTAATATTTCTCCTGGAGATCTTGATTTCAGCTTCCTTCAGCCCAGGTTTTCCTGGGCTTTGTGCTTCCTCCAGCCCAGAGTTTCTCACGATGTACTCTGCATATAAGTTAAATAAGCAGGGGGACAAAATACAGTTAACTTTACAAAAGCTAAATATTATCATGTTTCTGTTTTATTCAATATTTTTCAACAGATTAATATGAATTATAGGATAGTGATTAACACCAGTGTCATGACTACAACATTGTTCCTGTTTTAACACTTGGGCAAAAGCTTTGTCCTTTTTTTCCTGCCACTAACTCCTCCACTCATTTCCTGGTTATTTTAGCACATAGTAATTCTGAATTTCTCAGAATTTTCTGCATACATCACATTTTAACTTACTGTGTGTCTTAGACAGTAAGTTATTTTTTCTATTGATAAGGCCTCCATGGGTCCCTCCTCATCTTTCTTGACAATTTATTGTCCTAATTAATTTTAGAGTTATTGTGATGATTAATTAAGATAATAAATATTAGAGCTTATTATATACCATAAACATAGTAAATACACACAATACTCAGTGCACAGTAAACATAGCATAAACATAGTTAACACAGTAAACAATAATGCAAACAATAATCATTTCACTTTAATACGGTTCCTTCAATATATCAAAACAATTAATTCTTTCATAAAAGGCAAATAAGCCTTTCTAAAATATTACAGTGGTTGTAGGTTACAGTGGTTATTTCTCCAGTCCTGGAAATTTCTCTTGGATCACCAAGTCATCTCTGAACCACTTGTTTTGTTCAAGACAGCCAACATGGAATGCTTATATCTAGACTGACAAATTATTCATCTCTCATCTGTAAAGCTCAGTACCACTTAGGTAGCTAACCATCGGTATTTCTGTATACCAACCTAATGGAAACATATACCATGCTTGTGAAGTTTATCTAATTAATAAGTCACCATGGAAAAAATTTAAATAGCTTTAATATATTTCTAGGATATTTTTCTTTTGAAATTCCCAAGAGGTTGCTTAATAATAAATGTTCTATAGTCAGGGTCATCTTATCTTCCTCTTCAGATTTCCTTTGTGAATCCTGTTTTCTTATAGACTTGTAGGAGTACTACATGCTATCTTATTCAGTTCAGTTCAGTTCAGTCGCCCAGTCATGTCCAGCTATTTGTGACCCCATGAATCACAGCACGCCAGGCCTCCCTGTCCATCACCAACTCCCAGAGTTTACTCAAACTCATGTCAAACGAGTCAGTGATGCCGTCCAGTCATCTCATCCTCTGTTGTCCCCTTCTCCTCCTGCCTCCAATCCCTCCCAGCATCAGGGTCTTTTCCAATGAGTCAAATCTTCACATGAGGTGGCCAAAGTATTAGAGTTTCAGCTTTAGCATCAGTCCTTCCAATGAACACCCAGGACTGATCTCCTTTAGGATGGATTGGTTGGACCTTCTTGCAGTCCGAGGGACTCTCAAGAGTCTTCTCCAACACCACAGTCAAAAGCATCAATTTTTCAGTGCTCAGCTTTCTTCACAGTCCAACTCTCACATCCATATATGACCACTGGAAAAACCATAGCCTTGACTAGATGGACTTTTGTTGGCAAAGTAATGTCTCTGCTATTTAAGAGTCTATCTAGGTCAGATGCTAAATATTACATTGGTTTTCTTTTCTTTTTTTTTTTTTTTGATCCATAATTTTTTTGTCTGTTTTACATTTCCTTTCCTCAAGCAACATTCATACTTATCAACATAATCAGTTCAGTTCAGTTCAGCTGCTCAGTCGTGTCTGACTCTTTGTGACACTATGGACTGCAGCACGCCAGGCCTCCCTGTCCATCACCAACTCTCGGAGTTTACTCAAACTCATGTCCATTGAGCTGGTGATGCCAACCAACCATCTCATGTTCTGTCATCCCCTTTTCCTCCTACCTTCAATCTTTCCCAGCATCAGGGTCTTTTCAAATGAGTTGGTTCTTCGCATCAGATGGCCAAAGTATTGGAGTTTCAACTTCAGGATCAGTTCTTGCAATGAATATTCAAGACTGATTTCCTTTAGGATGGACTGGATGGAGCTCCTTTCAATCCAAGGGACTCTCAAGAGTCTTCTCCAACACCACAGTTCAAAAGCATCAGTTCTTCAGTGTTCAGCTTTCTTTATAGTCCAACTCTCGCATCCATACATGACTACTCAAAAAACCATAGCTTTGTTTTTTTTTTTTTTTTTTTTGGTCCATAGATATACCTTTGTTGGCAAAGTAATGCCTCTGCTTTTTAATATGCTGTCCAGGGTGGTCATAGCTTTTCTTCCAATGAGCAAGTGTCTTATAATTTCATGGCTACAGTAACTATCAGCAATGATTTTAGAGACCAAAAAATAAATTCTCTCACTGTTTCCACTGTTTCCCCATCTATTTGTAATGAAGTGATAGGACCAGATGCCATGATCTTAGTTTTCTGAATGTTGAGCTTTAAGCCAACTTTTTCACTCTCCACTTTCACTTTCTTCAAGAGGCTTTTTAGTTCCTCTTCACTTTCTGCCATAAATGTGGTATCATCTGCATATCTGAGTTTACTGATATTTTTCCTGGCAATCTTGACTCCAGCTTGTGATTCATCCAGTCCAATATTTCCTATGATGTACTCTGCATATAAGTTAAATAAGCAGGGTGACAATATACAACCTTGACAAACTCCTTTTCCTATTTGGAACCAGTGTGTTGTTCCATGTACATTTCTAACTTGCTTCCTGATCTGTGTATAGATTTTTCAAGAGGCAGGCCAGGTGGTCTGTTATTTTCATCTCCTGAAGAATTTTCCACAGTTTGTTGTGATCCACATAGTCAAAGTCTTTGGCATAGGCAATAAAGCAGAAGTAGATGTTTTTCTGGATCTCTCTTTCTTTTTCGATGCTCCAACGGATGCTGGCAATTTGACCTTTGGTTGCTGTGCCTTTTCTAAATCCAGCTTGAACATCTGCAAGTTCACAGTTCATGTACTGCTGAAGCCTGGCTTGGAGAATTTTGAGTATTACCTTACTAGCATGTGAGATGAGTGCAATTGTGCAGTAGTTTGAGCATTCTTTGGCATTGCCTTTCTTTGGGGTTGGGATAAAAACTGACCTTTACCAAACCTGTGGCCATTGCTGAGTTGTCCAAATTTGCTGGCATATTGAGTGCAGCACTTTCACAGTATCATCTTTTAGGATTTGAAATAGCTCAACTGGAATTCCATCACCTCCACTAGCTTTGTTAGTAATGTTGCTTCCTAAGGCCCACTTGACTTCACATTCCAGGATGTCTGGCTCTAGGTGAGTGATCACATCATCATGATTATCTGGGTCATGAAGATGTGTTTTGTATAGTTCTTCTCTGTATTCTTGCCACTTTTCTTAACATCTTCTGCTTCTGTTAGGTCCATAACACTTCTGTCCTTTATTGTGCCCATCTTTGCATGAAATGTTCCCCTGGTATCTCTAATTTTCTTGAAGCGATCTTTAGTCTTTCCCATTCTATTTTTTCCATTTCTTTGTATTGATCACTGAGGAAGGCTTTCTTTTATCTCCTTCCTATTCTTTGGAACTCTGCATTCAAATGGGGATATCTTTCCTTTTCTCCTTTGTCTTTAACTTCTCTTATTTTCATAGCTATTTGTAAGGCCTTCTCAGACAACCATTTTTCCTCTTTGCATTTCTTTTTCCTGGGGATGGTCTTGATCCCTGCCTCCTGTACAATGTCATAAACCTTCATCCATAGTTCTTCAGGCACTCTTTCTGTCAGATCTAGTCCCTTGAGTCTATTTGTCACTTCCACTGAATGATCGTAGAAGATTTAACTTAGGTTATACCTGAATAGTCTAGTGGTTTTCCCTATTTTCTTCAATTTAAGTGTGAATTTGACAATAGGGATTTCATGATCTGAGCCACAGTCAGCTCCTGGTCTTGTTTTTGCTGACTGTATAGATTTTCTCC
Source organism: Tragelaphus eurycerus (assembly GCA_935064755.1). Lineage (NCBI taxonomy): Eukaryota > Metazoa > Chordata > Mammalia > Artiodactyla > Bovidae > Tragelaphus > Tragelaphus eurycerus. Next base: position 13,169,944 of record CAKXYN010000042.1, read on the forward strand.
ATCTTTGGCTGCAAAGAATATAATCAATCTGATTTTGGCATTGACCAGCTGTTGATGTCCATATGTAGAGTCCTCTCTTGTGTTTTTGAAAGAGGGTGTTTGCTATGACCAGTGTATTCTCTTGGCGAATCTCCGTTAGCCTTTGCCCTGCTTCATTTTGTACTCAAAGGCAAATTTGCCATTACTCCAGGTATCTCTTGACTTCTTACTTTTGCATTCCAGTCCCTAAAATGAAGAAGACATATTTTGTGGGTGTTAGTTATAGAAGGTCTTTTTGGTCTTCATAAAACCATTTAGCTTCAGCTTCTTCAGCATTACTGGTCAGGGCATAGACTTGGATTGCTGTGATATTGAATGGTTTGCCTTGGAGATGAACAGAGATCATTTCCTCATTTTTGAGATTGCACCCATGTACTGTATTTTGGACTCTTATGTTGACTATGATGGCTTCTCCAATTCTTCTAAGGAATTCTTTTCCACATTAGTAGATATAATGGTCATCCGAGTTAAATTCACATATCCAGTCCATTTTAGTTCACTGATGTCTAAAATGTCGATGTTCACTCTTGCCATGTCCTGTTTGGCCACTTCCAATTTGCCTAGATTCATGGACCTAACATTCCAGGTTCCTATGCACTATTGGTTTTTACAGAATTGGACTTTTACTTCCATCACTGATCACATCTCCAACTGGGTGTGTGTTTATTTTTGCTTTGGCTCTGTCTCTTCACTGTTTCTGGAGTTATTTCTCCACTGATCTCCAGTAGCATATTGAGCACCTACCAACCTGGTGAGTTCATCTTTCAGTGTCCTATCTTTTTGCCTTCATACTGTTCATTGTCTTCTCAAGGCAAGAATATTGAGATGGTTTGCCATTCCCTTCCCTAATGGATCACGTTTTGTCAGAACTCTCCACCATGTCCCATCTGTCTTGGTTGTCTCTGCATGGCATAGCATAACTCATAGTTTCAGGGGGTTAGACAAGGTCTTGGTCCATGTGATCAGATTGGTTAGTTTTCTGTGATTGTGGTTTCCAGTCTCTCTGCCTTCTGATGGAGGAGGATAAGAGGCTTATGGAAGCTTCCTCATGGGAGAGACTGACTGAGGGGGAAACTGGGTCTTGTTTTGATGAGTGGGGCCATGCTCAGTAAATCTTTAATCCAATTTTCTGTTGAAGGCTGGGGCTGTGTTCCTTCCTTGTTTTTTGACCTGAGGTCAAACTGTGGTGAAGGTAGTGAAGATAATGGTGACCTCCTTCAAAAGGTCCTATGCAGCCACTGCTACACTCAGTGCCCCCAGCCCAGCAGCAAGCCACTGCTGATTCACACCTCCACCGAGTCACCATAAATACTTGGTGAGTATTTTCAAACTTTTCTTAATTCTAGTGTCTTTTTAAGTATATTGATTTTCAATGTAGTGGTTTTATAAAGAGTTATTATTTAAGAAATTTAAAATAATGATTCTTAGAGATTTTATAGGTTAGTCTCTGAACCTGCATTGCCTTGGGGGTTTGCTGCTCATGTCTAGGTGTTAACTGCATGAGTCCTTATATAACTATGTGGAACAATATTATCAAAATTCTCAAAATGTGTTCTTGTATGAAAAGCTGCCTATCATATTTAATATTGATTTGAAATCCATCCTTCTTGGAGTAAAATACTCAAAAGTAAATACATGTTTTTCATGAAATGTAATTAAGAGTTTGCAGTTTCGTTATTTTGTTGTGCTTATGTCATGAAATTGACAATTTAAATATTGTTTTATAAATCATAAAACTTTTAATTTTAGTAAAAAAAAAAAAAAGTGTTTTAAAAGTCACAGGTATGGGACCTTCTTGTTGATCCAGTGGTTAAGACTCCACACTTCCAGGGTAGGAGGTTCAGAGTTCTATTCCTGGTCAAGAAATTAGGATCTCATATGTCTTCAAGGTGTGGTGGAAAGAAAGAAAGAAAAAAGATGTTTTTTAAAAAAATCACAGGTATAAGGAATAATAATAATTGTTATATTGAATTTTAAATTTGCCAGGACCATAGTCCTAGGTTGGCCAAGGTCATGAGTCCAATTAAGTCACCTTACTACTAAGTCACTTCAGTCGTATCCGACTCTGTATGACCCCATAGACAGCAGCCCACCAGGCTCCCCTGTCCCTGGGATTCTCCAGGCAAGAACACTGGAGTGGGTTGCCATTTCCTTCTCCAATGCATGAAAGTGAAAAGTGAAAGTGAAGTCACTCAGTCGTGTCAGACTCTTAGTGACCCCATGGACTGCAGCCTACCAGGCTCCTCCATCCATGGGATTTTCCAGACAAGAGTACTGGAGTGGGGCGCCATCGTCTTCTCCGTAAGTCACCTTAGAACCTAAAAAAAAAAAAAAAAAAAGAAAGAAAAAGTATAACTATCAGGCAGAAGTCTCTTTGGTGGGGTGGTGAGCAAGTGCTTCTGAAGAATTCACATTATTCTTTCAAAGCTAAAAAGTGTTACGTGATAACCTGGAAAGAAGAAAGTATAGTAAAGAGAACATTTTTCCCTAGAAAAAAATCTTGCAAAATTTTCAAGCATTATATAAACTCTGAAAGGGAGATGAATTACCTATTGCTTTTAAATATCAACTGACACTATAAAAGCAAGTTGTGAAAAGAGAGCCATTTTTAATCAGTGGAAAGTAATCTAGCAATCTACTAAAGTGATAAGCAGGAAAAGAAAATGTCTCAGTATTCTATGCTCAAAGTCAATAAAACAATTAAATGCAATGTCATGACTCATAGCCTAGAAGTGAATGTATCATGGAAATAGCTTACTTTTTTTTTTCTTTGATGTAAAACATTGCCTTTCTCTCCTCTTGCAAAAATTAGCTAAGTATAAATGCATATTTTCATCACGCCTAAAGTGAGTGCCACAACCTCAAGGTAGAATGTAATCATGTGATTGAGACTTGCTGTAATAAAGTGGAAAGACTTAATCACTTAGGGATACCTGGTTATGTTGGCCCCCATCCCCTAGCATAATCTGTGAGATTTAAATATGTGCATGTGACAGACAGACAGATGTTAGTGGCAATGAACATTATTTCACACAGCACACATGCACACAAATAATCTCCAAACTTTGTTTCTGCTTTGTTTTTTTATAATTTTTGGATAAATGGCTGAAACTTTTCATGCATAAAAATGAGAGTGTTAATAGCCTTGATAGCAGCAAGAGGAAATAAAACTGCAAGCGGCCGACTTTTTTTCTTTTTTCTTCTAATCCTGTGTTGTCATGATGACACCTGATTCCACCTGAACTTGACTTTATCTCAAACCTTAAGCTAACCATTGGAAGTCCTTCATTGGAAGGACTGATGCTGAAGCTGAAATTCCACTCTTTGGTCACTTGATGTGAAGAACTGACTCGTTTGAAAAGACCCTGATGCTTGGAAAGACTGAAGGTGGGAGGAGAAGGGGACAACAGAGGATGAGATGGTTGGATGATATCACTGACTCAATGGATATGAGTTTGAGCAAACTCCTGGAGTTGGTGATGAACAGGGAGGCCTGGCGTGCTGCAGTCCATGGGGTCACAAAGAGTCAGATACGACTGAGCAACTGAACTAACTGACTGGCCTACAGTAAGTGTTCAATAATAGATAATGATTACTGATTGTAGAAAGACAAAAAAATTCAACTTTCAAAAATAAATGTAAAAAAGTAGGCCACAAAGAGTCAGACATGACTGAGGGACTGAACTCAATGGAGCTAACCAATGCGTTTTTCTCATGGAAATGTCTTTCTTAAGATATGTTAATGAACTATGTATTTGCTTGGAGATTTCTATGCATTTGCCTTTCTTCAAGATTCATGTCAATTGTTTTATGGCCCTGGATGACTATCCTTGCTCCAGTGCTATATCAAAATGCATGTGTGGGTGAGGGGCCTGGTGCAACTCTTTCAGTTTTGAAGTGTTTCCTTTCTCTAATTAGCAGCTATAATCAGTATATAATTCCTTGCTAAAAACTGTCAAGGGGGCACTCTTTCTGTCCCCTTCATATGTCTATGTCAGAAGCTTTCTCTCTTTTATAGTTTAATAAAACTTTATTACACAAAAAGCTCTGTGCGATCAAGCCTGACAATGAAGTCACTGGCCCTGGAGTGAATTCCTCTCCTCCAGATGCTGTGAATCCTGACGTCGTTCATGGCTCATAGCATGAAACTTTCAGAAGCACAACCATTTTTATTTTATTTTTTGAAATAGACATGTGAAACCAAATCAAAATTTGAACAATGTATTTTCTAAAGAGCCAACTAGTAACAATGCAACCAGCTGCCTTCCAGCGATAACTCCATGGGCACCAGCAGATACCAAAAGCAAAATAACCAACTGCATCCACAAAGGACAGGATAAGCTTTAAGTTGTCTTGTATTCATCCATTCTATTCTATTTGATGATGCACAGATCAAATTTTTGTAGTACACTGGACTCAATTTTGAAAGCATTACTGTGCTTACTGAAATTTTAAGGACATTTCATTTGACATTAAATGCAAATTAAAAGTATAGAGTTTTTTAAGTAGCAGTACTATGATGTAATCTCTCTCTAAAAACTGTTTTGTTGATACCAAGAACAATAGCAATTAAAATATTCTTTAAAACAAGTACATAAAATAGATAGCCAATGAAAACTTGCTGATATGACTCAGAACTCAAACTGGGGCTCAGTAACCACCTAGAGGAGTGGGATGGGGAGAGAGGTGGGAAGGATATTCAAGTGGGAGGGGACATGGGTAAACCCATGGCTGATTCAGGTTGATGTTTGGTAGAAATCGATGCAATATTGTAAAGCAATTATCCTTCAATTAAAAAGAAATGAATTTTTTTTTAAAGTATCTTTTCAATAACAAAACAAGATGTATAATATTTTAATTAGAAAAGATTTACCAAAATGGAAGGTTACTTATCTAAAATAAAGTTATGTAAAAAATACTTAGTTAATTAAGACAAGGCTTTGATTCCCTCATATTTCAAGATAATTTCCTATTTAAATGGCACAAAATGAGAGTTTTGTGTAATGTTACAAAAGCATGTTAATTTGTTAATTTCTTCATAAACATGGAAAAACATAAAATACGTAAGATGTCTAATTTTTGAATAGAAGTGATATTATCTGTATGCAAAATCAGCATAAAAGAATTTTTTCTTATAAGAATGTAGAATCCTCGGTTATGGTTGACAGCTAATTTCCTCTAGTCTCCTTTTGCCCTGCAGCTATTAATGCATGCTGATCTTCAAGTATTATTGGGAAAAAATAGACCCTCCCATGAAAAGAACAAAATATAAAGCTATCAATTTTAGGCTGATTAAAACAAAATAGTTAGAAATGCACTCCTGTCACTGAAGGAAAGAAAAAGAGCATAATGGTGGCCTAACCATTTTGTATGAAAAACAGACTATCATACACACCCAAAAATGTGTTATAAAGTACAGATGTTTCCTTAGATTAGAAAAATAAAGTTTGCTTTTAGCATATGTAAGCATACCATATGGAATTCATTTTCATCACTCCAATGCTTTTAAAAAATATTTCTTGAACAAATACTTTGGGAGTTTGATATGGAGATGTAAAATTTTCTAATGTATGTTTTTATTCTTTAGTATTAGAAGAGTTCAAGGCAATAATTTAGGAACTTAATACAGAATGGCATAGTTAGAAACTAAATGGAAAGTATAAAATTTCCCTTTTTTTCATGAATATATGTATTTCCACTATTCTTTTTTTTTTCCTTATGGAAAGCTTCATGTGTATATAAATTAATTCTCACATTTTAGTTGATAATATTCTTCTCCTTGACTGCTTTTAGTACATTCCCATAACTCTGAAATGGCTTCTCCAAGACTAACCATAGCTTACCATTAGTCTTCTCTCACATTTTCAAGACAATTTCTTTTTTATTTTTTTCACTTTGTAATCTAGTTGTTTTCCCTCAAATACATTTTAGATAAAGTCAAAGAGATAAATTTAAAAAAATTAAGGTGCTAATATTTATTTTCTTTTTTTGTATAATTTTGTTATATTCTCTGCAACAGTATGGTTAAAACTGAATCTCTACAGTTTTATTCATTAAAGTAATTTCAAATATGTCTACATTCAGTTCAATTCAGTTCAGTTCAGTCACTCAGTCATGTCCAACTCTTTGTGACCCCATGAATTGCAGCATGCCAGGCCTCCATTAGCATATTTAATTCAAATCTTTCCATTCCATCGTATTTTATTTGTTTTAACTTCTTTTCAACTGGCTACTGGCTTTCTTTTCAATTAGTTACTTTTCCTTTGCCATTCTCCCATTCAAGTCTCTGTTAAGCTATATCTCTCACATGTTGGATGAAGAATTTTTTGGATTTTCTCATAATAAAAAGAGATTCAAAATAATTGGTAGAAGATAGTCTTCATTCTGAGTTGCATTAATAGAGAAAGGCACCTCTTCTTTTTATGCTTTTTTTTTAATTCCCTCCCCCCCACCATAAAATGTCTTCTGTGTTAGAAAAGTGTGACAAGTTTTTGAACCTCAGTGATTGGGTCAAAATTTTACAAGTTCTTTTACATAAAAATCATCCTGTTAAAACTGAAAATTTCTGGGTATATTTCCTAAAAATTTTAACTCAATAGAACTGTAGGAAACCAGAGAACTTGCATTTTTATAGTGCACAAGTGATTACAGTGAATGCATTTGAATTACACTCTGAGAAACACTGAGCTAGATGGATACACTTCTAGTTCAAATTTTCGTATAGGTAATATTCTTTATTTCCAAGTTCCCAAATGACTATATCTCTTTTCCTGGCTTATTTTCTTGTGTACATCAAGCATCAGTAATATCATTAAGTCATAAGATGCTTATTTTAAAAAGTAAGTCAGTATATAATTTATGAGTTGCCAATGTGTATGATAGAGAACATTTACATATACACTGCTTCGTACACCTGTATAAAAATAACATATTTTAATTGTAAAGTAATAATGTGTTTATAGTTGCAACCTCGTGTTATGGAAATTGCATTACAAGTTAAGCCTTTGCATACACTTTCCATATATTTATGTTTTGGTAATGAATTTATTTTCATCAATAATCCCCAGTTGAGCTGTGGAGGAATTATCACCTTTATTTATAGAAATAAATACCCTTTCAAATATTTGGCATTGGAAGTGTAGTATCCACATGCTATGCTATGCTATGCTAAGTCACTTCAGTCGTGTCCAACTCTGTGTGACCCCATAGACGGCAGCCCACCAGGCTCCCCCGTCCTTGAGATTCTCCAGGCAGGAACACTGGAGTGGGTTGCCATTTTCTTCTCCAATGCATGAAAGTGAAAAGTGAAAGGGAAGTCTCTCGATCGCGACCAACTCTTAGCGACCCCATGGACTGCAGCCCACCAGGCTCCACTGTCCACATGGGATAAGATCAATATTCCTATCAATCAGCTTTTGCTGTCTTTCCTTCGAAATTTGGCTTTCCCTTTGGGATTTTCTTGGTTGGATTATTGTGACCATTAAAAACTAAATGTCACACATCCATAGCTTCTTCTTCCAAGGAGCTGGCTAAGCACAGATTTTATAAAAGGCAAAACACAAAGCAAAAATTAGCAGATAATTCGTATTACAACTTGTATTATTTTTTATATAATCAATGATAGAATATAGATCTATCTCATCAGTTTCTATCTAGCACAAGTTGGCCAATAATAATCTTAGTTAATACCAGTGTATTCTTGCCTTGAGAAGCCCATGAACAGTATGAAAAGGCAAAATGATAGAATACTGGAAGAGAAACTCCCCAGGTCAGTAGGTGCCCAATATTCTACTGGAGATCAGTGGAGAAATAACTCCAGAAAGAATGAAGGGATGGAGCCAAAGCAAAAAGAATACCCAGCTGTGGATGTGTCTGGTGATAGAAGCAAAGTCCAATGCTATAAAGAGCAATATTGCATAGGAAGCTGGAATGTCAGGTCCATGAATCAAGGCAAATTGGAAGTGGTCAAACAAGAGATGGCAAGAGTGAATGTCGACATTTTAGGAATTAGTGAACTAAAATGGACTGGAATGGGTAAATTTAACTCAGAGGACCATTATATCTACTACTGTGGGCAGGAATCCCTCAGAAGAAATGGAATGGCCATCATGATCAACAAAAGAGTCTGAAATGCAGTACTTGGATGCAATCTCAAAAACAACAGAATGATCTCTGTTCGCTTCCAAGGCAAACCATTCAATGTCACAGTTATCCAAGTCTATGCCCCAACCAGTAACGCTGAAGAAGCTGAAGTTGAACGGTTCTATGAAGATCTACAAGACTTTTTAGAATTAACACCAAAAAAAAGATGTCCTTTTCATTATAGGGGACTGGAATGCAAAAGTAGGAAGTCAAGAAACACCTGGAGTAACAGGCAAATTTGGCCTTGGAACATGGAATGAAGCAGGGCAAAGACTAAGAGAGTTTTGCCAAGAAAATGCACTGGTCATAGCAAATACCCTCTTCCAACAACACAAGAGAAGACTCTACACATGGGCATCACCAGATGGTCAACACCGAAATCAGATCGATTATATTCTTTGCAGCCAAAGATGGAGAAGCTCTATACAATCAGCAAAAACAAGACCAGGAGCTGACTGTGGCTCGGACCATGAACTCCTTATTGCCAAATTCAGACTGAAATTGGAGAAAGTAGGGAAAACCACTAGACCATTCAGGTATGACCTAAATCAAATCCCTTATGATTATACAGTGGAAGTGAGAAATAGATTTAAGGGCCTAGATCTGATAGATAGAGTGCCTGATGAACTATGGAATGAGGTTCGTGACATTGTACAGGAGACAGAGATCAAGACCATCCCCATGGAAAAGAAATGCAAAAAAGCAAAATGGCTGTCTGGGGAGGCCTTGCAAATAGCTGTGAAAAGAAGAGAAGCGAAAAGCAAAGGAGAAAAGGAAAGATATAAACATCTGAATGCAGAGTTCCAAAGAATAGCAAGAAGAGATAAGAAAGCCTTCTTCAGTGATCAATGCAAAGAAATAGAGGAAAACAACAGAATGGGAAAGACTAGGGATCTCTTCAAGAAAATCAGAGATACCAAAGGAACATTTCATGAAAAGATGGGCTCGATAAAGGACAGAAGTGGTATGGACCTAACAGAAGCAGAAGATATTAAGAAGAGATGGCAAGAATACACAGAAGAACTGTACAAAAAAGAGCTTCATGACCCAGATAATCATGATGGTGTGATCACTGACCTAGAGCCAGACATCCTGGAATGTGAAGTCAAGTGGGCCTTAGAAAGCATCACTACGAACAAAGCTAGTGGAGGTGATGGAATTCCAGTGGAGCTATTCCAAATCCTGAAAGATGATGCTGTGAAAGTGCTGCACTCAATATGCCAGCAAATTTGGAAAACACAGCAGTGGCCACAAGATTGGAAAAGGTCAGTTTTCATCCCAATCCCAAAGAAAGGCAATGCCAAAGAATGCTCAAACTACCGCACAATTGCACTCATCTCACACTAGTAAAGTAATGCTCAAAATTCTCCAAGCCAGGCTTCAGCAATATGTGAACTGTGAACTTCCTGATGTTCAAGCTGGTTTTAGAAAAGGCAGAGGAACCAGAGATCAAATTGCCAACATCCGCTGGATCATGGAAAAAGCAAGAGAGTTCCAGAAAAACATCTACTTCTGCTTTATTGACTATGCCAAAGCCTTTGACTGTGTAGATCACAATAAACTGTGGAAAATTCTGAGAGAGATGGGAATACCAGACCACCTGATCTGCCTCTTGAGAAATCTGTATGCAGGTCAGGAAGCAACAGTTAGAACTGATCATGGAACAACAGACTGGTTCCAAATAGGAAAAGGAGTACGTCAAGGCTGTATATTGTCACCATGTTTATTTAACTTATATGCAGAGTACATCATGAGAAATGCTGGACTGGAAGAAACACAAGTTGGAATCAAGATTGCTGGGAGAAATATCAATAACATCAGATATGCAGATGACACCACCCTTATGGCAGAAAGTGAAGAGGATCTAAAAAGCCTCTTGATAAAAGTGAAAGTGGAGAGTGAAAAAGGTGGCTTAAAGCTCAACATTCAGAATACGAAGATCATGGCATCTGGTCCCATCACTACATGGGCAATAGATGGGGAAACAGTGGAAACAGTGTCAGACTTTATTTTTCTGGGCTCCAAAATCACTGCAGATGGTGACTGCAGCCATGAAATTAAAAGATGCTTACTCCTTGGAAGGAAAGTTATGAGCAACCTAGATAGCATATTCAAAAGCAGAGAAATTACTTTGCCAACAATGGTTCGCCTAGTCAAGGTTATGGTCTTTCCTGTGGTCATGTATGGATGTAAGAGCTGGACTGTGAGGAAGGCTGAGCACCGAAGAATTGATGCTTTTGAACTGTGGTGTTGGAGAAGACTCTTGAGAGTCCCTTGGACTGCCAGGAGATCCAATCAGTCCATTTTGAAGGAGATCAGCCCTGGGATTTCTTTGGAAGGAATGATGCTAAAGCTGAAACTCTAGTATTTTGGCCACCTCATGCCAAGAGTTGACTCATTGGAGAAGACTCTGATGCTGGAGGGATTGGTGGTGGGAGGAGAAAGGGACGACAGAGGATGAGATGGCTGGATGGCATCTCTTACTCGATGGATTTGAGTCTGAGTGACCTCCAGGAGTTGGTGATGGACAGGGAGGCCTGGCGTGCTGCGGTTCATGGGGTCGCAAATAGTTGGACATGACTGAGTGACTGATCTCTGATCTCAATACCAGGGTAATGATTCATGGCCCTCCTTCCAACCTCAAACATCCTTGTTGAGATGATCAATTGCATATTTTCTCTACCTATATATGACTTTGAATGCAGCTTTTACTTTATATAACCCAGAAGTTTCTCATTTTGTATTTCCCAGTAGAACTCTATATAGAAGAAACAATTTTATTTCCATGACTTATGAAATATGGATTCTTATGGAGTATATTCCATTTGAAATCAAGGCTAAGAGAGAAATTTAAACTCAATGGCAATCCTAATATCTTGTCCATTCTGTGTTAACTTCTCTTATATAATACATAGGAATTTGATGTTTGACTTTAAAATGTGACTTGTTTTGTTAGCTAACCGGTAAAAATGAACAAAATAGCTGTATAATATCAGGCTAAAATGACTGAATCATAATGATCAAAGGAGAGAGTAAAAGAAAAGAGGCTCACAGTCAAGAGCCAGATCCTGTATGCTCTCTAAGTCGAGTAAGATTTCGGGCTTATTATGATAGGAATCAATTAGAGGGCTAAGGGATTAATACTTTATCATTTACATGTTAAAATTACTCAAAAGAATAGATTGCATAGGATGAGAAGATTACCAGAAGCCAATTACATTAAATTAGGCAATAGATGATGGTGTCTTTGACTAGTCTGGTAATAATGAAAATAAAGAGTATATGCAGGTCACGAAGCAACATTTAAAACTGGATATGGAACAACAGACTGGTTCCAAATAGGAAAAGGAATATGTCAAGGCTGTATATTGTCACCCTGCTTATTTAACTTATATGCAGAGTACATGTTGAGAAACGCTGGACTGGAAGAATCAGAAGCTGGAATCAAGATTGCCGGGAGAAATATCAGTAACCTCAGATATGCAGATGACACCACCGTTATGGGAGAAAGTGAAGAGGAACTAAAAACCCTCTTGAAGACAGTGAAAGTGGAGAGTGAAAAAGTTGGCTTAAAGCTCAACATTCAGAAAACAAAGATCATGGTATCTGGTCCCATCACTTCATGGGAAATAGATGGGAAACAGTGAAAACAGTGTCAGACTTTATTTTTCTGGGCTCCAAAATCACTGCAGATGGTGACTGCAGCCATGAAATTAAAAGACACTTACTCTTTGGAAGGAAAGTTATGACCAACCTAGATAGCATATTTAAAAGCAGGGATGTTACTTTGCCAGGTCCATCTATTCAAGGCTATGGTTTTTCCAGTGGTCATGTATGGATGTGAGAGTTGGACAGTGAAGAAGGCTGAGCACCGAGGAATTGATGCTTTTGAACTGTGGTGTTGGAGAAGACTCTTGAGAGTCCCTTGGACTGCAAGGAGATCCAACCAGTCCATTCTAAAGGAGATCAGCCCTGGGATTTCTTTGGAAGGAATGATGCTAAAGCTGAAACTCCAATATTTTGGCCACCTCATGTGAAGAGCTGACTCATTGGAAAAGACCCTGATGCTGGGAGGGACTGGAGGCAGGAGGAAAAGGGGACGAGAGAGGATGAGGTGGCTGGATGGCATCACTGACTCAATGGACATGAGTTTGAGTGAACTTCAGGGGTTGGTAATGGGCAGGGAGTGCTTGCGTGCTGTGATTCATGGGGTCACAAAGAGTCAGACACGACTGAGCGACTGAACTGAACTGAACTGAAGGACATTTAAAACCATTTTGAAGACAGTTATTAAAATTTGTAGAAGAACAGATGTAGAAAAAGCATGGAAATAGAAGAATCAGTAAGACTTTTCATAAGACAGTAGGTTTAGGACAGAAAAGAAGTCAGAAGTTCTGTTTTGATCTCATTAACTTTTGGTATATAAGTTAGAGATCATGTTGAAACGATGTGAATAACATAGCTGAGTTTATGTATCAAATGTTTCAGATACAGTTCAGGTAGGACTAAAAGATAAAACTTGAGTGTCGGTGGTGTATCTTGAATCTGTTCTAGGATTGGCCTTATCACTCAGTCATCAAACATTGTGCAGAGGATGTCCAGGGCTCTGAGGTATTCTCTTTCTATTTCTTATTTATTTATTTTTTTTAACTCATCTATCTTGTGGTCTTACACTGAAGTGCACTGAGGTTGCCATTTTTCTAATAGATAGAATGAAATAAATATTACTGTCATACAATAAAGATGTACGTTAATTACTTTAAGTCAATGGTTTTTCAACTACACCCTTGAAACAGACTCACTGGATCATCGAATATTCTCTGCTTCCTTTTGGTGCAAACTGACTTATGGTCTCGGTGTGTTACATGCTCACAGCATGTTGGCTACTTCCTCATTTACCTGAGAAACCTAAAGTTTAATGCTTAATAAAAGTTGGTTGTATTTTTTTATCTTTCTTGTGGCAGTTTTACCACTTATCTAGTTACAAAATTTAACTGAATGTTTAATAGATTGATGGTACATAAATATAAAATTAGAAATTTAAGTTCTTTGGTTTGAAATAATTCAACAAAGTTAGGTAACTCAAAAACTATTGCTGTCAAATTAGATGTGGAGAAAAAAGTAAAAGACTGAAAATATTATGAAGTCTGAAACCTGCTTTGTAGGTGTCTCAATTCTTATTCTACTTTAAAGAAACTGATACTAATACTGAGAGATAGCATATTATTAGTACATTATGCAAGAGCAACAGCTCAGAAATGAGAGTGAGTAGAAGTATACTAAAAGAAAAGATTGACTTTATATAAAAAGATTTATGTTAATTCATATTTACATGTAATAAATTAAAGCAACATATTTATACATGTACCATTTTTATATTTTACTGCCTTTATTGTTTTTTTAAACTGACTAGCTACTGCTTCAGTAACATCAGATAATAATATTTTACTGAAATTCAAAAATTATCTGGACTGTTAACTTCTAAAATTTAAAGGATTTTTAAAAAGCTTTAAAGACAAACATTTTGAAAGATAAACCTTCAAAAATCCTGCAAATATATATTGCAAATATCGCTAAACTATTGGGCACTGAATCTCATCTAACAGTTTCATATTTGGTTACATTTGTGCACATTCACCAACTGCAGACCTACCTCTCCCACTAATCATTGGAACTCAGCAGTTTCAGGCATTGCTTTTGTTAAGGACACCAATTACACTTTCAATATTTATCTAATATGATATTTATCACATGAGACTATCACAATTCTCTCCTTGAAAATCTTCCTGTCTTCATTTTCAGTAACAATTCTGGCTCCTGGTTTTTCTCTTACATCTCTGGATGTATGCTAAGTATTGTTTTTTTTCCTGCCCCTAAAACAAATCAATAGGTTCTTATACCTTCCTGCTTCTTTCCTCTCCCCTCCCACCACATCTTCTAGTCTCAAAGGAAAAAACATATAATGGAAATAAATATGGCCACAAATATGCACTCTAGTCCTGAAAAGGTGCACAAAGAAGACAGATTCTATGTGATGCAATCATGCATTTTACTGTTTCAGTTATTAGGAAGGAATGGAATTGGTTAAAAGAAAGGTAGATCAGTGAAAGAGCATAGAGTACAGAGGCAGATTCATATATATTTGGACATCTGATTTATGAAAAAAAGCAGCACTCTTCTTAAAATCAGCACTCTTGTTCACATTTCTTCAGCACAGTCTGGAAGTTAATTTGTTCTGAGCTCATTCTATACCTGTGTGAAGAAAACACTTGATTTATACATCTCATCAGTGATAAAACTATAATTCCATGTGCATTTTGCATTATAATGAAAAAATGAAAAATGAATAAATAAAATAAAAATGAAGTTTTACAGAGTAAATTAAAATAAGCAAATCTGACTTTAAGTTAACAAAGATTTTATGAAAGAGGCACAAAGGAAAATAATTTTGAATTAAAAATTTTAAAATTTAAAAATTTTATTTATCAAAAGGTAATATGAAGGTCAGGAAGCAACAGTTAGAACTGGACATGGAACAACAGACTGGTTCTAAATAGGAAAAAGAGTACGTCAAGGCTGTATATTGTCACCCTGTTTTTTTAACTTATATGCAGAGTACATCATGAGAAACCCTGGGCTGGAAGAACCACGAGCTGGAATGAAGATTGGTGGAAGAAATAGCAATAACCTCAGATATGCCGATGACACCACTCTTATGGCAGAAAGTGAAGAGGGGCTAAAAAGCCTCTTGATGAAGATGAAAGAGGAGAGTGAAAAAGTTGGCTTAAAACTCAACATTCAGAAAACTAAAATCATGGCATCCGGACCCATCACTACATGGAACATAGATGGAGAAACAGTGGAAACAGTGTCAGACTTTATTTTTCTGGGCTCCAAAATCACTGCAGATGGTGACTGCAGCCATGAAATTAAAAGACGCTGACTCCTTGGAAGGAAAGTTATGACCAACCTAGATAGCATATTCAAAAGCAGAGACATTACTTTGCCAACAAACGTTCGCCTAGTCAAGGCTATGGTCTTTCCTGTGGTCATGTATGGATGTGAGAGCTGGACTGTGAAGAAGGCTGAGCGCCGAAGAATTGATGCTTTTGAAGTGTGGTGTTGGAGAAGACTCTTGAGAGTCCCTTGGACTGCAAGGAGATCCAACCAGTCTATTCTGAAGGAGATCAGCCCTGGGACTTCTTTGGAAGGAATGATGCTAAAGCTGAAACTCCAGTATTTTGGCCACCTCATGCGAAGAGTTGACTCATTGGAAAAGACTCTGATGCTGGGAGGGATTGAGGGCACGAGGAGAAGGGGATGACAGAGGATGAGATGGCTGGATGGCATCACCGACTTGATGGACATGAATTTCAGTGAACTCTGGGAGTTGGTGATGGACAGGGAGGCCTGGCGTGCTGTGAGTCATGGGGTCGCAAAGAGTCGGACATGACTGAGTGACTGAACTGAACATTAAGATAATGAAAAATGTAAGCCACTGAATGTAAAGAAGATATTTTCAATACTTCTATCAAACAAAATATTGATATTCTAAATGTGCAAATAACTCCTATAAATCAATACGAAAAATAGTCACTCAGTCTTATCCACATCTTTGTGATTTCATGGACTGTAGCCCACCAGACTCCTCTGCCAAGGAATTCTCCAGGCAAGAATATTGGAGTGGGTAGTCATTTCCTTCTTCAGGGGATCTTCCAGACCCAGGGATTGAATTTGAGCCACCAGTTTCTGCTGCTGTTGCTGCTAAGTCACTTCAGTAGTGTCCGACTCTGCAACCCCATAGATGGCAGCCCACCAGGCTCCCACATCCCTGGGATTCTCCAGGCAAGAACACTGGAGTGGGTTGTCATTTCTTTCTCCAATGCATATAAGTGAAAAGTGAAAGTGAAGTTGCTCAGTTGTGTCCGACTCTTCACGACCCCATGGACTGCAGCCTACCAGACTCCTCTGTCCATGGGATTTTCCAGGAAGAGTACTGGAGTGAACTACCAGAGAAGCCCATAAATCAATATGAACAACAGCAATTCAGTATTTTAAATGGGCAAATCACCTGAACTGGCATTTCACAAGAAAGATAACATGAAAATATGCTTGTTATTAATCAAGAAAATGCAAATTAACACTAGTAGACCCATTGTAGCATGGTGAAAATTCTAAAAGTCTGAATATATTAAGTGTTGGTAAGTAGGTAAAACAAATGTTACCTTCATACATAGCTATACACACACAAAAACATATTCTGAAAACCCATGTTAAATCTTAGTTATATAGCCAATAGAAATGTACACATCCGTGAGTCCTGTAGAAAATGTTCCAACAATATTTATTATAATAGACCCAAAAATGAACATTTTCCAAAAGGGTAAAAATGAACACATTCCAAATTGGTAAAGTCATTGAAACTGTAGAAACAAAGTGGTTAAATCAATTATGATTGCATCTTACAATTGAATGCTATAAATAGCAATTAAATTTACAAACTGCAACCAGGCAATACTAAATGTATAAATCTCACAAACATAATACTGAGTGAAGGAATTCAGACTGAAAAAAAAGTCTATAGTATTTTTCTAATGATTCACTATATGCAAAATTCAAATATAGGTAGTATGGATATATGGTGTAAGATTTCAGGATATTGAATACTACTGGGAAATTGGTGGAGCAAGATGTTGGAAGGTGTGAAAGGGTTGTCTAGGAAATCAGATCAGATCAGATCAGATCACTCAGTCGTGTCTGACTCTTTGTGACCCCATGAATCGCAGCACACCAGGCCTCCCTGTCCATTACCAACTCCCAGAGTTCACTCAGACTCACATCCATCGAGTCAGTGATGCCATCCAGCCATCTCATCCTCTGTCGTCCCCTTCTCCTCCTGCCGCCAATTCCTCCCAGCATCAGAGTCTTCTCCAATGAGTCAACTCTTCGCATGAGGTGGCCAAAATACTGGAGTGTCAGCTTTAGCATCATTCCTTCCAAAGAAATCCCAGGGCTGATCTCCTTCAGAATGGACTGGTTGGATCTCCTTGCAGTCCAAGGGACTCTCAAGAGTCATCTCCAACACCACAGTTCAAAAGCTTCAATTCTTTGGCGCTCAGACTTCTTCACAGTCCAAATCACATTCATAAATGACCACAGGAAAAACCATAGCCTTGACTAGGCGAACGTTTGTTGGCAAAGTAATGTCTCTGCTTTTGAATATGCTATCTAGGTTGGTCATAACTTTCCTTCCAAGGAGTCAGCGTCTTTTAATTTCATGGCTGCAGTCACCATCTGCAGTGATTTTGGAGCCCAGAAAAATAAAGTCTGACACTGTTTCCCCATCTATTTCCCATGAAGTGATGGGACCAGATGCCATGATCTTTGTTTTCTGAATGTTGAGTTTTAAGCCAACTTTTTCACTCTCCACTTTCACTTTCATCAAGAGGCTTTTTAGTTCCTCTTCACTGTCTGCCATAAAGGTGGTGTCATCTGCATATTTGAAGTTATTGATATTTCTCCTGGCAATCTTGATTCCAACTTGTGTTTCTTCCAGTCCAGCATTTCTCATGATGTACTCTGCATATAAGTTAAATAAACATGGTGACAATATACAGCCTTGATGTACTCCTTTTCCTATTTGGAACCAGTCTGTTGTTCCATGTCCAGTTCTAACTGTTGCTTCCTGACCTGCATACAGATTTCTCAAGAGGCAGATCAGGTGGTCTGATATTCCCATCTCTTTCAGAATTTTCCACAGTTTATTGTGATCCACACATCAAAGGCTTTGGCATAGTCAATAAAGCAGAAATAGATGTTTTTCTGGAACTCTCTTGCTTTTTCGATGATCCAGCAGATGTTGGCAATTTGATCTCTGGTAAATGGTAATGTATTAATATTGAAGTGTAAATTTATAAATTATGCAGCTTTCAATCAGTGTAAATTATATGCAGAGTAGAAAACCACATATTACTCTTTTAAAATATCTAAGCCTCATTAAATAGTTGTTTTTGGTGGTTTAGTGGCTAAGTCGTGTCCGAATCATGCGACTCCATGGACTGTAGCCCACAAGGCTCCTCTGTCCATGGGGTTTTCCAGGCAAGAATACTGGAGTGGGTTGCCATTTCCTTCTCCAGGAGATCTTCCCAACCCAGGAATTGAACCCAGGAATCCAACCCAGGTCTCCTGCATTGCAGGCAGATTCTTAATACTGAGCTATGAGGGAAGCCCAAGCAGAAACAACCAGAAAGGTCCCACTGAGATTTGAACTCGGATTGCTGGATTCAAAGTCCAGAGTTCTAACCATTACACCACAGAACTTTAATGAAAATATATTTGACTCCAAGTTATCTATTTACTTCAAATATTATCTTGAAAATTTTTTCATAGAATATTTATTACTATATTAATTTTAAACTTTTAATATTTGTTTAAATAAATTTGTTCAAAAACCTAAAGAAGCTTGCATTTTCATCTAAATTAGCAAAAGTTATTTTTTGGTATTACAAGAATCTCTGGCATAATATGGGTTTTGAATATGTAAAGAGCTATTTTGGAGAATTAATAGATCACATTCCTAGCACTGCCTGAAAAGATAGCAGTTTCTATGAATCATTCTCAAAGACACAAATAGGAGAAAAAATGATTATTCTCAATGTAAATAAATGTCAAAAAGAAAGGGTGAAATCACTGAAACTGTAGACTTAAGACTAGTGAAGGAGAACTTCCAAAAATATCTGTATTGTTCAGTAGTTTCAATTAAGTAGTTTACAAAATAAAGTCATGCCCAATAGCTTCAAACAAGTAGTTTACAAAACAAAGTTGTCTAATGAGGAATTTGATCTAATAGGAAATCTTTGTATTTATTCTATAAATGTTGAGAATATATCATCTATCAGGCACAGTTTCAAGAAATAAGAATAGAGCTATGAATGAAATGGACAAAAATCTTTGTTTTCTTTGCACAAATTAAAACTGATGTGGGAAGTCTGTGACTAAAATTTTAAGAAATAAGACATATATATATATATATATATATGGTATATTATAATTAGGTAAATATCATGCATTAAGTCTCATAAATACATATAAGAATTTATATATATAATGCAAATATTAAATGCTAAAGAAAAGTAAAACAAGAGGACAATCTTGAGGTATTATTGATGAAAGAAAGGAGGAGAGGAGATGAAAATTATATAGGTTGTCAAGAAAGGCCTTGCTGAGAAGGTGATGAGAAATGCTGGGCTGGAGGAAGCACAAGCTGGAATCAAGATTGCTGGGAGAAATATCAATAACCTGAGAAATGCAGATGACACCACACTAATGGCAGAAAGTGAAGAACAACTAAAGAACCACTTTAAGAAAGTGAAAGAGCAGAGTGAAAAAGTTGGCTTAAAGCTCAACATTCAGAAAACGAAGATCATGGCATTTGGTGCCATCACCTCATGGGAAATAGGGAAACAGTGGAAAAACAGTGGCTGACTTTATTTTTTGGGGCTCCAAATTCACTACAGGTGGTGATTGCAGCCATGAAATTAAAAGATGCATACTCCTTGAAAGAAAAGTTATAACCAACCTAGACAGCATATTAAAAAACAGAGACATTACTTTGCCAACAAAGGGTCATCTAGTCAAGGCTATGTATGGATGTGAGAGTTGGACTGTGAAGAAAGCTGAGCACCGAAGAGTTGATGTTTTTGAACTGTGGTGTTGGAGGAGACTCTTGAAAGCCCCTTGGACTGCAAGGAGATCCAACCAGTCCATTCTAAAGATCAGTCCTGGGTGTTCTTTGGAAGGACTGATGCTAAAGTTGAAACTCTAATATTTTGGCCACCTGATGCAAAGAGCTGACTCATTTGAAAAGACCCTGATATTGGAAAAGATTAAGGGCAGGAGGAGAAGGGGACAACAGAGGATGAGATGATTGGATGGCATCACTGACTCAATGGACATGAGTTTGGGTAAACTCTGGGAATTGGTGATGGACAGGGAGGCCTGGCATGCTGCGGTTCATGGGGTCGCAAGGAGTCTGACACTACTGAGCGACTGAACTGAATGGAACTGAAAAGGTGATATATAAATAAATAAATAAAAGAAGTGAGGAGGTGAAATAGGCAGAGGAGACAGAAATTCTGAAGATCCTAAGGCAGGTTCTTGTCAGTTCTATTCAACAAGCTACCTGAGAGTAGATGGACAGGTTATTGTTAATCAGTAGCACCAGATTCCTCTATCCTCCACTATCACCTGGAGTCTTCTCAAATTTCTGTCCCTTTGTGACTTGATAATGCTATCTGTCTCATCCTTTGCTGTTACCGTCTCCTTTTGCCTTCATTCATCAGAGTCTTTACCAGTGAGTTAGCACTTCACATCAGGTGGCCAAAATATTAGAGCTTCAAACTAAGCATCTTTCTTTCCAGTGAATGTTCAGGGCTGAATTCCTTTAGAATTGACTGGTTTGGAATCCTTTCATGGAGCACAGCCTTATTGTGGCAAAGGTGCTTGCATAACTCAATGAAGCTATAAGCCATTCCATGCCATGCAGGGTCACCCTAGATGGATGGGTCATAATGAAGAATTCTGATAAAGCATGGTCCACTGAAGAAGGAAATGGCAACCAACTCCAGTAAACTGGAAAACTCCGTGGATGGTAAGAAAAGGCAAAAATTTGACAGGTAAGAGTGAGCAAATATAAGAGTAATAAGATACCAGGTCTCTGAGGTTCCTGGATTGCTCTGTCATGTGGATCCTGTCTGGCCTTTGTAAGGATGTCAAACATTGGATATTTCTGAGGAGAATAAAAATGTGTGTGTGTGTGTGTGTGTGTGCGTATATATATATAAAATTTTTAACAGGATAGCTCTGATGGCTGTGTGAAGAATAGATTGACGGACAGCAATCATGTGATCAGGAAAACCAGTAAGGAGCCAATGATAAAATTTAAAGCAAGAGGTACTTCCCTGATAGTCCAGTGGCTAAGATTCCAAGCTCCCAATGTAGGGTTCTATTCTGATTAAGGAACTAGATGTCACATGCTGCAACTAAGACCCGATGCAGGCAAATAAATAAATACATAAAAGCATCAAAGCAAGAGATGATGGTGACTTGAAGTAGCAGCTTTATGGATGCTGTGTGAAGAAAGAGCTCTGATATTGTTAACAGAATGAGCTCATGATAGTTCTTAAGATTTGGGCCTGGAACATGTGGAAGAATGGTGTCATCCACCTACATGAAATGAGAAAAATGAGAAAAGTGAAGATCTTTAGGAGGTGATTGTAAGGAAGACCAGGAGCTCAATAACCACATGGCAGTTAGCTCTACAAATCTGTGGGTGATGGGAGAGATTAGGCCAGAAATAAAGTTTAGTACTCATCTACTTTAAGCACTGTTTAAAGTTCAAAGATTGTATGAGATCCATCAGAGAATAACTTTGGATAGAAAAAATAAAAAGATGAAGAGGAACATTAATGACTGAGCCTGGGGGCACATTATGTAGAGACCAGGATGGTACAGGGAAAAGTAAACAGAAAGACCAAAGCATGGTGAAAAAATGTTGAAAAGATAAGGCAAGTAAAGAAGTGTTTCAAGGTAGAGTGAGTGATGAACTAAGTCAAGTAATGTTGATTAAATGAGAACCTAGTACTGTGGAGCTCACTGGAGATTTTGTTCATGACAAGTAAGTGGTTGGGGTTGAGAGTCTGATTGGAGTGGGTTCAAGAAAATGGGGTAAGAGCTTTCAGAGGTAGTGATTACTGATACCATCAAAGAGGTTTTCTATATATAAAAAAAAAAAAAAAAAAAGACAAATGGAAGAATAACTTTTAAAAAAGGGCAATAGTAGAATGTTCAAGATAGATGGAGTAACAGAACACAATGGAAAAATTGTAGGTATAGGAGAAGATATTCTTAGATATTTGGAAGTAAAACAGGATTGAGGTACGTGTGATAGAATTAAAATATTGCTGCTTGTGCAGTCTCATAAATAAGGAGGACATAGGAGTTCACTGAAGTTGTTGCTGGCATTTACGATTTCATATGTTAAAGGTATTAGAAAAAAATAACCCCAAGCAAAACAAAGAATCAAGTGATGTTTGAGGTTTTGGAATATAAATGCATTGACATTATATATCAACTCTAAGCTTAGTTGTTTAAATTTTTGAATAAGTATGTTTTCATGATGTTTTAGAACCACATTTGCAATTCTCATCTCTTTCCACACACTGTGAATCATTCCCACATGCAGAGCTTCCATTGACTTTCAAAAATTCATATGCAAGCAATAGGACTCAGTTAAAAAGTGAACCTAAAGAAAATGCAGATATTGCAAGTATATTGGGAGAAGAGTACAACATATTTTCAGTGGGTAATTTCAGATATATGGAAAATCCAATCTGGAAATGTACCCTTTCACAAACAAGTGGAATGGTTATTGAATATTTTGTAAAATGCACTCAGGCCCTATTTATCTTTACTAGTCAATGCACCTGTGTCACTCTTATATAAAGCAAAAGTAGAATCATGTACCCTACTTACTTGTTGAAATATATCAAGATTTTGAGACATTTAAAATGTTTATAGAAGTCATTTTGTCAGATTTCTATGCATATATGTAATCAGATATGCTCAAAATATTTTGAAATTTAAGTCAATTAGCTAAAGGATTTTGACTCTTTTGCTTGGTACATGTTTATTGATCAAATGTTTGTTCAATTATTTCATCGTTACTAAACACAAAGTAATTTATCAGAGATTGGGAACAGGCAAACATGACAACTGATAGGACAGAAAGATAATTATGAAGAGAAGTGTTATGCGGTACTGATATGTACATACATGTTAATGTAAATTTTATATTTGAAAAACAATATACATGTAAGGGGATTGGGAAAAGAAAATATAGTAATCTATAATTTCTTAACTGATAATGATAGCTTTTTGCTATTAAGGCAAACTGAAATTTGAAAAGAGCTATTTGGTCTATAGCTCTTACTATTAGACTCACAATAAAATAAATAACAAAGGTGGAATTGTCTCACAAAAAAGCAAAAATTTTTTTCATCATTCTCTGTAGCTTGTTCTATGGTCTAAATCTATATTAAACTATAGGTGATTTATGAAGAACAAGCAACTTTGTTATTTAAGAAAGTTGTTTTATTTTATCTATTAACAAATTCGCTCTCAGATTTTAAAGATACAATTATAACATTCTTGTTCTCCACAATTTATTCTCATTTCTCCTCTTTTTACCTCTCTCTGTCTCTGCTTCTGTCTGTCTCTCTCTTACCTTAGCTCTCTTCACTTCACTTCCAAGGTAATTTAAAAAAAACAAAATTAAAGTGCAGTACCATGGCTCCATACCAAAAACATATTGCTGTGCATTCAATTGCAATATTCCTCCTGAGGCCAAAACATTATTTCACAAAGAATAATTCTATGCAAAATAACAGGAAACATACTGTGCATAATGTCTTACATATGAAACACTTGGTACTGTTACCAAAACATTGGTTTTGTGTATGCAAATCTAAATAGCCATAAAGAAATGACAAAAAAACAGTTTGTGGATATATTAAATATTTTTATTTCAGTTATGAATGCTTTATCAATTGCTAGACTTAATTTTCCTTAAGAAAAAAGGGCAGGGTTATACTTTTACCATATTGGAAAAGTTTATAGATTATAATTTTACCCAGAGTCAAAAATACTAACATGAATATTAGTACACATAAAATTTCTTGTGCTCACTATTAACTAGCATAAAGTCACTTATTTGAAACCAAATTTATCAAACAATGGTTGCAATATATAATGAGGACATAAGGGAAATATACCATCAGATCAGATCAGTCGCTCAGTCGTGTCCAACTCTTTGCGACCCCATGAATTGCATGACGCCAGGCCTCCCTGTCATTCACCAACTCCCGGAGGTCACTGAGACTCACGTCCATCGAGTCAGTGATGCCATCCAGCCATCTCATCCTCTGTCGTCCCCTTCTCCTCTTGCCCCCAATCCCTCCCAGCATCAGAGTCTTCTCCAATGAGTCAACTCTTCGCATGAGGTGGCCAACATACTGGAGTTTCAGCTTTAGCATCATTCCTTCCAAAGAAATCCCAGGGCTGATCTCCTTCAGAATGGACTGATTGGATCTCCTGGCAGTCCAACGGACTCTCAAGAGTCTTCTCCAACACCACAGTTCAAAAGCATCAATCCTTCGGCGCTCAGCCTTCTTCACAGTCCACCTCTCACATCCATACATGACCACAGGAAAGACCATAGCCTTGACTAGGCGAACCTTTGTTGGCAAAGTAATGTCTCTGCTTTTGAATATGCTATCTAGGTTGCTCATAACTTTCCTTCCAAGGAGTCAGCGTCTTTTAATTTCATGGCTGCAGTCACCATCTGCAGTGATTTTGGAGCCCAGAAAAATAAAGTCTGACACTGTTTCCACTGTTTCCCCATCTATTTTCCATGAAGTGGTGGGACCGGATGCCATGATCATTTTCTGAATGTTGGGCTTTAAGCCAACTTTTTCACTCTCCACTTTCACTTTCATCAAGAGGCTTTTGAGTTCCTCTTCACTTTCTGCCATAAGGGTGGTGTCATCTGCATATCTGAGGTTATTGATACTTCTCCTGGCAATCTTGATTCCAACTTGTGTTTCTTCCAGTCCAGTGTTTCTTATGATGTACTCTGCATATAGGTTAAATAAGCAAGGTGACAATATACAGCCTTGACGTACTCCTTTTCCTATTTGGAACCAGTCTGTTGTTCCATGTCCAGTTCTAACTGTTGCTTCCTGACCTGCATACAAATTTCTCAAGAGGCAGATCAGGTGGTCTGATATTCCCATCTCTTTCAGAATTTTCCACAGTTTCTTGTGATCCACACAGTCAAAGGCTTTGGCATAGTCAATAAAGCAGAAATAAATGTTTTTCTGGAACTCTCTTGCTTTTTTGATGATCCAGCAGATGTTGGCAATTTGATCTCTGGTTCCTCTGCATTTTCTAAAACCAACTTGTTCATTTCCAAGGCAAGCCATTCAATATCACAATAAATCAAGTCTATTCCCCAACCAGTAACACTGAAGAAGCTAAAGTTGAACGGTTCTATGAAGACCTACAAGACCTTTTAGAACTAACACCCAAAAAAGATGTCCTCTTCATTATAGGGGACTGGAATGCAAAAGTAGGAAGAAACACCTGGAGTAATAGGCAAATTTGGCTTTGGAATATGGAATGAAGCAGGGCAAAGACTAATAGAGTTTTGCCAAGAAAATGCACTGGTCATAGCAAATACCCTCTTCCAACAACACAAGAGAAGACTCTATACATAAACATCACCAGATGGTCAACACCGAACTCAGATTGATTATATTCTTTGCAGCCAAAGATGTAGAAGCTCTATACAGTCAGCAAAAACAAGACCAGGAGCTGACTGGCTTAGACCCTGAACCCCTTATTGCCAAATTCAGACTTAAATTTGAAGAAAGTAGGGAAAACCACTAAACCATTCAGGTATGCTACTGTTAAGTCACTTCAGTCGTGTCCGACTCTGTGTGACCCCATAGACGGCAGCCCACCAGGCTCCACTGTCCCTGGGATTCTCCAGGCAAGAACACTGGAGTGGGTTGCCATTGCCTTCTCCAATGCATGAAAGTGAAAAGTGAAAGTGAAGTCATTCAGTCATGTCCGACCCTCAGCGACCCCATGGACTACAGCCTACCAGGCCCCTCCGTCCGTGGGATTTTCCAGGCAGATGTACTGGAGTGGGGTGCCATTGCCATCTCCAATTCAGGTATGACCTAAATCAAATCCCTTATGATTATACAGTGGAAGTGAGAAGCAGATTTAAGGGCCTAGATCTGATAGATAGAGTGCCTGATGAACTATGGAATGAGGTTCGTGACATTGTACAGGAGACAGGGATCAAGACCATCCCCAGGGAAAAGAAATGCAACAAAGCAAAATGGCTGTCTGGGGAGGCCTTACAAATAGCTGTGAAAAGAAGAGCAGCGAAAAGCAAAGGAGAAAAGGAAAGATATAAACATCTGATTGCAGAGTTTCAAAGAATAGCAAGAAGAGATAAGAAAGTCTTCCTCAGCGATCAATGCAAAGAAATAGAGGAAAACAACAGAATGGGAAAGACTAGGGATCTGTTCAAGAAAATCAGAGATACCAAGGGTACATTTCATGCAAAGATGGGCTCGATAAAGGACAGAAATGGTATGGACCTAACAGAAGCAGAAAATATTAAAAAGAGATGGCAAGAATACACAGAAGAACTGTACAAAAAGATCTTCACGACCCAGATAACCACGATGGTGTGATCACTGACCTAGAGCCAGACATCCTGGAATGTGAAGTCAAGTGGGCCTTAGAAAGCATCACTACGAACAAAGCTAGTGGAGGTGATGGAATTCCAGTTGAGCTATTCCAAATCCTGAAAGATGATGCTGTGAAAGTGCTGCACTCAATATGCCAGCAAATCTGGAAAACTCAGCAGTGGCCACAGGACTGGAAAAGGTCAGTTTTCATTCCAATCCCAAAGAAAGGCAATGCCAAAGAATGCTGAAATATACCATACAGGTATGGAAAACAGTCTGCAATATGTTACTTATTTGCACATATTTTGTTTGTTTTCATGAATTTCACCAATGTTCATTTCATTTTGTTTTTCACTTCCAGTTCTATTGAAATATAATAATGAATATACAGCAGTGTATAAGTTTAAGGTGTACAAATAATGATCACTTACATATGTCATGCAGATGATTACCACCATAAGTTTATTGAACATCCATCTTCTCATGTAGACCCAAAATAAAAGGTAAAAACCTTTTTCCTTGTGATGAGAAGTAGTAGGATTAAGTCTCTTAAATTTCAAACTGTATTTATGTTGATATATGGCAAAACCAATACAATATTGTAAAATTAAAAAATAAAATAAAAACAAAAACAAACAAACAAAAATTTCAAACTGTATATAACATGTAATAGTATTAATTATACTAATGCTGCACATTACATATTTAGCACTAATTTATCTTATAACTGGAATTTTTTTCCTTTTATTTTAAACAGTCTTTATCCAGTTCTCTCTCCTTTGACCTTCTGAGTCCGGCATACTCAAAATGACTATTTGTAACATTGTATTGATATTACCATATTCATTACTATTTTCTATTTGTTGCCCTTTTCCTTTGTTCCTATTCTGTCTTCCAATCTTTTTCCTCCTTTTTGTGGTTTTAAATGAGTATTTATGTGATTCTATTTTCTCTTCTTTCTTAGTATATTGGTTATATTTTTAAACTGTTTTTTGGTTGTCCTAGACATTGATATATTAATATATAGATAATCTATGTCCATTTTTAAATAGTACTATATTACTTTATATTACTTTACAGAGAGTGTAAGTACCCTATAGTAACAAAAATCTTAATTTATCTCTCCCATTCTTTGTATTATTGTTGTCCTATATTTCATGCACATATAAGCATGTGTAAGCATAGATAGATCAATAGATAATGGATGACATATAAGCATACATAATTAAATACATGGTTGGTATTACTTGAAGAAAGTGTTATCTATTAGATCAAATAGAAAATTGAAAGCTTTTATTTTTCTTATTCCTTCCTAAGTGTTATTGTTTTATGTATGTGTGAGTTTCTGTATATGTACTATTGAGTTTCTGTAGTGTATAATATTTTCATCTTTCTAAAGGATTTTTTTTAATAACATTTCTTGAAAAACAGGTATACTACCAACAAATTTCCTCAATTGTTTTGGCCTTAGCAAATCTTTCTCATTCACTCTTGAAGAGTAATCTCCCAGGGTATAGAATTCTAAATTGCTGTTTATTTTTTTCTCTCAACACTTCAGATATCTCACTGGGTCTTTTTCTAGCGGTTGTCTTTGAAAGGTATATGTAATTCATATATGTGTTTTTTAGATCTTCATTTACTTTGTAGATTGAAATAATATATGAAGTTCTTTTCTTGTTATTTTTGCTCGTCTGAATTCTGTATACTTTTTTATTTTTTTGCATTTATCCTGCTTATTGTCTCTGAGCTTCGTGGATCTGTGATTTGCTGTTGGACATTACTTTGGGGCAATTCCGTCATTATAGTTTGAAATATTCCTTTTGTTCCCTTTTCTCTTTCTTCTACTTCTGGTATTCCCTCTATATATGTTACATCTTTTGATTTTATCCCACAGTCCTTGGACATTCTGGGTTTTTGTTTTGTTTTTGTTCTCTTTGATTTTTCAATTTTCAATAATCCTGTTGATATTTCTTCTAAATCTGAGCCTTCTTCAATCATGTCAAGTCTATGAACAAGCTATTGAAGGAATTCTTCATTTCTGCTACAACATTTTTCATCTCAAGTATTTTTTTTTTTTTACTGTTTTTAAGGGTTACCCTCTTTCTGCTTACCTTGCTCATCTGTTCTTGAATGCTGTCTACTTTAACCATTTCAGCTCTTAGCATATTAGTCATAATGTTTTAAATTCCCCATCTGTCAAATTACAACATCCTTAACATGTCTGGTACTGATGCTTGTTCAATCTCTTTAAATTGTGTTTTGTTCTGTTGATCCTTGCAATTTTTTTTAAAGGTAAATGTGAGGTACTGGGTAAAATAAGTTTCTGTAGATAGTAGTATTGTGGTAAAGTTTTGGAAAAGGGAAGCATTCTATGGTTTATGACTTTAGTCTTTTAATGAGATGATGCCTTTGAACTACAAACTTTACAAATTTCTTAACGTTCTTTTGACTGTTTTTCCTTCCCTTAGTTGGAACAGCATGGCTCCAGGTTAGTAAGCCTATGATAATATCCCAACAGTTTAAATTTGATTAACTAGTTTTCCCTGAGGGAAGGACTTGATAAAAAGAACCCTGTGCTTTATTTTAAAGTGGTTATTGCCCTCTTTTTACAGAAATAAGAAGGGATTTTTCTCAGCTATTTACTATGGGAATCTTGTTGATGTACTGGGAGTACATATTACAATATTGTGACATCACTGTTATGACTGGTTTCTCTGGAAGTTTTTAACACTGATCTGCCCACCCATGAAACTTGAGCATTTTTAAAATTATAGTTCAGTTTCTTTCTCTTGTCTTGATTCCCAAAGCAGTTTATGCTCTTGAATATCTTTTCAGATAAGCAGTAATAACACATTTGCATATCTTTCTCTCTACTCATGAAGGCAGCAGTTTGCCCTGCATCCTCCCCTATCTTATGCATGCAAGAAGAGTTGTTTTTTTTTTTTTTTTCCAGTCTGTTTAACTTTTACTTGTTGATAGAATGGAATATTACCTTTCAAGATCTTTACAAATGGAACCAGAAATCCCATTGGAGAATTTTGAAGAAAGAAGAGACATAAGCCCTTATGTTCTAAAAAATCATCTTACTGCTTTTTGGAAAATATACAGCTGACTACAAAGAACATCACTTTGTTGACAAAGGTCCGTATAGTCAAAGCTATGGATTTTCCAATAGTCATGTATAGTCATGTACATTATAGTCATGGACCATAAAAAAAACAGCACTGAAGAATTAATGCTTTCAGACTGGTGCTGGAGAGGACTCTTGAGAGTCCCTTGGATAGCAAGGAGATCAAACTAGTCAATTCTAAAGGAAATCAATCCTGAAAGTTCATTGCAAGGACTGAAGCTCCAATACTCTGGCCACCTGATGTGAAGAACACTCATTGGAAAAGATCCTGTTGCTGGGAAAGATAGAAGGCAAAAGGAGAAGGGGGCTGTAGAAGATGATACGATAGTATTACTGACACAATGGATGTGAGTTTTAACAAACCCCAAGAGATAACGAAGGACAAGGAAGCCTAGTATGCTGCAGTCTGTGGGGTTGCAAAAAATTGGACATAACTTAATGACTGAACAACAAGAAAGAACAAAGGCAGATAGATAAGAAAACTATTGCCTCACCAAGGGAGAGATAATGTGGCTTGAATAAAAATGGACCAATAAAAGTAATAAGAACTGGTTGCCTCTTGGATCAATTTTTAAAGTGGAGCTGATGGTATTTTCAGATAGTGTGGCCTGCAAAGGCTAAAAACTAATAACAAATAACTATCACAGAGTTTTTGACTTTACTGACCAAATGGTGATGCCATTTGCTGAGATGGAGAAAGGAGTGGGAGAGGAAATCATAATGTTTTAGGCATGTTAAATTTGATATTCTTTTTATACATCCAAATAGAAATATGTTAAACACCTAGTTGAATGTATTAGGTCAACGCCTAGGGAGAAAGGTAGGAAAATATCAAAATTATCAAATGAAGATGAGAAAGGCATAGCTGGAGGTAGAATAAATTCCAAGTAAATTTAATATCCTAAAAGTAAAGCAAAGAAGCGTTTTGAAAAAGAAGATGTGATCAATTTCTTCAGTTGCTTCTACAGAGTGGGGTAAGATGAATACTGAGACTTAAATATTGGATTTGGCAAGATGGAGGTAGTTGTTGGCAGCAGTGACAAGAGTGGTTTCAGTGGCTGAGAAAAGAGTGGGAGGTAAAAATAGTGAGGATTTCAGTTGAAGTGATACATTAATTCATATCAACATCCATATTGCAAGAGTGAGTTACCATTTCCTTTCTTCCCCACAGGAATTTTTTTTGCTTTGTGGTATTAAAACCATGTGGTTGTCTAGAGATAATTATTCCCTTGCCTTTATATTGCTCTCAACACTTTCTTGGACCTTGTTTAGGCACCAATGGTTAGAAATCAGCAAAATAGGTCTATAGTATTTTGACTCATATATGTCTCCTTTCCTCTTCTATCTCTTCTCACCTCTCTTCCTTCTGCCTACATTTTTTTTTTCCATTTTATTCCTCTTCCTATCTCTCTTCTTTTATCTGTAGGATAAAGATATGTATTAAGGACAACTGTATTTAACTGCTTCCAAAACTGTTCTCAGGAAACTATTCTTTTCGCAAAACTATAACTGCATGACTTAAGCCATCGTTCTATATTCCTTTAGAATGCTTTCCTTTCTGGGAGGCTCGTCATCCCCCATTCTGAATTTACTTCTGATAGACTGTTTCCAAACTTCCTTGTCAATGCCTGAATTTGCTTGAATAAACATCAAAGTAGACATTGGAAGTCTCTGACTGAAACTGTAATGCACTTGAAGTGAAAGTGTTAGTCACTCAGTCATGTCCCTCTCTTTACCACCCTGTGGACTGTAGCCCACCAGGCTCTTCTGTCCATAGGATTTTCCAGGCAAGAATACTGGAGTGGGTTGCCATTTCCTTCTCCAAGGGGTCTTCCAGACCCAGGAATCCAACCTCAGTCTCCTGCATTGCAGAGAGATTCTTTACCATTTGTGCCACCAGGGATATTTTTACTTTATTAATTTGTAATTTAATTACATTGTCATTTGAGAACATACTTTATGTGACTTGTATTCTTTTAAATTTATGCACGTGTTTTACATTACAAATGTGATTTATCTTGGTGACTGTACCATCTGAGCTTGAGAAGAATATATATCCTATTATTGCCGATAGAGTATTTTATAAAGATTAATTGGATTGAGTTAATAGCGCTGTCAAGTCAACTATATTTTGCTGATCTACTGATTTCTTGATCTATTAAGTACTGAAAGATGATGCTGAAGTCTCAAACTACAATAGTGGTTTTGTTTATTCCTTCAGTTTTAGCAATTTTGGCATCGCATATTTGAGATTCACTTCTTGAGGACTGACTCTTTTATCATTATAAAAAAAGTTTGCTTATTCCTGAAAAATATTTTTTTCTGCAGTCTACCTTGTATGAAACTTATAGAGGTATTCTTGCTTTCTTTGCATACTGTTAACAGGATCTTTACCCATCTTTACCCATTTTTTAACCTATCAGTCTTTTTATTTAGATTGAATTTCCTAAGACAATATATCATTGCCTTTCTTTTTAAAATCATTATTCCTTATGTAAATCCTTTTAATCTAGTATCATCTCTTAATACTTTGCAATTAGAATACTTAGATAGTTCACATTTAAAGTGATTATCATTATATTTGAACCGATATGTCATGTTTGTAACAATTTCCTCTTCGTTGTGTTGGTTTTTTGTTTTCTTTTTCTTCTTCTCTAGTTTTAATGGAGCTTTGCAAATGACTTCTTTTTAACTATTCTCCTAGTATATAAAAAATGTTCCAGCTTTTTCCTTAGAGTTTCAATATGCATTTTTGAGTACTGTAAGTTCATCTTCTGATAATACTGTACCTCTTCATGTGTTGTGTAGGAAACTTTTGCTTCTATCCTTTATGACATTACTGTTATTTCACTTATCCAAACATTATCTTTTAGATGAATTTAGCTTTATCATTTATTCTCCAGTAATCTTCCTTTCTCTATGTAGATCTGAGTTTTGATCTACTTCAACTTTCTTCTCCCTGATGAACTTTTCACATTTCTTGTAAGGCGAGTCTTCTGCCAGTGGAGTTCCTATTTTTGTGTGAAAAAGACTATTTCTCCTTTACTCTTTCAATGAATACTTTCACTTGGCAGAGAAATCTAGGTTGTTTCCTTTTTTCAACACATCAACTATTCTAATCCACTTTATTCTTGCTCCCATGTTTAACTATAATGTGTCTACTCTAATTCTTATCCCTGTTTCTCTGTATGTAAGATTCTTTTTTCAGATTCTTTTAAGATCGTCTCTTTGTCCTTTGGTTTTCTGAACGTTGTTTTATGTGCTAACTGAGGTTGTTTTGGGTATTTATCTTTATTGGTGTTCTCTTACTTTCCTGGATCTGTGGGTTTGTGTCTGTGGTTAATTTTACAAACTTATTGGGCACATGTTGTATTTTTTTTTTTTTTTTTTGAATTATCACACAATCATTGGATGTCCTGTTCTGTTTCTTTTTTAATCCATTATTTTTCCATGCTAATTTGACTAGGAAATTTTATGTATTTAATGCTTTCTGTAGCTACAGATACCAGGCTTTAATGTCCTTTAGTTTACTTGCTTCTGTTTCCCTTGAGTTTGACTTTGATAGGATATGATTAAAAAAAAAAATACAAATGTATTTTTTTGTCTCAAAACAAAGAGATGAAATTTGAAGATACCAGATATGAGGAGAAACTTCACATCTAGAGGAATGAGTGAGTTGATGTCAAAATAACTCAAGGAAGTTGTACAACAAGACATATCTATATCTGGACTTTTAATGCCTGGACAAGCCCAGAAGTAGAAACCCATGTAGCATACAATAAGAAACTGACCTCTTCTTTACATCATCTTTATCTTGATATCTACCCTTTTATATGAGTCCTATTTGGTAGTAAGGTGCATGTAAGGGAATTATCTATAATATGAGATTTAAATTTCAATCTTTTAGCCAGTCTGTTTTCTGACATTGATATTCACAAATGTATCTCTAGTAGTATTACAGTTTCACCACTTTTTGCTAAGACAGAGAGGCAAGTTGCTGGAATAGCAGCATCATCCTTCTGCATGCTATAATAAAATGACTTTGATGCAGTATTTTTCTTGAAGAATTGATTTTTCTTATGGAGAATGCTTTGTTTGTATTTCATAATGACTAGTACTTGCTCCTGACTAGCCCCATGAGGAGTTATTACATGAATCATTACTATAAGAACTTGATAGAATTAATCCCACGAAAGTGCAGGGATCCCTATTTGATTGCAACCTCCTTTCTGACTGTAATGATAGTTCACACTAAGCTCCTACTCATTTGTCAAATTTAAAGTGTTGTTAGTTTATGACTCCAGTTACTTCAGCTCTAGGTACATAGAGTTCAGTTGTCATTGTGGATTTTCATGTCATTCTAAGTCTGGCAGTGTCCATTCATCCTACAACCTCAGTTTTCTGATAGGTCTGAGAAAATTTATTACTTTTTGGTTAGTGCACTTTGTCTTATTGTAAAGATGTTAGTTATGACTTCTAAGCTCTTTGCATGTAGGAGCTGAAAGTGGAAGTTCACAATTAATATTTTGAATTGTGTAACATATCAAAATCTGTTATACTGGAAGATTAAAATTTTAAATATGTTATATTCAAAATTATTAGCACTGACTCTACTATGTATGGCTGTTGTTTTTCAGTCACTCAGTCGTGTCCGATTCCGCAACCCCATGGACTGCAGCACGACAGGACTCCCTGTCTTTATCTATCTTCCAGAGCCTGTTCAATCTCACATCCATTGAGACAGTGATGCCATCCAACCATCTCTTCTTCTGTCATTCCTTTCTCTTCCTGTCTTCAATCTTTCCCAGCATCAGGATCTTTTCTAATGAGTCAGCTTTTTGCATCAGGTGGCCAGAGTATTGGAACTTCAGCATCAGTCTTCCAAAGGATATTCAGGACTGGTTTCCATTAGGATTGACTGATTTGATCTCCTTGCAGTCCAAGGGACTCTCAAGAGTCTTCTCCAACATCACAGTTCAAAACCATCAAGTCTTTGGTGCTCAGCCTTCTTTATGGTTCAACTCTCATTTCCATACATGACTACTGGAAAAACCATAGCTTTGACTAGATGGACCTTTTTCATCAAAATGATGTCTCTGCTTTTTAATACGCTGTCTGGTTTGTCATAGCTTTTCTTCCAAGGAGCAAGCGTCTGTTAATTTCACAGCTGCAGTCACCATCTGTAGTGATTTTTGGAGCCCAAGAAAATACACTCTGTCACTGTTTCCATTATTTGCCCATCTATTTGCCATGAAGTAATAGGACCGGATGCCAAGATCTTAGTTTTTTGAATATTGAGTTTTAAGCCAGATTTTTCACTCTCCTCTTTCACTTTCATCAAGAGGCTCTTTAGTTCCTTTTCATTTTCTGCCACAAATGTGGTGTCATTTGCATATCTGATGTTACTGATATTTTTCCCGGCAATCTTGATTCCAGCTTGTGCTCATTCACCCTAGCATTTCACATAATGTACTCTGCATGTAAGTTAAATAAGCTGGGTGAAAAACTACAACCTTGATGTACTCCTTTCCCAATTTGAAACCCGTCCATTGTTCCATGTCTGGTTCTGACTGTTGCTTCTTGACTTGGATAAAGATTGCTCAGGAGGCAGATAAGGCATCTCTTTAACAATTTTCCACAGTTTGTTGTGATCCACACAGTCCAAGGCTTTAGCATAGTCAATTAAGCAGAAGTAGATGTTTTTTTCCTGAAATTGTCTTGCTTTTTCTGTGATCCACTGGATCATACTGTCCATGGATTTTGCTATTTCCATGTAACATTTTGAAAGATTGTTTGTACTTTATTAACTCCTTTATACAAATTAAATAAATGTTACCATATCATAACATTTTAAAATTGGCATTTTTCTGCTCTAACTCATATAGCTCAGTGGGCCATATTCAAACTCTACCAACATTAGTAAATGCAATATTGTACTATTTCAAATTGCAGAAAAGTTTAGGTATAAGATATTAAATAGCAAATGATGCCAAACTAAAAGTAAGTGATGATATACTGGTGCCCAAGAAACCTCACAGAGCTGGAATTTCCTGTCTATTTGTGTAGTTTATATAATTTTCTTTAACTGAAAATTCTGGTTTCTAACTGAAGTCTACTTCTGTGTTTATTTGTGGTATCCATTCATTGGAATTATAAATGTATAGCTGTTGCATAACTCATTAGGTATGTGCAAATGAAATAAATGAAAACAAATGCTTTAATTAACACAATTGCTCTACAACATTTAGTTCAAATTTTTCTATATTGGCTTTCCACAGATAAGAAACTTGGGAAAGGAGAAAAATAAAGTGAAATACAACAATATCCCTCCTTTAATTCAAGAAAACAAAAGTAGGAGAACTGATAATTGTGCTCTAAAAAAATATAGACAGTAGATACTAAAGATGCAGATAGCATAAATATTAGCAGTAAATATTCGGTTATTGTGACATCCAAACATATGCCACAGTCTTTTCGAGTGTTTCAAAGTTCTCAAATAAAAACATTTTTTTAAGAGAGTATGAGCTGTGTCTTTGTAAAATATGCTTCAGATTTATTTTAGAACATTGAGAAAATTAAGAAATTTTATTACAAAGGAAAACCCTGTTAGGTCATCAAGAGAAAACGACTCTCCAGAAAGTATCCTTTTATTCTCTTCCAAGAAAAGATTAAATCACATTCCTATACTAACTGTATTGTATGTAACCCCTTGTCTAAAGTGGGATTTGTTTTTTTAAACTTAGAGCTATCTAGCCAGGATACATGATAAGTAAAAGATAAGGTGGTGGGAGATGAGGGGCAAGAGAGTTGATAGAACTTTTGCTTGTGTCCCAGAGTCTAGCATATAAACACACAGAAATCCTGGATGGAATATGACAAAAAAAAAAAAAAAAGAACTGAAATATACTGTTGGTCTCAAAACAAAGAGATGAACTGGCAGGTGACTTAAGTATGGAAGGACCTAAGCCTAAAGTAATGAGAGTGCATTGAAACCAAAACAATTCATGGGAATTGCTTGACCAGATATGTCTGTTTGTACTTTCAATGCCCGGACAAGGCCAAAGGTAGATTCTCAGCTAACACACTAGGTTGGACCTGGGGTACCTACAATAAAACTAGGCATCAGAAAGGATGTTCATAATATTTTTGTCCACTGTGTTAATTTATGAGGGCTGCCACACCAAATTACTATAAAGTTGGTGGTTTAAAACAATAAGAATTTATGCTTTTACAGTTAGGGAAGCTAGAAGTCAAAAATCAAGATACCAGCAGTGGGGGGAAAAAAAAAAAGATGCCAGCAAGGCCATGCTTCCTGCTGCTCTAGGGAAGACTTTTCCTTTTATAGCTTTTGGACTCTCCTAGCAATCTTCAAATTCCTGGGCTTGAGGCTCCATCACTCTATTCTATGCAACCATCTTCACATAGCCACCAACACTGTGCGTGTCTCCCTTCATGCTCTCTTTTCCTAAGGACACCAAACATCGAATTTGAGGCCTTCCCTAAATTCAATGGGGCTTCCCTGGTGGCTTAGTCAGTAAAGGATTTGCTTGCAATGCGGGAGAGCTGGGTTCGATTCCTGGGTTGGTAAGATCACCTGGAGAAGGAAACGGCTATGCACTCCAGTATTCTGGCCTAGAGAATTCCATGAACAGAGGAGCCTGGCAGGCTACAGTCCATGGGGTCACAAAGAGTTGGACATGATGAGTGACTTTCAGTAATTCAATAGGATTTAGTCTCAACACTTTAAATTAAATGCATCTGAAAAAAAACTTTATTTCCAAATAAGGTCACATTCTGAGGTTCTGAGTTGACATGAATTCTTGACGGACAGAGTTTAATCCACATTGCTCACTACACGAAGAACATGGTGTTGAAGTGGAACATTCAGCCCAGCTGGGGCTTAATATAGAGCTATCCAGAGAAATTCCAAACCTGCCTGCCATGTTACCTGAATTTACATCATCTTTAGTCTAGAACACCAGTACCAGATAGTTACATAAAATAGGCATGTCAAAAAAGCCCCTAGCACCTTATCAGATATAAGGGAGGTTTCCACAATTCTAGACCCATGGAGAATTCCCAAATAATTTGAGTTCATTCTGTTGATGATTGCTAAAGCTTTATGAAATGCCAGGGCAATTTAACTTTACTTATTTCATTATTGTTACCAAGTGCAAGCTCATGCTACTTGCCACATGACAGGACAGTAAATCAAAAGACAAGATGTTGGAGCAAGGAATAGCGGCTTTATTCAGAAAGCTAACCAACTGAGGTTGTGGAATAGCATCCCAAAGAACCATTTTACTTGATTTACAATTCAGGTTTCTTTTATATTAAAATGGTGGGAGGGGTAGAGTGGCTGACTGGTTGTTGCAAACTTCTTGGAGCCAGCCAGACCCTGGAGGGGATGATTTAATCTTTTGTTCTAGCAGCTGTTTGGGCTTCCCTTAACATTCAAAAACTAAGATCATGGCATCCAGTTCCATAACTTCATGGTAAATAGATGGGGAAAAAGTGGAAACAGTGGTAGATTTTATTTTCTTGGGCTCCAAAATTACTGCTGACAGTGATTTCAGGCATGAAATGAACAGACACTTGCTCTTTAGAAGAAAAGTTATCACAAACCTAGACAGTGTGTTAAAATGCAGAGACATCACTTTGCTGACAAAGGTCCATATAGTCAAAGCTATGGTTTTTCCAGTAATCATGTGTGGGTGTGAAAGTTGGACCATAAAGAAGGCTGAGCACCAAAGAATTGATGCTTTTGAGCTATGGTGCTGGAGAAGACTCTTGAGAGTTGCTTGGAGAGCAAGGAGATCAAACCAGTCAACTCTAAAGGAAATCAATCCTGAATATTGACTGGAAGGACTGATGCTGAAGCTTAAGATCCAGTACTTTGGCCACTTGATGTGAAGAGCTGAGTCATGGGAAAAGACTCTGATGCTGGGAAAGACTGAGGGCAGGAGGAGAAGGGAGGGACAGAGGATGAGATGATTGGATGGCATCAAAGACTCAATGGACATGAGTTTGAGCAAACTCTAGGAGATAGTGAAGGATTAGGGAAACCTGGTGTTGCTCTATTCCATGGGGTCAAAAAGAGTTGTACACAACTTAGCAACTGAACAACAACAACAAAGCAGCTGTCCATGTAGGTCTTGTCAGGATGTTCCTGTAAACCTCCAACAAGACAAAGTTTAATTTATGTTCTGCTACTTTTTATTTCTATTTGAATGAAAAGAGTGATATATTTAAAGGTCAAGCATGGTAGACAGAGACTTGAGAAAGGGCCATTATGTATATTTCAGGCTATAGCCAAGAGTCTTTTGCAAAAATCAACAGAGCAGAAAGTTTAGAGCTGAAGGAACAGATCCAGTATGGAGTCAGATTTGTTCTAGTCCATTATCTATTAATTTCTTATTTATAATTGTCCACAGAAGACAAAAGGTATGAGAAATGGACAAGAAGTTAAGTTGTTTTGATTCAAAACCTATATTTGATAATGACCAGTTGATTAACCCCAAGGAATCCCAGCTTCCTCACTAATAAAATGGAGATTATCATAACTCTTTTGCTTACAACACAGGTTTTGATGAAGGCAACATGAAACAGTGAATTTGAAAGCCTGTTGAAAACTGAAAGATGCTATGCAGATAAGAGCAAGGGATTAAGGGCTTTGGAAACTGCCCATCATGACTGCAAAAGAAATCTGCACAGTCAATGCTTAAAGGTTAATAAAGCCCAAAAGATTGAAGTCTAAGTAGAAAAACCCTAAAAGTGATGAAAGACTTTCCTCAAAGGAATAGCAAATACTTCCATAAACTGCATTATTTCAAACAATGAAAGTAAAATCAGAAAAATGAACAATGAAGATAAGTATGTTCTTTATAAGGTGAGCTAACTGGGTTCAACTATAGTCAAGCTTTAAACTATACTTAAACATTGGTGCCCAAGTTTATTTTTAGCTTTGTGGTTAGCTCTGTCATGGATTTCTCACTGGCTTCTTAAGTAGTTTCATTGGTGTGTCCTGTAAGTCGCATTTAGCAAAAGAAAATCTGAATCTTTACTAACATTAAAATTCTTGCAGGAAAGTAAAAAGCTGCTCATTAGCTCAGTTCACAGAGTTTGCTTTCTGCAACAAAGCATTGCTCACTAACCTACACACTATAAAATTGCTATTGGAAAGTTATTTTTCTTACTGGCATTAAAAAATAAATTGTTGTTCAATGCTAAGTCATGTCTAACTCTTTGCAACCCCATGGACTGCAGCACACAAGGTTTTACTGTCCTTCACTATCTCCCAGAGTTTGCTCAAACTTGTGTCCATTAGCCTATGATAAATCATAATAGAAAAGAATATTAATAAAATCTAATGTATAACATGAGTTAAAAAAGATTTTGGAAGAAACATAAAAAATAAAAATGAAAAACACTAGGAAGCTTCTGCGTACTGCAAACTTGTTTTGGTATTACTGTTATCTTGCCTAAAATAGCACAAGTGAAGCAGTAACTTTTTACCACTGGGAAAATCTCATGCTTGTTTTATCCCCACAATGCCAAGTCCAATCAACCAGAGACTTATTTTTATTAAATACTAGGACTATAGCTCTCAATTCCTAGTTTAGACTATTTATGATTCCATTTGACTACTTCTTTATTCATTTTCTCCAATCAAGAGTAGACTCAACAGGAAATCTGCCTGGAAATAATTAGAATGATATATGCTTTTCCTTGTATCTTTCTTACATCTTATGAATGGAATAAGTAACACAATCTTTAGCATATAATCAAAAGTTTATACTGATGCTCACACCTCTTCTGTCCAGCCCATAAATCATCAATCAAGACTGTCTCCTCTATCATGTACACAGTAGTGAAACTGAGTATGCCAGCAAATTCACATCAGGAAACATCCATAGTGTCATATTGTTGGAGCACTTAACAACTCCATCACTGATATAATGTGAAGAGGCAAATTCCCAACAAGAAACTTTTGGCATCATGTTTCCAGCTCTTCTCCCTCTTGCTCTCCCCGTCTCCAGAGCTTCTTGAGGTCTATTTTTCCCATTTGTCTTC
Organism: Tragelaphus eurycerus; assembly: GCA_935064755.1. Taxonomy (NCBI): domain Eukaryota; kingdom Metazoa; phylum Chordata; class Mammalia; order Artiodactyla; family Bovidae; genus Tragelaphus; species Tragelaphus eurycerus. Next base: position 13,210,651 of record CAKXYN010000042.1, read on the forward strand.
CCATTGCTTTATATTTCACCATTTTCCAAACTCTTCCATGGAGACAGTCTGCTTGGTTTTGATATTGAATTACTCTATGATTTATTTCGTGTATCTTTCTCCTCTTGACCATGAATTTTATGCCAAAAGACTAGTTCTATACCATCCAAGAGGCAAATATAAGGGACACTAAAGCTGAGCTAGAATCTTCCATGCCACTTCTTCTGATAAGAAACTTGTGTCAGTCACTGTACTGAGATTAAAGATTAAAGTATTAGACAGATAATTTTGGCTTTCTAGGGGCTTTCAATAGTGAACACACAATTGCAGGAGAGACCGGAAAATATGTAATTCTAATGTAATGCAGAAAATTAAAAAAAAAAAATAGGAGGGTTTTCGGAGGCCTGTAAAAAAAGGAGAAATATCATTTTTTTTTAATAGGTGAAAAGTTAGATATGTAAGCTGAAATTTTTTAAAAAATATATAAGGGGGTCCCTTAATTTAATTTAGATTAAGGGTTTTTAAAGAGTTTCATCATCATTTTCTTTTTGTTATGAACAGTATGAAGAGGCAAAAAGGTATGACACTGAAAGATGAACTCCCCAGGTGGGGTAGGTGCCCAATACACTACTGGAGAAGAGTGGAGAAATAACTCCAGAAAGAATGAAGAGACAGAGCCAAAGTAAAAACAACACCCAGTTGGAGATGTGTTCGGTGATGGGAGTAAAGTCCAATGCTATAAAAATCAATAGCAACTGCATAGGAACTGGAATGTTAAGTCCATCAATGAAGGCAAATTGGAAGTGGTCAAACAGGAGAGGGCAAGAGTGAATGTCAACATTTTAGGAGTCAGTGAACTAAAATGGACTGAAATGGGCAAATTTCACTCAGATGACCATTATATCTCCTACTATGGGAAAGAATCTGTTAGAAGCAATGCAGGAGCAACCATAGTCAACAAAAGAGTCCAAAATGCAATGCTTGGATGCAATTTAAAAAATGACAGAATGATCTCTGTTTTCAAGGCAAACCATTCAATATCACAGTAATCCAAGTCAATGCCCCAACCAGTAACTCTGAAGAAGGTGAAGTTGAATGGTTCTTTGTATACTTACAAGACCTTCTAGAACTAACACCCAAAAGACATGTCCTTTTCATTACAGGGGACTAGAATGCAAAAGTAGCAAGTCAAGAGCTACCTGGAGTGACAGACAAATTTAGCCTTGGAGTACAAAATGAAGCAGGTCAGAGCTTTGTCAAGAGACTGCACTGGTCATAGCAAACACCCTCTTCCAACAACACAAGAGAAGACTCTACACATGGACATCAACAGATGGTCAATACCAAAATCAGACTATATCCTTTGTAACCAAAGATGGAGAAGCTCTATAGCCAGCAAAAAGAAGACGGGGGAGCTAACTGTGGCTCAATGCATGATCTCATTGCCAAGTTCAGACTTCAGTTGAAAAAAGTTGGGAAAACCACTAGACCATTCAGGTATGACCTAAATCAAAACTCTTACAATTATACAATGAAAGTGAGAAATAGATTCAAGGGATTAGATCTGATAGACAGAGATCTATCCATAGTTCTTCAGAAAGAACTATGAAGAACTATGGATGGAGGTTTGTAACATTGTACAGGAGACAGGGATCAAGACCATCCTCAAGAGAAAGAAATGCAAAAAGGCAAAATAGTTTTCTGAGGAGGCCTTACAAATAGCTGAAAAAAGAAGAGAAGTTAAAGGCAAAAGAGAAGAGGAAAGATATACCCATTTAAATGCAGAGTTCCAAAGAATAGCAAGGAGAGATAAGAAAGTCTTCCTAAGTGACCAATGCTAAGAAATAGAGGAAAACAATAGAATGGGAAAGACTAGAGATTTCTTCAAGAAAATTAGAGATACCAAGGGAAAATTTCATCTAAAAATGAGCACAATAAAGGACAGAAATGGTATGGACCTAACAGAAGCAGAAGATATTAAGAAGAGATGGCAAGATTACACAGACAAACTATACAAAAAAAATCTTCATGACACAGATAACCATGGTTATCTGTGATCACACCTAGAACCAGACATCCTGGAATGCAAAGTCAAGTGGACCTTAGGAAGCATCACTATGAACAAATCTACTTGAGGTGATGGAATTCCAGTTGAGCTATTTCAAATCCTGAAAGATGATGCTGTGAAAGTGCTGCATGTCAGTATGCCAAGAAATCTGGAAAAGTCAGCAATGACCACAGGACTGGAAAAGGTCAGTTTTCATTCCAAGCCCAAAGAGGCACTTCCAAAGAATGTTCAAACTACTGCTCAGTTGTACTGATCTCACATCCTAGGAAAGTAATGCTCAAAATTCTTCAAGCCAGGCTTCAACAGTATGTGAACCGTGAACTTCCAGATGTTCAAGCTGGTTTTAGAAAAGGGAGAGGAACCAGAGATCAAATTGCCAACATCTGTTGGATCATCAAAAAAGCATGAGAGTTCTAGAAAAACATCTATTTCTGCTTTATTGACTATACCAAAGACTTTGACTGTGTGGATCATAATAAACTGTGGAAAATTCTGAAAGAGATGGGAATACCAGACCACCTGACCTGCCTCCTGAGAAATCTGTATGCAAGACAAGAATCAACAGTTAAAACTGGACATGTAACAACAGACTAGTTCCAAATCATCAAAGGAGTATGTCAGGGCTGTATATTGTCACCCTGCTTATTTAACTTATATGCAGAGTACATGATGCAAAATGTCAGGCTAGTAGAAACACAAGCTGGAATCAAGATTGTGAGGAGAATATCAATAACCTCAGATATGCAGATGACATATATCATCTGCATATGATATGTGGCAGAAAGCAAAGAACTTTCTGCCTTATGGCAGAAAGCAAAGAACTAAAGAGCCTCTTGATGAAGTGAAAGAGGAGAGTGAAAAAGTAGTCTTAAAACTCAACATTCAGAAAACGAAGATCAAGGCATCTGGCCCCATTACTTCATGGCAAATAGATGGGGAAACAATGGAAACAGTGAAAGACTTTATTTTGGGGGTTCCAAAATCACTGCAGATGGTGACTGCAGCCATGAGATTAAAAGACACTTGCTCCTTGGAAGAAAAGTTATGACCAGTCTATATAGCATATTAAAAAGCAAAGATATTACTTTGCCAACAGAAGTCCCTCTAGTCAGAGCTATGGGTTTCCAGTAGTCATGTATGGATGTGAGAGTTGGACTATAAAGAAAGCTGAGTCCCAAAGAATTGATGGTTTTGAACTGTGGTGTCGGAGAAGACTCTTGAGAGTCCCTTAGACAGTAAGAAGATCTGACCACTCCATCCTAAAGGCAATCAGTCCTGAGTATTTATAGGAAGGACTAGTGGAAAAGGCAATGGCACCCCACTCCAGCACTTTTGCCTGGAAAATCCCATGGACAGAGGAGCCTGGTGGGCTGCAGTCCATGAGGTCGCTAGAGTAGGGCACGACTGAGCGACTTCACTTTCACTTTTCACTTTCATGCACTGGAGAAGGAAATGGCAACCCACTCCAGTGTTCTTGCCTGGAGAATCCCAGGGACGAGGAAGCCTGGTGGGCTTCCATCTCTGGGGTCGCACAGAGCTGGACACGACTGAAGCGACTTAGCAGCAGCAGCAGTGCTGAAGCTGAAACTCCAATACTCTGGCCACCTGTTGTGAGGAACCCACTCATTTGAAAAGATACTGATGCTGGGAAAGATTGAAGGTGGGAGGAGAAGGAGACAACAGAGGATGAGATTGCTGATTGGCATCACTGATACGATGGACATGAGTTTGAGTAGGCTCCAGGAGTTGGTGATGGCTTGCTGAAACAATCAGACACAACTGAGCCCCTGAACTGAACTGATCAGGCTGATAAAAATAGGAGACTAAAATTTTACAAGAAAATATGGAGAAATATTGTTTGTCAGTACTCTGACCTTGAGTACAGTTTCTTTACTACACAATTAGAAAAGAGGAAACATAATTTAAAACTAAATCTGCACTAAACATTTCTGCTTATGCCTAGTCCAGTACTGTGCAGTACAGTGGACTCGGGAAGTATGCTTACATTTTAGCAACTTCTGAATACCTTCAAAAGTTTGTAGTATTTGAATATTTGCTGATCTCTTGTGGTATAATTTATGGAATATTTTAAGTTGTATGTCTTTTCACTTAGCCTAAGGCTTCATTGGTAGGTCAGTTGGTAAAGAATCCACCTGTAATACAGGAGACCCTGGTTCTATTCCTTGATCAGGAAGAGACGCTAGAGAAAGGATATGTTACCCACTCCAGTATTCTTGAGCTTCCCTCATGGCTCAATTGTTAAAGAATCTGCGTCCAATGCTGGTGACCTGGGTTCAATCCCTGGGTTGGGAAGAGCCTGGCCTGGAGTATTCCATAGACTGTATAGTCCATGAGGTCACAAAGAGTCGGACAAAACCGACTGACTTTCACTTCACTTCATTTAGCCTAGTATGAAGCAGTGAAGCAGTACTAACTGTGAAATTATGAATTTTATGTGATATTTGCATATATATATATATAGTATATATAATATATTTTAATGTACATTAAAATGCTATTGACAACACAAGTATAAATAATCTCCCACACTTTGTAACTCAGACCTCAGTGTGGGAAATGGTGGTGTCTCTAAGTCAACAAAAGTCTCCACTTGTCCACAAATGCAGGTAAATGTAGTTTATCCTATAAAGACTGGCATTTTGATCATTTTGATCTTTTATTCAAGGAGTACTAGTCATTAAGAACTAAATATTGGATATACTTCTCACAAGCTGTGTGACTTGAGGCAATCTGCTTAGCCTCTGTGTGTCTCCATTTTGTCCTGTGAAAGTAAGAAAATGATATTTGCCTTTCAGAGCTGTTTTTAGGATTGAATGAAACTATGTATTCCAAGCCCTAGGTATGATCCTTGGCACACATTAATCAAACTATAAAATGTAGATGCTTGTGTTATATTTTGAGTTTTCTAACAAAGTGGAAAATTGTCTCCAGAGAGAAGCTGATGAATTTCATTTGGATTACCTGGTAATCATTTTCTTGTCATTTCCCATTAATTGATACATTTGAAGCAGAATAACAGAGTCCTTTTGATATGAATTCATGAAAATTATGAGGACTAGAAGAAAATCATTACCATAAACTTCTCTGAGTAGCAGGGAACCACAGAAAGGTAAGAGCATACAAGAGCGGCTTAAGATGATTTCTTATAGTAGCTGTCATCTGATGACCATTTACTGTGTCTCAAATGCATATAGTGTCTTACTTAATCCTCTTAATAATTTAATAAATAATATCATTTAATAGATGAGGAAACTGAGATTCCAAGGGCTTAAGTAACTTGCCAAAATTAGAGCACAAAGATACTGGGTAGGAGGCACATTTGAGCACAGTGTGTAAGTTCCTTATACTCTATTCAAGTAATCTTTGGGTAGCTTTTTTTTTTTTTTAATTTTTTAAATTATTATTATTATTATTTTTTACTTTACAATATTGTATTGGTTTTGCCATACATCAACATGCATCCTTTTCTTTTGACATGTCTTCTAAGAGATACAAGAACCAACACTAGAGAGGAGAGAGCTAAAGGCAAATTTTATTTCCTGGACACTTTTTTTTATCCAGGAACATGGTAGAGTAAAGTTCCAAGTCTAATAGGTCCTATTAGGAAAAAAGAATGGAGGCAGTTTGTGAGGAGAAGAAAAATCCATCATGAAAAACTAACCTCTTTTTCCTTACACATACATTCAAAGCAATCCTATAAGCATGTTAACTTAAATGAAATAATTAGTGTAAGAGCTTCAACATGAGATACAACACGATGGCAAAATTAATCTTGGGCATTTAATGAAATACCATCTCTTCTTTTAACCAAAAGTCTGACAACCTGGTGACAGTACAAATCTGTTTCACAGGCCATTTAATTAAGAACTATCATATAGAAACCTATTTGGACCATCAAATAAAAAAGATTCTTGTTTAAATCAAGATGTTTACATGGCAGATTCTTGAAATCAAAGATATCTCTTGCGTACTTGAAAATAATCTTTAATCATTTTGGGGTTGGGTGATGATTAAGGTATCATCAAATTTTTATTCTAAACTTACATGTTTGTCTTTCTTGATCTTAAATATTGTTGCATTTTAATCCATTTAAACATCTCCATCACCACAGACAAAAAAAAAAACAACAAACATTTTTATGGTATAAAAACAAATGCTACTATTATATAACATGTAGTGCTTCTGTTTACTTTATTCAGTTAGCCACATTTGTTCTAGTAGTAATTTAAGAAATTACATATTCTGAATTTTCAATAAGGATTTGAGGCATGGAAGGTTTTGTTAAGAATGGGAAAGATGAGGCTAAAGAGTACTAATTTGCTTGGCCTTGGGTTTCTTTATTTTTTCCTTCCTTCCTTTCTTTCAATTCCCTGAAAGATATTTGAACCATGCTCTCTATAGCAACAAAAGCTTCCATTCACATTTTATATTATTTCTGGGGGTTATTTTCTCTTAAAAATAGTTTTTGGAAACAAATGAGAAAAATTTAAACCATCTAAACCTCTTCCAATTTGACTCCAGTAGGAAGTAGTAGGCTAACAGAAAAAAGAAAAAGGAAAGTCAATATGTATAACATATTATAATTATATTATGTTAAAGCTTTTGAAGATGAAGCACAGTCAAATTACTTCTTATTCTTATTATCCATGGGTCATATCTAGCCTATCTCTAAGAAATATTAGTTTTGTACTAATAATATCTTCATAATAATAATTTCATTTAAAAATACAGTCTTTAAAATATTCCCATAGTTGTGATTCCAGTGTGCTACTCACATATATTTATAAGGAAGTGTAAAAATTAATACACTACTAATTTGTAAATGCAAAAAATGAAACACCGAGAAACTAAGAGACTGGTCAAATGGCTACAGTTGCCATCTGGCAGCACTTCCATAGAGGAGAGATCTTAAGCCTTGAGGCTGTACTCCGCTTTCAATATTTGGAAACCAATTTTTAAAATAACAGATAGATATCAAATAAAACATTTGATTTGTCATAAGAATGTATATACTATAGAATATTTGATTACAAATAATTTTATTCTAAGCAGACAAATCACTTTCAGAATCCTCATGGATCTCAGAATCCTTATATCTTTATAAGTCTGAAAAAAAACTTCCTCATAAAAAACAAAGCAGAAAGATGCACGTATTTTTTCCATTTCAAAAAATAACAGACTGATTACCTAAAATGTCAAAAACAGTTACAGAATCCCAAATTACTTTGTATTTTGTTTTTGATATTATAAGGAAATGATCATTCCTTTATTAACATTTTTAGTACTCTTTCTCTTTATTCTACATGATTAAGTTATAAACATTTTATAGCAATAGGAATATATTTTAATGTTGAAACATGTTACTGTGTTCAAATCTTCTAAAGCTGAACTTATATATCATATTCACTTAAAATAGTTATATTTTTTTAATAAGTAGCATTTATAACACCTCCTCCCACTATTAACAATCATATGGACATTATAATGTCATATTTTTCACTAGGTTGTTAGAAATCAACCACAAAATTTCTCAATAGTAGCCATCCCATAGCTTGATTTAGCAGGCAAAGTGAAGTATAATATCCAATTCATATTCATTGTGTAAATGGTGAATTCAGTGATTACTATTTTCCCATTAAGAATATATTCAATTATGCCACAGATAGAACACTATTCAGTTTAATGAGAATTTAAAATGAATGGAATTAGATTTAGACTAGAGTCTCATGAGCATTAATAGAGTGATTAACATAGGTGTGGACATTTTTATTTTTTTTAATTTATTTTGCATTCCAATCAAAATGGTTCATTTTTATAAAAATTTTAGAATGATTAAATCTTGTGCACTATTTTTAAACTGAAGTTGTCAGCTGCATCAACTTGTTCATTCTCTTTGACTTACAAAACACATGTGCTAAAAGTTTAGATAAACTCTCATTGCCGTATAATAACATTGTTATATAATAAAAAAACATAATAAAGCATTCCAATATTAATTTGGAAATTAAAAGAACACTCAAACTAATATAATTAATTTTTAACATTTATTGAATGCTTATTATTTTTCAGATAATATGCTAAATACTTTCATATATTACCTCTTGGGAGTCCTCCAAGTCATCTTATGAAGTAAGCATTCCCATTATATTTACAGGGAAATTAGTTTTATGAGCTTGAATGACTTACACAAAGTCACAGGATGTGGTCAGCAGAATTTTAATATGACCTCCAAGATCCCCATCCCTTGGAGTACATAAACTGTATAATCCCTGGATCTGTGAACATGATGGATTTCACTCCTGGGATTAGGTTGTTATTTGGCACAGTTCATTTTAATAAAAGGAGATTATCTTCAGTGGGGCTGACCTAATCAGGTGTTCCTTGAAAATCAACTGATGTCTTACTGAGGCCAATGATTCAGTCAGAGACTGAAAGCATCATGGAGATTTGACAGTAGAGAAAATTGTTTTTTGGCATTGAAGATAGAGAGGATCGTGTAGCTACATTCTTAGTGGGTTTCAATGAATTGAGAGTAGCCCACAAGCAGACATCCAGCAAGCAAATGGGGACCTCAGCCCTACAACCACAAGGAACCGAAGTTTGCCAAAAACCTGAAAGAACTTGAAAGTGAATTCATCCTAAATGGCTTCAGACAAAACCTAAGTACAGTGAACACCTTGATTTCAGGCTGGAAAGTAGCAGAATGGAAAATCATGCCATGCTAAGCCTGGTCTGCTGATTTACAAAACAAAGAACTAACTGATGCATGTTGCTTTAAGCCACTATATATGTGGCAAAGTGTTACACAGCTTAAAAACATAGCTACATAAGTCCAAGTTTACTCACAAGAAACCTGATATACTGCCTCTGTCCCTTCACCCTATTATTCTAAACAATCTAGACACTACTTCATGAAAACAGTAAATTTATTTACTACTCTTGATAGAATATGTCTTTCTACAACTTTATGTGATTTGGAGTTTATAATATTTCTTTCACAAGTTAAATAAAATGGGACTATTTGCTTACTTATTTATTTTATTTATTTTTAATTTTTTTATTTTGCTTAACTTTACAATATTGTATTGCTTTTACTATACATCAAGATGGATCCGCCACCAGTATACACGTGTTCCCCATCCTGAACCCTCCTCCCTCCCTCCTCCCCACACCATCCCTCCAGGTCGTCCCAGTGCTCCAGCCCCAGGCATCTGTTATCGGGCATCGTACCTGGACTGACGACTCGTTTCAGATATGATATTGTACATATTTCAATGCTATTCTCCCCAATCATCCCACCCTCTCCCGGTCCCAGAGTCCAAAAGTCTGTTCTATACATCAGTGTCTCTTTTGCTGTCTCGAAAATAGGGTTATTGTTACCATCTTTCTAAATTCCATATATATGCGTTAGTATACTGTATTTCGGGGAAGGCAATGGCACCCCACCCCAGTACTTTTGCCTGGAAAATCCCATGGACAGAGGATCCTGGTGGGCTCCAGTCCATGGGGTCGCTGAGAGTCGGACACGACTGAGCGACTTCACTTTCACTTTTCACTTTCATGCATTGGAGAAGGAAATGGCAACCCACTCCAGTATTCTTGCCTGGAGAATCCCAGGGACGGGGGAGCCTGGTGGGCTTCTGTCTGTGGGGTCGCACAGAGTCGGACACGACTGAAGCGACTTAGCAGCAGCAGCATACTGTATTTGTGTTTTTGTTTCTGGCTTACTTCACTCTGTATAATAGGCTCCAGTTCCATCCGCCTCCTTAGAACTGATTCAAATGTATTCTTTTTAATGGCTGAGTAATACTCCATTGTGTATATGTACCACAGCTTGCTTATCCATTCATCTGTGGATGGACATCTAGGTTGCTTCCACGTCCTGGCTATTGTAAACAGTGCTGCTATGAACATTGGGGTACACGTGTCTCTTTCAATTCTGGTTTTCTCAGTGTGTATGCCCAGCAGTGGGATTGCTGGATCATAAGGCAGTTCTATTCCCAGTTTTTTGAGGAATCTCCATACTGTTCTCCAAAGTGGCTGTACTAGTTTGCATTTTTTTGTCTGTGGTGATGGAGATGTTTTAAATGGATTAAAATGCAACAATATTTAAGATCAAGAAAGACAAACATGTAAGTTTAGAATAAAAATTTGATGATACCTTAATCATCACCCAACCCCAAAATGATTAAAGATTATTTTCAAGTACGCAAGAGATATCTTTGATTTCAAGAATCTGCCATGTAAACATCTTGATTTAAACAAGAATCTTTTTTATTTGATGGTCCAAATAGGTTTCTATATGATAGTTCTTAATTAAATGGCCTGTGGAACAGATTTGTACTGTCACCAGGTTGTCAGACTTTTGGTTAAAAGAAGAGATGGTATTTCATTAAATGCCCAAGATTAATTTTGCCATCGTGTTGTATCTCATGTTGAAGCTCTTACACTAATTATTTCATTTAAGTTAACATGCTTATAGGATTGCATTATTTATTTGGAAATGTTTTGAATAAACTGCTGCTGCTGCTAAGTCACTTCAGTCATGTCTGACTCTGTGCGACCCCATAGACGGCAGCCCAGGAGGCTCCCCCGTCCCTGGGATTCTCCAGGCAAGAACACTGGAGTGGGTTGCCATTTCCTTCTCCAATGCATGAAAGTGAAAAGTGAAAGTGAAGTCACTCAGTCGTGTCTGACTCTTAGCAACCCCATGGACTGCAGCCTACCAGGCTCCTCCGTCCATGGGATTTTCCAGGCAAGAGTACTGGAGTGGGGTGCCATTGCCTTCTCCGTTGAATAAACTAGCATATAGCAATTGCTCAATAAAGTTTACTGGCCACCTTGCTAATAATTATTACTAAATTTTAAAGCATGCAAGGTATGAACACTATTGCACATCTATCTATCTTTGCTGTTGTTGTTTAGTCACTAAGTCATGTCTGACTCTTTTGGGACCCCATGGACTGTGGAGCCTGCTAGACTCCACATGGCATTTCCCAAGCAAGAACAGTAGAGTAGATTGCCATTTCTTCATCCAGGGGATCTTCCTGACCCAGGGATCAAAGCCACATCTCCTCCTTGGAAGGTGGATCCTTTATCATTGAGCCCCCTGGGAAACCCATATCTGTATCAGTTATATATAAAAACGTTGGTTTCATTTCTAATGCTTTACTTGACTTAATATAGCACTCTTCAAGGACAAAATTCCTACTTATAACTCAAAATTTGCTAGATTTGTATTTCCTTAATCCCTCAGGTAGAATCAGAAGATTTTCAAAGGGTTCCAATTTTATTGTAAACACCACACACATACATGTTGTTTTCTGTAAGCATGTTCAATGTCTTAAGCATGTTCATATCACAAGCTTGTAGAATAGGAGAACAAGCATATAATATTTAGTAAATGTTTTCCAAATGAATGTTTAAAATTTTATAAGGAAGATATAAATTTAGAATATATAAAGATAGGTCAAAAATTCCTACTAAAGATTTCTGATTGATAAATATAAAGGTATATAGGCCTTTAGAGTAAACATAGCAAATGCATTATCAAATATCCCTCTCAATGACTAAATATCAAGAAAATAGTTTCATGCTCATCAGATGAGGCACTAGCCTATAAATAAAATGAACAGGGATTTTTTTTTTTTAAGTAATTATTTGAAGGAAGTCAAGAAGAAAGAGAACTTTGGAAAATGTATTTTTCCAAAAAATCCTATTCAAGGCTTGAAATGTCTGAGTCTTTTATTAATTCCAATATGTTATGGTTATAGGTTGGTTTTTTTTTTCCTGTTTATAAGAAAACAATTTGTCTAGGAAATTGAACATATAATTGTTTCCTATCAAAGTACAACTTTGATGGGACTGGTAAGTTGAATTGTACAAACACAGATACACACATTTCATTTTTTATCATTGCCATTTGAAGTACAAATTCCTACATTACAAAACTATCAATACCATTATATAATTATTATTTTCTGCAGTTATTTTCAAATCAAGTAGGAGAAGAAAACGGTTGCAAAAATGTATTTATACTCTTTTGCATCTAACTATCTTTCTGGTGCTCTTTGGGCTTCCCAGGTGGCTCAGCAGGTAAAGACTTGACCTGTAATGCAAGAGACCCAAGAGACTTGGGTTTGATCCATGGGTTGGGAAGATCCCCTGGAGGCAGGGTATTGCACTCCACTCCAGTATTCTTCCCTGGAGAATCCCATGGGCAGAGGAGCCTAGAGGGTTACAGTCCTTGGGGTCACAGAGTGTCGGATATGACTGAAGCAACTTAGGATGTATACCTGCACTGGTGCTCTTTGTTTTTTATCATATGGATTCAAGCTACAGTTGACCCTTGAACAGTTCAGTTGCTCAGTCATGTCTGACTCTTTGTGACCCCATGGACTGCAGCACGCCAATCTTCCCTGTCCATCACCAACTCCCAAAGCTTGCTCAAACTCAGGTCCATCAAAACAGATAAGATGCCATCCAACCATCTTATCCTCTGTCATTCCCTTCTCCTCCTGCCTTCAAACTTGCCCAGCAACAGGGTCTTTTCTAAGGAGTCATTTCCTCACATCAGGTGGCCAAAATATTGGAGTTTCAGCTTCAGCATCAGTCTTTCCAATGAACACCCAGGACTGATCTCCTTCAGAATGGACTGGTTGAAACTCCTTGCAGTCGAAGGGACTCTCAAGAGTCTTCTCCAACACCACAGTTCAAAAACATCAAGTCTTCAGCACTGAGCTTTCTTTATAGTTCAGCTCTCACATCCATACATGACTACTGAAAAAACCACAGCTTTGACTAGATGGACCTTTGTTGGCAAAGTAATGTCTCTGCTTTTTAAGATGCTATCTAGGTTGGTCATAACTTTTCTTCCAAGGAGTAAGTGTCTTTTAATTTCATGGCTGAAATCACCATCTGCAGTGATTTGGAAACCCCAAAAGATAAAGTCAGCCACTGTTTACCCATCTATTTCCCATGAAGTGATGGGGCCAGATGCCATGATCTTTATTTTGTGAATGTTGAGCTTTAAGCCAACTTTTTCACTCTCCACTTTCACTTTCATCAAGAGGCTTTTGAGTTCCTCTTCACTTTCTGCCATAAGGGTGGTGCCATCTGCATATCTGAGGTTATTGATATTTCTCCCGGCAATCTTGATTCTAGTTTGTGCTTCTTCCAGTCCAGCGCTTCTCATGATGTACTCTGCATATAAGTTAAATAAGCAGGGTGACAGCATACAGCCTTGACATACTCCTTTTCCTATTTGGAACCAGTCTGTTGTTCCTTGTTCAGTTCTAACTGTTGCTTCCTGACCTGCATATAGGTTTCTCAGGAGGCAGATCAGGTGGTCTGGTATTGCCATCTCTTGAAGAATTTTCCACAGTTTATTGTGATCCACACAATCAAAGGCTTTGGTATAGTCAATAAAACAGAAATAGGTGTTTTTCTGGAACTCTCTTGCTTTTTCCATGATCCAGCGGATGTTGGCAATTTGATCTCTGGTTCCTCTGCCTTTTCTAAAACCAGCTTGAACATCTGGAAATTCACGGTTCATGTGTTGCTGAAGCCTGGCTTGGAGAATTTTGAGCATTACTTAACTAGCGTGTGAGATGAGTGCAATTGTGTGGTAGTTTGAGCACTCTTTGGCATTGCCTTTCTTTGGTATTGGAATGAAAACTGACCTTTTCCAGTCCTGTGGCCACTGCTGAGTTTTCCAGATTTGCTGGCATATTGAGTGCAGCATGTTCACAGCATCATCTTTCAGGATTTGGAATAGCTCACCTGGAATTCCATCACCTCCACTAGCTTTGTTCGTAGTGATGCTTTCTAAGGCCCACTTGACTTCACATTCCAAGATGTCTGGCTCCAGATGAGTGATCACACCCTTGTGATTATCTGGGTCAAGAAGCTCTTTTTTGTACAGTTCTTCTGTGTGTTCCTGCCACCTCTTCTTAATATCTTCTGTTTCTGTTAGTTCCATACCATTTCTGTCCTTTATCGAGCCCATCTTTGCATAAAATGTTCCCTTGGTATCTCTAACTTTTTTGAAGAGATCTCTAGTCCTCCAAGCCAGGCTTCAGCAATATGTGAACTGTGAACTTCTTGATGTTCAAGCTGGTTTTAGAAAAGGCAGAGGAACCAGAGATCAAATTGCCAATATCCACTGGATCATGGAAAAAGCAAGAGACTTCCAGAAAAACATCTATTTCTGCTTTATTGACTATGCCAAAGCCTTTGACTGTGTAGACCACAATAAACTGTGGAAAATTCTGAAACAGATAGGAATACCAGACCACCTGATCTGCCTCTTGAGAAATCTGTATGCAGGTCAGGAAGCAACAGTTAGAACTGGACATGGAACAACAGACTGGTTCCAAATAGGAAAAGGAGTACGTCAAGGCTGTATATTGTCACCATGTTTATTTAACTTATATGCAGAGTACATCATGAGAAATGCTGGACTGGAAGAAACACAAGTTGGAATCAAGATGGCTGGGAGAAATATCAATAACCTCAGATATGCAGATGACACCACCCTTATGGCAGAAAGTAAAGAGGAACTCAAAAGCCTCTTGATGAAAGTGAAAGTGGAGAGTGAAAAAGTTGGCTTAAAGCTCAACATTCAGAAAACGAAGATCATGGCATCTGGTCCCATCACTACATGGGAAATAGATGGAGAAACAGTGGAAACAGTGTCAGATTTTATTTTTATAGGCTCCAAAATCACTGCAGATAGTGACTGCAGCCATGAAATTAAAAGACGCTGACTCCTTGGAAGGAAAGTTATGACCAACCTAGATAGCATATTCAAAAGCAGAGACATTACTTTGCCAACAAAGGTTCGCCTAGTCAAGGCTATGTTCTTTCCTGTGGTCATGTATGGATGTGAGAGCTGGACTGTGAAGAAGGCTGAGCGCCGAAGAATTGATGCTTTTGAACTGTGGTGTTGGAGATGACTCTTGAGAGTCCCTTGGACTGCAAGGAGATCCAACCAGTCCATTCTGAAGGAGATCAGCCCTGGGATTTCTTTGGAAGGAATGATGCTAAAGCTGAAACTCCAGTACTTTGGCCACCTCATGCGAAGAGTTGACTCATTGGAGAAGACTCTGATGCTGGGAGGGATTGGGGGCAGGAGGAGAAGGGGACAACAGAGGATGAGATGGCTGGATGGCATCACTGACTCGATGGATGTGAGTCTGAGTGACCTCCGGGTGTTGGTGATGGACAGGGAGGCCTGGTGTGCTGCAGTTCATGGGGTCACAGAGTCGGACACGACTGAGTGGCTGATCTGATCTAGTCTTTCCCATTCTGTTGTTTTCCTCTATTTCTTTTCATTGATCACTGAGGAAGGCTTTCTTATATCTCCTTGTTATTCTTTGGAACTCAGCATTCAAATGGGTATATCTTTCCTTTTCTCCTTTGTCTTTAACTTCTCTTGTTTTCATAGCTATTTGTAAGGCCTTCTCAGACAACCATTTTGCCTTTTTGCATTTCTTTTTCTTGGGGATGGTCTTGATCCCTGTCTCCTGTACAATGTCACAAACCTCATTCCATAGTTCATCAGGCACTGTATCTATCAGATCTAGGCCCTTAAATCTATTTCTCACTTCCATTATATATTCATAAGGGATTTGATTTAGGTCATACCTGAATGGTCTAGTGGATTTTCCTACTTTTTTCAATTTAAGTCTGAATTTGGCAATAAGGAGCTCATGATCTGAGCCACAGTCAACTCCTGGCCTTTTTTTTTGCTGACTGTATAGAGCTTCTCCATCTTTGGCTGCAAATTAACATCCCCATTTTAGGATATGGAGCTGCTGCAAAGAGAGATTAAATTATCCAATAAAATTTTCACAGTGTGAAGGTAGTAATGTTTACATTAGAGTCCAGCTATGTAAACAGCAGAGAATGCTCCTTAACAACATCCTACTGTGCTTCTTTTGGAAAGATGGCAAAACTTGCTGGTGTTTCTCACTCGAAGTCTTGTCTGACTATTTGCAATCCCATGAGCTGTAGCATGTCAGGCTCGTCCGTCCTCCACTATTACCTGGAGTTCACTCAAATTCATGTCCATTGAGTTGGTGATGCTATCTAACCATCTCAGCCTCTGCAGCCCTCTTATCTTTTTGCCTTCAGTCTTTCCAAGCATCAGGGTCTTTTCTAGAGAGTCAGCTCTTAGCATCAGGTGGCCAAAGTAATGGGCCTTCAGCTCCAGTAACAGTCCTTTCAATGAATATTCAGAGTGTATTTCCTTCAGGATTGACTGGTTTGATCTCCTTGCAGTCCAAGGGACTCTCCACAGTCTTCTTCATCATCACAGTTTGAAAGCATCAATTCTTCAGTACTCAGACTTCTTTATAATTCAACTATGACATCCACACATGACTACTCGAAAAACCATAGCTTTGACTATATGGACCTTTTGTCAGCAAAGTGATGTCTCTGTTTTTTTAATATGTTCTCTAGGTTTGTCGTATCTTTCCTTCCAAGGAGCAAGAGTCTTCTAATTTCATGGCTACAGTCACCATCTATAGTGATGGCAAAAATACAACTCCATATATTCCAAGTGAAAATAGAAGCTTAAAAATGATGACAAAGTCAGAGAATGTAATATTCTACACAGAACTTAGGTTAAAGAGCCATCTTTGGGCTCTAACTGCATTTGGTATAAGTAGATAGACACTCATCCTCCTATAAATAACTTAAGACAAAATTTTGGACATAGATTTCTGTGATTAGCATAAACTTAACTAAGAAGAGGGGAAAAAAAAGGCTCATTTGTTTACAGTCTTAAACCCTCTCTTCTTTTGCCCTAAAAGTGCAGCAGTGAAATTTGAAAGTTAGACCATCTATTCTCATTTTAAATTCTTATTATTCCACCTATGAAATATGTCATTTCAAAGATAGCTTCAAGTTCTTAGCTTTTCAGGTTTCTATGAGTATATCATGTTACCTTACATTTCCTACAAATTCAAGCAAAGACTGCAAGCCTTGCCTCCAAATGATAATTAACCCTTAAAAATCTTTTAGTTTTCTTAATTTTTCTAATTTATAGATGGTTTCTACCCATGTACAGCTTAATAAAAATAACAGGTGGCTGTATTTTCAGTGTTTTACCTAAAAGACAATGAACATTTGCAATTTGGGGAAATATAAAGATTTTTCTAGAGTTAATTAAAAATCTTTCTCAGATCAGATCAGATCAGTCACTCAGTCATGTCCGACTCTTTGCGACCCCATGAACCGCAGCACGCCAGGCCTCCCTGTCCATCACCAGCTCCCGGAGGTCACCCAGACTCACACCCATCAAGTCAGTGATGCCATCCAGCCATCTCATCCTCTGTCGTCCCCTTTTCCTCCTGCCCCCAATCCCTCCCAGCATCACAGTCTTCTCCAATGAGTCAACCCTTCGCATGAGGTGGCCAAAACACTGGAGTTTCAGCTTTAGCATCATCCTTCCAAAGAAATCCCAGGGCTGATCTCCTTCAGAATGGACTGGTTGGATCTCCTTGCAGTCCAAGGGACTCTCAAGAGTCTTCTCCAACACCACTGTTCAAAAGCATCAATTCTTCGACACTCAGCCTTCTTCATAGTCCAGCTCTCACATCCATACATGACCACAGAAAAGACCATAGCCTTAACTAGGCGAACCTTTGTTGGCAAAGTAATGTCTCTGCTTTTGAATATGCTATCAAGGTTGGTCATAACTTTCCTTCCAAGGAGTAAGTGTCTTTTAATTTCATGGCTGCAGTCACCATCTGCAGTGATTTTGGAGCCCAGAAAAATAAAGTCTGACACTGTTTCCACTGTTTCCCCATCTATTTCCCATGTAGTGATGGGACCAGATGCCATGATCTTCGTTTTCTGAATGTTGAGCTTTAAGCCAACCTTTTCACTCTCAACAGCAATGAAATAATGAAAAGAAAGACCCTTGGTGTAGTTGGGTCCATACCTAGAACAACTGTCTACTAGTTACAGTTTTCTAAGTTTAATAAATAGTCATTTATTCTCCTGAAAATATGTTGTATCCATAGCTCCTCTCCTCTGTCTTTAATTGAATATCTGTTTCAACTAAATGTGCACTGCCTGCAGATTACGTCCATAATAGCTTTGGTTTCTGTCAGGGGTTAACTGATCTTAAATTGAGTTTAGTATAATTTGGATACAGTTGCTTTTCTTTTGCCAAACTGGCTAGCCATTTACAATCATCAAGCCACTTAATTCTGAAAGCAGTTTTAAAATTTTAAATCACTCTTATTTCCTGTAAAATTCTATGTATGTTTCTACATTATTCTTTGGAGAGAGTAATTCTATATCGTGTTTGAAAATAATTAATCCATGGTGATGGCATCATGATATTAGCAACCTCCATTATTTTTTAGGTCTTATTTAGCAGATTACACAATTGTAATTTCATTCTCAGTGTGGCTATGGTTATACTTAAATATAATCAAAAAATATGAAAACATTTTCATTTGGTGTAAAATCTTAGCAAGGAAGTTGTTGGAATTATCTCCAAATTTATATATGAGTTACTGGACTCATTATTTCAAACATCTTGGTCTGAATCAATATCATAATGATTCATTCTTTTGATTAAGAAGTGACTCTGTCTGTAGATGTCAGATAATCACCAAGATGACCTATAATGAGAACATTTCACAACTCTAGGACTTAAATTTCTTATTCCCTCAACAGCATAATGACTTCCTTCTAGATCTTTTTATAGTGTTTCTGTGCTCCTGGGGTTTCTTTTCATGATCAGTCACTATCAAGGGTTGCTTCTATCATCTGCTTTTAGACAAAGAAATGTTGTGGCTCTATACAATACAAACTGTGTTTTGTCTACATATTTTAGAATTCTGGCACATTTCCTCAATTTTTTTTAAAGCCTTGTCCCACACATCTGTATATAAATTGCATAAAACTGCAATAGTAAAAGATGACACAGGATACTCTTTGTTATTCTGTTAAGTACTCTGAGGGGAATTAGAGTGGTTTCTTTTATATGAAATATTAAGATTAGAAATGCAAGATGTTCTTCTGATCCTGCCCCTTAGGAATAGGGTATTTAAAAGTAAGTAAGGAAAAATGATAACATCTTGATGACATTCACTATGAATCTTGAAATTCATAGCAATACCAGTATACAAAGAGCACTTTGTAGGTAAAATCATAAGTTTGTTGTTGAATCACTTGATTCTTTCTCAAACAGTTTCTAGGGAATTGAACATTGCACCAACATTGTAAGATTTCTTTAAAATTCATAACATTCTAAAAACTCAGATACAGTCATTAATATTATAAAATATCTTTATGTGTTGGGGTTTTGTGTACTTTTCTTCCTCATGTTAAAAATGTGAATTGTTTCCTTATTGGTTTTACAACTGCTAGGTTGAATTTCTTTAGCTGTCAGCTTTGTGGCTTAGTTTGTTCCTGGTTAATGTCTGGTGAAAACAAAGTGAATGACCTTACGTGAATTCTGTGTCTTTGTTAAGGTAATATGGACAGAAGTCAATTTCTCATATATATTAAGGATATTCTGAGGTTTTTTTAACACTTGAAAATGATTTCATTTTCAACAATAAACTTTAATGATTAATGTGACCCCTATGGGTCTCTTAATTCTGTCCTAAGTTGTGAGAGTCTCAGACTCCTTAATTAAATGTGTTCATTCTTCTCATAATATCTGCATTCCTGTTAAGTACAGCAGTGTTTGAAAAGGCATTAGAAATTTAAAAGATTCAAATGACAGATCCATGCATATTTTCTAGAATCAACAAAACAAAGGAGAGGATTTTCCCCTCATTTAGTAAAACTTTAATTTCAGGGAGAAGGAAATAGACCCTAAAACAAAAGCATACCCACAAAACAATACAAAAATATTTTTATTAAAGCATCTCATTCTTCTTTAAATTTTTGATTAATATTAACCTTAAGAAGAAACTAGTGATAATTCAAATCTCACATGAAAATTGCATTAATCAACACTAACAATGCACAACTCATGAGGCTTTGGTCTTCTAGATATAAAATTTAATCAAAATAATTAAATATAGTTCAGACAATGGGAATCACAGCAGCTTGGATTAGCATTACATTTCTTTTTCAATTTGCTATCTTGGGCGTTTCAGCTTCCTCATCTGAAAAAAACCTGGAGTTGACACATGCTCTTACATTCTTCCATTACACATCTCTCCAAAGTTCTACAAATCTAAGAGTAGAGGTCAGGTGAATACCCCAAAGGCAAAAATATTAATTTTGTAAGATATGAAATCATAATTGATAGTATCTCCTAAGCTAAAAAGAGCAAAGTCAAGGTAACTTTATTTAAAAACTCTAAATCCTTAAATTATCCACCAAATAGATAAAAACAACAGTCACTCAGAAGTTTCTTCTTTTCAACTTAATATGTAGTATAGAAAGTCATTTAATCTAAATGAAGGAATGGAAACGTTAAAATTCTTTTGAAGTTTAGTAGCTTAAGTCTAGCTGAAAGTGAAAGTTGCTCAATCATGTCTGACTCTTTGCTAATTGCATGAACTATATGATCCAATCTCAATTTCATCATCAGTAAAATGGAATGAAAATACTTCTTATATTTCAGGAATAAATTATATATATATATATAATTAATACTTAAGCATTATCATAAAAACATTTGCAAAGAATAGAATGTGCTGTATCTCTATTTCACTATTAAGGAAAGTGTCTTCAAGTTGCATATATCTGTATAATTGGTGACAGAGTTGTGATGAAATGCAAATAGCCTTATTTCCAGGCTTGTTTTAGCCATTCAGACATATCCCCATGGCTTATAATTGACTTTTTAGACCCACTTACATTTATCATGCTGCCCCCCCTCTCTCTCTCTGAATCCATGATTACATATTACAAATATAAGAGGACAAAGAGAGTTATATGGTCCATGCAATTCTCTAAGCCAGAATACTGGAGTGGGTAGCCTTTCTCTTTTCCAGGGGATCTTCCCAACCTAGAGATTGAACCCAGGTCTCCCACATTGCAGGAGTATTCTTTACCAGCTGAGCCACAAGGGAAGCCCAAGGAGAACTGAGGACCTTCTTTATGTTCAACACTAGAATTATTTACAAAGCTAGCAGTCAAAACTGTGTCACTCATTTTCAGTTCATCATCACTCTGGTAATCAGCAAGGCACCACACCATAGAAAACTCAAACTTTAGGTTTGCAGTTAATTTGATAACTATTAGTTTCCTAGAGCTGATATTAACAAAGTACTGTGAACTGGTACCTTTGTTATTGTTTAGTCACTAAATTGTGTCTGACTCTGTGACCCCATGGACTATAGCCTGCCAGGGTCCTCTGTCCATGGGATTCTCCTGGCAGGGATACTGGAGTGGACTGCCATTTCCTACTGCAGGGAATCTTCCTGATCCAGGGATCAAACCTGTGTTTCTTGAATCTCCTTCAATGGCAGGTGAGTTCTTTACCATTGTGCTACCTGGGAAGCCTAACTGGTAGCTTTCAACAACAGAAATGTATTTTGTCACAGTGCTGGAAGATAGAAGTCTGAAATCAGGTGTCAGCAGTATTGATTCCTTCTGGAGTCTCCAATAAAGAAGCTGTTCAAGTCTCTCTCCTAGCTTTTGATTATTGCCAAAAATTCCTCAATGCTCTTTTATATGTAGACTCATCACTCTACCTCCTGCCTCCACCTTAACATGGCATTCTGTTTGTGTGTATATGTATGTTTCCTTTGCTTATAAAGACACTCTCATATTAAATCTGAGGCCACCTTAATCCAATATGATCTCATCTTAACTCAATTACATCAGCAAAGACACAATTATCAGTATACATTCACAAATATCAGAGATTAACACTTTAACATATACCTTGGGGACACAACTCAGTGCACAAGAGTAATTAATCTCACTCTGAGAATCTCAGTTTCATCATCAGTAAAATGGAATGAAAATACTTCTTATATTTCAGGAATAAATATATATCAGATCAGATCAGTCACTCAGTCATGTCCGACTCTTTGCGACCCCATGAACCGCAGCACGCCAGGCCTCCCTGTCCATCACCAACTCCCGGAGGTCACTCAGACTCACATCCATCGAGTCAGTGATGCCATCCAGCCATCTCATCCTCTGTCGTCCCCTTCTCCTCCTGCCCCCAATCCCTCCCAGCATCACAGTCTTCTCCAATGAGTCAAGTCTTCGCATGAGGTGGCCAAAATACTGGAGTTTGCAGCTTTAGCATCATTCCTTCCAAAGAAATTCCAAGGCTGATCTCCTTCAGAATGGACTGGTTGGATCTCCTTGCAGTCCAAGGGACTCTCAAGAGTCTTCTCCAACACCACAGTTCAAAAGCATCAATTCTTCGGCGCTCAGCCTTCTTCACAGTCCAGCTCTCACATCCATACATGACCACAGGAAAGACCATAGCTTTAACTAGGCGAACTTTTGTTGGCAAAGTAATGTCTAATTAATACTTAAGCATTATCATAAAAACATTTGCAAAGAACAGAATGTGCTGTATCTCTTTATTTCACTATTAGGGAAAGTGTCTTCAAGTTGCATATATCTGTATAATTGGTGACAGAGTTGTGATGAAATGCAAATAGCCTTATTTCCAGGTTTGTTTTAGCTATTCAGACATATCCCCATGGCTTATAATTGACATTTTAGACCCACTTACATTTATCATGCTGCCCTCTCTCTCTCTCCCTCTCTCTCTGAATCCATGATTACATATTACAAATATAAGAGGACAAAGAGAGTATCCAAAGAGTTTAGTAGGAAAAGAAGGAGTAGAGACATTATAATTCTTTTGAAGTTTAGTGGATTAGGGAAATGTTTTGCAGTTACTTGCCAAAGCAGTAAATCCAACAGTCTCACATATTTCATACCCATCTGCGATGCATGCATGTGTGCTAAGTCGTTTCAGTTGTGTCCGACTCTTTGTGACCTTATGAAATGTAGGCCACCAGGCTCCTCTGTCCATGGATTCTCAAAGCAAGAATACTGGAGTGGGTTGCCATGCCCTCCTCCATGGAGGCAATCATGTCTACATACTAAAGCCTGTAGGTTGGTGAATATGTGGTGGTACTGGGAGATTTACACATCTGGTGAGGGAATGGAAGCCTGGTTCCCTTTCTCTCATACTTTGCCCTATGCATCTTTTCAACCTGGCTTCTCCTGAGTTGTGTATATTATAATAAGTGGGCAAAAAAAAAAAAAAAAAAGGAAAAGTGAAAGTCGCACAGTTGTGTCTGACTCTTTGCGACCCTATGGTCTGTTGCCTGGCCAGCTCCTCTTTCCATGGAATTCTCCAGGCAAGACTAATGGAGTGGGTTGCCAGTCCCTTATCCAGGGGATCTTCCCAACTCAGGGATTAAACCCAGGTCTCCTGCATTGCAGGCAGACTCTTTACCAACTGAGCCACTAAGATAACAGCAAGTAAAGTGCTTTCTTGAGTTTTGTGAGCTGTTCTAGCAAATTGTCAAACCTGAGGAGGGGGAAATCACAATTTATAGCCCATTGGTTGGTCAGAAGTATAGGTGAGAAGGTGGACCTTGAATTTGGCATTGGAAATGGGTAGGCATAGCAGTCTTGAGGGACTGAACCCTGAACATGCTGTTTCTGCACTAATTCCATTAGTTATCTCAGGATTGCATCCAGTTGTGTCTACTGAAAACTGGATGTATATTTGATGTAGAAAATCCAACATCTGGCACCAGAAGTGCTTTGAATAGAGGAAACAGAGTTTTCCTTTAGTAGATTTAGAGAAGAAAGTTTTTCTGTAATATCATAGACAAATGCTTCATTTTAGGTGACTTGGATGACATTGACTATTTCTAATGCATGGTCCTTGTTGAGAATTCATTTCCATAAAATTTCACAGAGTTGAAGGAGAGTTGAAATGTATTAAATTTATGCTTCCATGTACAAGTTTGATTTTTTACATGAAAAATTTGCATAAGAGGAGCTGTTGTTGAGGCTTCCTTAGTAGTTTATGTTATTATGTGAATATTAACATAGTGCTTTCCATTTCTTCACAGTGAACTCTGAGATTTCTAACCTGCCTAGTACAATATTGCTGTTGTTCTGATAAGCACTGCAGACCTCACCTCAGTTGCTTAGTGTAGGGTGGTAAAAAGAAGACGGCATAGGAAAGGCAAAGATCTCCCTAGGAATCAATAGAGACCAGAGAAAACCAAATCTTTAAAACAAGGAAAGCGTCTTTGAAATCTCTAGGAGAGGATGAAGTCCTATTCCACTCACCGAAAGGCTTTTGCTTGGTGACTATCATGATCAAATAGGCTACCAGGCCTGCAAGGGGTTCTCCTTGTCTCCTTGTCTCCATTGTGCACACATGAGAAATGCCTTCCTCTCAGGGACCAACTGTTGATTCAGGACCAACTCCTTCTGCCCCCTGTACCTTGGCTTCCCATTTCTAGCTGCATCCTGTGACTCTGCTCATTAAAGACTCATCTGCTTTCTGATGGGCTATCATTATTGATGGAAAAATTATTCTTTTGTCAAAGCTGGATTACTGTAGATAATTTATATAGAAATAGATAGACAGGTAGATCGATCCCTAAAGGAGGGCATGGCAACCCACCCCAGCATTCGTGCCTGGAGAATCCCCATGAACAGAGGAGCCTGGTGGGCTACAGTCTACGGAGTCACAAAGAGTTGGACGTGACTGAGCAACTAAGCACAGCACACACACACACACACACACACACACATGTAGCTCAGCTGGTAAAGAATCTTCCTTCAATGCAGGAGACCCCAGTTTGATTCCTTCATTGGGAAGATCTCCTGGAGGAGGGCATGGCAACCTACTTCAGTATTCTTGGGCTTCCCTGGTGACTTAGACAGTAAAGAATCTGTGCACAGTAGGGGAAACTTGGGTTCAATCCCTGGGTTGGAAAGATCCCCTGGAGAAGAGCATGGTGACCCACTCCAGTATTCTTACTTGAAGAATCCCTATGGACAGAGGAGCCTGGTGGACTACAGTCCATATAGTCACAAAGAGTTGGACATTACTGAGCAACTAAGTCCAACTGAGGGACTAAGTACAGCATATATAGGATTTTCCTGATGACTCAACAGATAAAGAATCTGTCTGCAGTGCAGGAGACAACACAGATGTGGGTTTGATCCTTGGGTCAGGAAGATCCTCTGGAGGAGGAATTATCAACCCATTCCAGTATTCTTGCCTGGAAAATCTGGTAGACAGAGGAGCCTGGCTACCTACAGCCCAAAGGGTTGCAAAGAGCCAGACACAATTGAGCCAGCAAGCAATATATATATATATATAGGTTGCTTGTTTAATTGTGTCTATTTGTGACCTTTTGGACTGTAGCCTGCTAAGCTCCTCTATCCATGAGATTTTCCGTATATATGCCAAATAGCCAATTCCTAGAATGCAAAGGAGGAAAATAGAGAAAGAACACAATAACAAGGAGGATTACAGAGGAATAAAAAGGAAGAACTCTTATATATATCTTTTCATGCAAAAGACACAGTGAGTTTTTATATTTAAAAAAAGATGAATGTCTCATCTTTCTACCCAGAACTATCAAAATATTAGATGTTTTCCTTTGTTATGACACACCAAAATAGAGAAAATGATAACTTAACCACTAACAAGGGATAGACGATCCACCCGGTATTCTTTGGCTTCCCTGGTAGCTCAGCTGATAAAGAATCTCCCTGAAATGTGAGAGACTTGGGTTCCATCCCTGGGTTGGGAAAATCCCTGGAGAAGGGAATGGCACAGTTAGAACTGGACCTGGGACAACAGACTGGTTCCAAATAGGAAAAGGAATAGATCAAGGCTGTGTATTTTCACCCTGCTTATTTAACTTATATGCAGAGTACATCATGAGAAACACTGGCCTGGAAGAAGCACAAGATGGAATCAAGATTGCGGGAGAAATATCAATAACTTCAGATATGCAGATGACCCCACCCTTATGGCAGAAAGTGAAGAAGAACTAAATAGCCTCTTGATCAAAATGTCCTCTTGATAAAAAGAGGACAGTGAAAAAAGTTGCCTTAAAGTTCAGCATTCAGAAAACTAAGATCATGGCATCAGGTCCCATCACTTCACTTCATGGCAAATAGATGGGTAAACATTGGACACAGTGGCAGCCTATTTTTGGGGGCTCCAAAATAACTGCAGATGGTGACTGCAGCCATGAAATTAAAAGATGCTTGCTCCTTGGAAGAAAACTTATGACCAACCTAGACAGCATATTAAAAGGCAGAGATATTACTTTGCCAACAAAGGTCCATCTAGTCAAGGCTATGGTTTTTCCAGTAGTCATGTAAGGATGTGAGAGTTGGACTATAAAGAAAGCTAAGCACTAAAGAATTGATGCTTTTGAACTGAGGTGTTGGAGAAGCCTTTTGAGAGTCCCTTGGACTGCAAGGAGATCCAACTAGTCCATCCTAAAGGAAATCCATCCTAAATATTCATTGGCGGGAATGATGTAGAAGCTGAAACTCCAGTACTTTGGCCACCTGATGTGAGTAACTGATTCATTTGAAAAGACTCTGATCCTGGGAAAGATTGAGGGTGGGAGGAGAAGGGGACAACAGAGGATTAGATGGTTGGATGGCATCACCAACTCAGTGGACATAGGTTTGAGTAGACTTTGGGAGTTGGTGATGAATGTGAGAGTTGGACTGTGAAGAAAGTTGAGCGCCAAAGAATTGATGCTTTTTGAACTGTGGTGTTGGAGAAGACTCTTGAAAGTCCCTTGGACTGCAAGGAAATCCAACCAGTCCATTCTGAAGGAGATCAGTCCTGAGTGTTCTTAGGAAGGACCGATGCTAAAGCTGAAACTCTAATACTTTGGCCACCTCATGTGAAGAGTTGACTCATTGGAAAAGACTCTGATGCTGGGAGGGATTGGGGGCAGGAGGAGAAGGGGACAACAGAGGATGAGATGGCTGGATGGCATCACTGACTCGATGGATATGAGTTTGAGTGAACTCCTGACAGGGAGGCCTGGGGTGCTGCAATTCATGGGGTCGCAAACAGTCAGACAGGACTGAGCAACTGAACTGAACTGAACTGAATCCACTCCAGTATTCTGGCCTGGAGAATTCCATGGAGTGGCAAAGAGTCAGACATGACTGAGTGATTTTCACTTTTACTTTCAACCTAAAATGAACTTGTCTGGAAATTGTGAAATTACTCCTCATCTTTCCTACATTTCTATGATAAGTATCTGATCTTTGAACTTTCCCACATAGGTATGTTTTCCAAAATTTTGATAACTTTTAAATTCGAATTTGATAATTTGAATACTTTTCAAATTTTTATTTCCTTTCTGTAAATCTTGGGAAGAAAACACTAATCCACTGCTCTGTGTCCATATGAAAGAGAGAGTACAAAAGAAGCAAGAGGGAGAGGAAAAGAGAGACAAAGTAATAGAAGACAATTTTAATTTAATAATGCAAATTAGCATTTTGGGGCTTCATATCTCACTGGACACTTTTTTTTTAAGATAAAACATTTTGATGTCTCTCACTGTCTTTTTTTTTCATTTGTTCCACTGATTGTATATGTGATATATGGCACTCTCTCCCTCTGTCTCTATTTTTAATATTTCTTTTTAACATTCTCTCTCCTGCTCCAGCTTACATTGTAAATTCTTAGAGGAAAGAGACCAGGTATTCAAATGTACTTAGATATATACAAATCTCTCTATAAAGTCCCAAGTAATATAGTATGTGACATGAGTGCATAAAATTGACATTGAGAAATGTATATTTTTGTTTTGTTTCAAAGATAGTGATATTAGGTTACATTACTTATATAAACTTTGTTTTACTTGTGGTCCTGTTCTGCTTTGTTGCTTTGATTTCATGTGCCTTGGTCAAATCTTGTTCAAGGAAATGGAACAGTTAAATACCAAGGTATTCAGACAGAGTGGCTTTATTCTCTTTTACTTTATGCTTCTAATAGTGATACAAACTCAACAAGAAGGATCTCCAGAAAGGAGGAATTACCATCATGTGTTACATACTCCTCTGTTATGCACCGGGGTTGGAAATGTAAGGTAGCATGTGAGAGACACCCTCACGGGAGCTCTTATTCTTAAGGGATTACTGAGGACCCACAGAACTTCTTTAATACCTTGCACTCAGCACAGCCATCTTGGGAATAAAAGAGACAACTCTTGTTTGCCTTCCATCTAAACATTTGGTCTTTAATAAGAACTTTATTGTTTTCTATGGGAAACCATAAAATCTGAAAAATTTCTCAAAATTTCACACATGGGTAACTCCACTGCCTCTCATCAAGTGTTCTGTGGTCTCTTAGGGCATATTTCAATTTCACTAGGCTTAACACACTTTTAGGATGTGGCCCAACAATGAGCAAAGGAAAAATATATTTCCGCCATGCTAGACTAATTGTTGATGGTCGTCTATTCATTTTTTATTTAGTCTCAATATAATTCTCTAGTTGCTCATTCAAAAACAGTGTTATGGGAAACCTGCTATGCAGTATGGTAAGGGGTCAGGTATGAATAACTAGTTATATAGTCATCTTGGGTGGTCAAGAATATTGTGGTTTGGGAAATTTCCTTCAAAAACACCTTGTATTAAAAACACCTGTATTGAATATATGCTACTTTTCATTAGTATTGCTAGCTCAGAAATAGTTTGTAAATCAATATAGAATTTGAAATTAAATGATGTACTAGTGTCTCAATAGAAGTGAAGGCTTAGTTAAAATGCTTTTAGATAAGAATTTTATTTTTCACACAAAGGATGAAAAAAGCAAGCTTACTGATGCATTATTTGTATATAATGCATATTAAGACCAATTAGAATATCCTTAACCTATTTTTTCTACAGTAAAACTTATAGCTTCAGATCTCCCTAATGTTGAGAAAACTAATATTTGAGTAATGCCTAACACAACAAAAGTTTTAGGAAAAATAATTTTATAAATCAACTGAAAAGAATCTTTTGTTTAAAAAATTACTCTTCATTATGAATTTCTAACTTTTAAAATTATTTTGTCCTGCAGGAAAAGATTAGGTAAGAAATCATAAAAGGAAGATGAAGCACATGGATTAGTATCTTGGCTCCCTTCGTTCCCTTTGCTAGTACTGCTGCTGCTGCTGCTAAGTCGCTTCAGTCGTGTCCGACTCTGTGGGACCCCATAGATGGAAGCTCACCAGGCTCCCCTGTCCCTGGGATTCTCCAGGCAAGAACACTGGAGTGGGTTGCCATTTCCTTCTCCAATGTATGAAAGTGAAAAGTCAAAGTGAAGTCGCTCAGTCGTGTCCGACTCTTAGCGACCCCACGGACTGGAGCCTACCAGGCTCCTCCGTCCATGGGATTTTCCAGGCAAAAGTGCTGGGGTGGGGTGCCATTGCCTTCCCCGTTGCTAAATGTCTAATCAAGAAAGATCTGCTACAAGATGAGGACTGGTAAGCCTGTAGGATGCTTACAGACATTTAAGAAAATTGACAAGTATTATGCTTCACAGTTTCTGTGGGGAAAGCAATAAATTCTGAATTCAACCCAATGGTAAGAACATTGTGTGAAAAATCTACAGTCTTGTTGCAGATCCTTTATTTGTTGATTTGCTTGTCATTAGTGGAGGGTAAAGTGATGGTGATAAATACAAAATATGGAAAAAGTGGCTCGATGTTTATATCTACACAGGAAGAACAGATCCAAACAACCCCAAAATTCCCCATTTAGTTGAGTCAGGTTTTTTCTTTCTTCTTTTTTTCCTCTCTTGGAGCTATTCAACATAAATTGAAGTTTTCAATGATACATCTATAAACTATGAAGCACAATTTCTGTTATGTTTATTTTTGAAACTTGATTCATCTTTGACTCATTTGATCCATGAGTTTAGTGGATCTAACTAATTTTATTGAAAGAAAATTATATAAACAAGGACCTCACAATCATTTAATGTAATGATTTAATAATTAGTCATTTTTAATTCCTTTAGAAAATAATATCTAAATAGCTCATGTAAAGAACAAATGAACAGAAAATCTATATGCAATAGAGTTTCTAAAAACTGCTCAAAAATAATTTTAATAAACAGCAAGTTATGGTAAGTTCAAAATAATGAGAAGAAAATGCAAAGGAAGCATTATTTTTTTTATATACCAAGTATTCATTCATTTACTGAATTATTCACTCAGCAACACTTACTGGATGCATATTATAAACACTGCTTATAATATTGGGGGTTTGGCAATGGAAAATATAGGCAAAAATCCCTGCCCTAAAGGACTTTAAAGTCTGAAAAGGAGAGAAATTCAATAAAATAAATATCCTTATTCTCTATCTATCATCTATCTATAACCTATCCATAAAGTTAGATAATGCTTGGTTCCATGAAGCAAAAAGTAAAGTAGACATGGAAGATAAGGATGTGGAGATCTGTTTGCACTTGAAAATAGGACTTCATCGCAGCACTGTTTATAATAGCCAGGACATGGAAGCAACCTAGATGTCCATCAGCAGATGAATGGATAAGAAAGCTGTGGTACATATACACGATGGAGTATTACTCAGCCATTAAAAAGAATACATTTGAATCAGTTCTAATGAGGTGGATGAAACTGGAGCCTATTATACAGAGTGAAGTAAGCCAGAAAGAAAAATACCAACACAGTATACTAAAGCATATATGTGGAATTTAGAAAGATGGTAACAATAACCCTGTATATGAGACAGCAAAAGAGACACTGATGTATAGAACAGTCTTTTGGACTCTGGGAGAGGGAGAGGGTGGGATGATTTGGAAGAATGGCATTGAAATAAGTATAATATTATATATGAAACGAGTCTCCAGTCCAGGTTCGATGCCTGATACCGGATGCCTGGGGCTGGTGCACTGGGATGACCCAGAGGGATGGTATGGGGAGGGAGGAGGGGGGAGGGTTCACGATGGGGAACACATGTATACCTGTGGCAGATTCATTTTGATGTATGGCAAAACCAATACAATATTGTAAATTTAAATAAAATAAAAATAAAATTAAAAAAAATAGACTGTCTTGGAATTTCTCACGAGAAGGTCACATTTAATTAAGGACTTAAAGAATGAAGGAGTGAGTTAGCTTATAAGCTCTTGGTATGTCTAACTTGTGACAGGCACACACAGCAAAGAGAGCAGCATGATCAGAGCATATTGAAAGAGGGTTTTAAAAAGTAAGTCAGAGAAATAAGGAAAGCAGTCCTGTATCTCTTATGAGCCATTGTAATGACTAACGAATTTTGAATAGAGAAGTGACACACTGTAGAGTAAGATGATTCTAGCTGTCCTGTTAGAAACAGATAACTGGGGAAAATGGAAGAAAGTAGAAGGAACAGTTACAAAGTTATTAAAAATAATCTAGACATTCAGTCAAGACTGAAGACTCAGCCTTGGGCATTAGCAATGAAGTAGGTAAGGAGAGATTAGATTCTGAATATATTTTGAAGGTTAGATATTATAGTGTTTGCTGATACACAATAGCGCATGAGGAAAAAAAAAAAAAAAAAAAGTAGCCATGATCATTTCATGGTTTGGGGCAAAAGCAATTGGGAGAATGAGATTGCTACTTATTGAAGTGCAGAACACTTTAGAAGGAGGGAAAGGTTAAAAGTCAGTTTTGGACACGTTACACCTGCTATAATAGTACTCATTAATTATAAGTGTTAAAAGAGTTACAGGAGAGAAGTTTAGGAGAGGAGTAAGTAATATAGAATTTATTATTAGTACAACAAATTATACTATCATAATAAATAAATAATATAGAATAATATAGAATTTATGCTTAATAGTATTTAAGCATAAGGCTATGGTTTTACCTGTGGTCATGTATGGATGTGAGAGCTGGACTGTGAAGAAGACTGAGTGCTGAAGAATTGATGCTTTTGAACTGTGGTGCTGGAGAAGACTCTTGAGAGTCCCTTGGACTGCAAGGAGACCCAACCAGTCCATTCTGAAGGAGATCAGCCCTGGGATTTCTTTGGAAGGAATGATGCTAAAGCTGAAACTCCAGTACTTTGGCCACCTCATGCGAAGAGTTGATTCATTGGAGAAGACTCTGATGCTGGGAGGGATTGGGGGCAAGAGGAGAAGGGGACAACAGAGGATGAGATGGCTGGATGGCATCACTGACTCGATGGATGTGAGTCTCAGTGACCTCCAGGAGTTGGTGATGGACAGGGAGGCCTGGGGTGCGGTGATTCATGGGGTCGCGAAGAGTCGGACACGACTGAGCGACTGATCTGATCTGATCTGATCTGAGGATGAGATCACCAAGAGCATGTACTTGAGCAGGGAGGATAATTATAGGTTCAAGAACTGAGCCCTGGAAACTTAAAGTTATAAAGTCAAGAAATATAAACAATAAATGAGATTGTGATGTGGTTATAATCAAATGAATCATTTTGCAACACAGAAGTGGATGATTTGCAAAAAGACTTGGCCCTATTTTGAGTAAAAATAAAACGGCATGCTTGAAACTAGAAATTCACCAATAATCTCCAGAAAGAAATAAAAAATACAAATATTAGAAAATAAGACAGCTTAGTGATATAGAAAACAAGTGGAATTATCTAAATGCAAATTAACTCTTTCGTTTTAAAGACATTGAAATTTCTTTATTAACTTTTACAGTCGAATATGAAAATAAAGTTCTCAAGAAATGATTGAAATAGTATCAATAGTTCATGAGTTAATAGCGATAATGATAAAAATAGATTTTTATTTAAAAAAATGAATCATAATGATGAAAGCCAGTCTTTAAAGAGATAGGAAGTATTGAGGAAGACTATTCAAGATGGAGGAGGAGGGGGAATTATATATCAACATAACAAGAAAAATAGTTGAACAGATCATGGAGTAAAGGAGCTGGGAAGAAGG
Source organism: Tragelaphus eurycerus (assembly GCA_935064755.1). Lineage (NCBI taxonomy): Eukaryota > Metazoa > Chordata > Mammalia > Artiodactyla > Bovidae > Tragelaphus > Tragelaphus eurycerus. The sequence goes on from CAKXYN010000042.1 coordinate 13,243,626, forward strand.
AGAGAAAGAAGTTGAGAAGGAGAAGAGATGGGATGCAGAGGTCTTCATTCCTGTGGACCCCACTTCTCAACCTTAGATTGATATTGAAAGGAGTGATGGTAAAGTTATCCAAACATGGGAATCCTAGAGTCAATCTAAAGAATCATAAACACTTTAGAGAACTCTTTTGTGTCCACCATAGAACCATTGCTAAGGAGTAGAAATGGCCAAGCGTATGTGTGTGCTAAGTCGATTCAGTGGATTGTATCCTGCCAGGTTCTTCAGTCCATGGGATTTCCCAGGCAAGAATACTGGAGTTTCTTGCCATGCCCTCCTCCAGGGGATCTTCCCCATCCAAGAATCAAAGCTACATCTCTTGTGTCTCCTGTATTGGCAGCCAAGTTCTTTATCATTAGTGCTAATTAGGAAGCCACAGAAATGACCGAAATAGGTAACTAAATATGTAGACTGAGTCATTTTTCTATTTTTTGTGACAATATCAAAAATACTTATTTTAGGACCCAAAGTAAGTGTTGACATTCATGTGACAGCCAGGCAGACCCACTCAACTGTCTTTCTGTGCACTGTCATGCTGCTTATTTTTAAACATTTATTTTTATGTTCTATACAATTTTTATGTTTTAAAATTTTTTTTATTGGAGTACAGTTGATTTACAATGCTTTTAGTTTCAGGTATAAAGCAAAGTGAGTCAGTTATACAACACATATATGCACTTTTTTTAAGGTTCTTTTCCCATGTAAGTCATTACAGAATTCTGAGCTCCTTGTGCTATACAGTAGGTCCTTATTAGTTATCTATTTTGTAGTGGGTATATGTGAATCCCAATATCCCTATTTATCCCTCTCTACCCCTCACTTTCTCCCTTGGTAACCGTAAGTTTGTTTTTTTTACATCTATGAGAGTTGCCTATTTTCTACACCTTCTTGCACAACATCGGAAATCCATAAGTGCTAAATTCTGCAACAGCAAGTGCTGCTTCATTGTGAGGAGGGCCACGGAAAGAAACAAAAAGAAACAAACAAACAAACAAAAAAACACTTGATGTCAGAGTCATTCTCAAAGGACTGGGAGAATGAGGGAGAGACAAATTAAGGTCTCATTAAGCAAAGAGGATCCAGTTGACCGAGGCAAGCTTGTAGGTCACTGGAAGCCACCCTAAGGACTTGAGGCACAGCATGACTACCATACCAGATCACTACACGTGGAGGATATGATGCTTTTCCTAGCATGCAACATCCTCTGACAAAGTAAAACTGCAATAGAAAAACCCTTGAATGATCACCAGAAGAGACTATTTTAAACCAGGCAAAAATGGAAACAGAGTTCTTTGAAAATTGGAATATTCTTCTCTACCCGGAAGAAGAGAACCCTGCAAGTTGATCAGATATATAGAAAATTTTGGAAATTGTTACATTTTTTAACAGAATTTTCAATAACGAGTGCAGACTCTTTGCAACTCTATGCACTGTAGCCCGTCCAGCTCCTCAGTTCATGGAATTCTCCAGGCAAAAATACTGGAGTGGGTTGCCATTTCCTTCTCCAGGGGATCTTCCCGACCCAGGGAGCAAACCTGGGTATCCTGCATTGCAGGCAGATTCTTTACCATCTGAGCCACAGGGAAGACCAATAGAAGATACATGGAGTCCTCATTCAATTAGAACTATTTACTCAAGAAATAATTTAACATTATCAAAGGTTTGGGAATAAGAATAAGAATATTGGTTTTTTGGCTTGTTTTTTTTCCCCTTCCCATTTTTCTATATAGACTTACCGCTAGTTACTTGGGGTTTGGTCCTGTATCTCATTCACAGTGATTTGAATGAAATCATTGAATTATATACCAAGAGTGAAATTATATTTTAGAGAGATTTATAGTGCATTCCAAGGCCCCAGGGGGACTATCCCCATACAAACTGATAAGGATATAAGCAGAAGTTGTAATCACTAACGGTAAATTGGGAGAAAATATAACCTTTTTCTAATGTCATCTTGTGTAGTAAATGATTCTTCTACCAAATATGAAACCAAATCAGGTTAATAAAAAATTCAAAAGAAATTTAGTGTCATAGCAATAAAAAGTAGGATATCAACTAATTCATTTCCCCCACAACATCAAGACATGTTTTTCAGTAATATAAACAGTTTCTTTGTATGTTATTTGATCAAGTTTCCTTTTTCTGTTTCTCAGTGCTAGATTGGTCCCAGTGTTCCTCAGTTGCCCGGGCATCCTATCTAAATATATCACTTTCAGCATGAGTAAAATGCAGACTTTGTAAAAGAACAAATGGTTAAAGAAAATAAAGTTAGCATAAATACTTTATCTCACTTATTAAAAAAAGTTACTGGCTATGTAGGTTGGACTATTTAAACTAAATCACTCAAGTATCATAATGTCTTCAATGGGAAAGGAAAGCATAATTCATTTAAATCATAAATTATAAATTTTTTCATGTTATTGTATGGCAGAAACCAGCAGAATATAGTAAGCAATTAACCTCCAATTAAATTTTTTTAGAGTTATAAATTTGTATGCAATTCATACATTGTATAGAAAAGTATCTTCCTTTTTATTGCTATGACACAATTAATTATATAATTGATTTTTAATTTTTTAAAGATTTGTTTATTTATTTGGCTTCACCAGGTCTTAGCTGTGGCACAAAGGCTCTTTGCTGCCACATGTGTGGCATCTTTGCTGTGGCATGCAGAATTTATTTTTTTTAGTTGTGATATATGGGATCTTTTTTAGTTGTGGTACGTGGAATCTTTAGTTGTGGTACGTGGAATCTTTAGTTGTGGTACGTGGAATCTTTAGTTGTGGCATGTGAGCTCTTAGTCATGTCATGAAGGATCTAGTTCTCTGTCCAGGAATTGAACCCAGGCCTCTTGTATTAGGAGTTTTAGCCACTGGACCACCAGTGAAATCCCAAAAATGGATTTTAATAAATGACACAGTGTGAATCAGCCACAACATTGTAAAGCAATTATCCTCCAATTCAAATACATTTTTAAAAAACACGAAGGGAAAAAGACCTATATTAAAAGCACATGCTAAAATAATTTCTTATGCTAAGTCACTTCAGTTGTGTCTGACTGTGTGTGACCCTATGGACTGTAGCTCCCTGGTTCCTCTGTCCATGGGGTTCCCCAGGCAAGGATACTGGAATGGGTTGCCATTTCCTCCTCCAGGGAATCTTCTGACCCAGGGATCAAACCTGTGTCTCTTATGTCTCCTACTTTTTGGAGGAGGGTTCTTTACCACTAGCGCCACCTGGGGAGCCCTAAAATATTTCACTGATAGTGGTGAAAAAGAAATTTAGAAGCAAAAAAACCCACCAAAACTAAAATGGTGGTGGAGGTGCACATTTGCAGAAGCTTTGCACTGGCTAAGCCCTCTTTTGAGTCTCATCTTCAGAATTAAGAATGTGTGCTGACATATAGACATTCTAAATACCAAAATAAAGATGGGATCTCTCTCTAATTTTTAATCCTTAACTTGGAAAGACTTATGGGTTGCTATCAGGAAAAATCTGCATTGTTTCTGTAAAGAATCAATTTTCCACAGCAAAATAGACACACTTAACTAGTCCACTGTGTTTTCTGAATAGGAGAAATCCACACATATCACTATTATGAATAGTGCATTTACTTTTCTCAAATTAGTCTCTCCTTCTAATCACCATGGAGCTTGTTTTGAATACTGCCAGCTCTTACTTCTTCACCTCTCACTGATAACTGAACTTACTTCAATGTGCTTGTAGGCTATTATATTGAAGATACTTTCACTAAGGTTACCCATAAGCTTGCAATTCACAAATCCACTGAGTATTTTTCAGATCTTATCTTACATGTCTATCCAGTATTTGTAATAATTCGTATATATTTTTTTCAGAGCTATGACATGTCTAACTCCTATCTCCAAATGTATAAATACAAGTGCAAACATTAATAAATGCTTTCTTCATAGAAACCCATGTTTGGAGAACTCACATCATGACTGCACTATACGCCAATCTCTGTATATGCTACTTTCTTTATGCTGCTCATCCACAAATTACTGTGTGGTTTTAGGGGAAAAGTGAAAGTGTTAGTTGCTCAGTCGTGTGTGACTCTTTGTGACCCCCTGGACTGTGGCCCGCCAGGCTCCTCTGTCCATGGCATTCTCCAGGAAAGAATACTGAAGTGGGTTGCTGTTCCCTTCTCTGGGGAGAGGGTGGGGTCCTATTTCCCCAAGACTGAGAGAGATTCATACTTGGTAAAAATCTCAGATCAGTTGTGTAAACTTTGATAAATTACTTGACAAGTATCAACCTGTTATTTTATTTGAAAAATATGAGTATTAATTGCAATAATAACTGCAATGAATTGAGAACTGTCTGTTTTAGGCAGGATGTGCTAGTGCTTTATATATATTCTGTCTTAATTCTCAAAGAAAATCCGTAAATACTGTGTCATCATAATCTCTGTCATATTTAGAAAGTGAATTTTAAATACTTTGAAGGACTTGCTCTAGGGCACAAAACTAGAAGGTGGGAGAGCAGAGAATCCACCCCTTATCTATTTACTCAAAAACCTTCTACCTCACAACATTGTCACACTCTGCACATCCTTGTCCACTTAATAAATCATATCTGAAACAATAAAATTGCTGAACAAAATTTCAAAATGTAAATCTTCCTTAATATATATTTTGCGCAGCAGGACTGCTGAAAATACATGCTAACCAAGAATGAAAATTATGAGCCAACTCATTTATTTGCTTAAAGAGAGAGACAGAGGGAGTAGCTAGCCTACACAAAGAGTACATGAGAATATTCACAAATGGATTAAAATACACAGATAAAGAACCAAAAATGAAATGAAAGGAAAGCAGCATCCAGGAGGACAAGGAAATTCAAAGAATCTCCCAGTGTGACTCAGTCTGAAATAGCTTCAAAAGTTTCAGTCAGCTTGAATACACAGGCCAGCTAAGGGTGAGCTGTTGCTCTTGAATAATTATTTCCTTTCCTACTTTTTTGATACAGAAACCAAAATAGTGATAGGATGTCTCTGTATTTATCATATGAATGTCAGCATTAGCCTCCTTACATTGTTACAGAAATTGTATTTCAAAAATAAGCCTATTCGTGGGACAAACACCAAGGAAATAAATTCCTTTATAATAAAATTATTGTAGCATTAAATATGCATTCTGTTGGATTATAAAATACTAGCAGATAAGCACAATACATTTTCCAGTTCATTTACTTTTCTCAAATCTTCCCATATAAGTCATATAGATTTTACTAGCAAAAGCACAGGACAAATAAAACAACAATTTACTATTAGATCCCACGAATAAGTGAAATAATGTTGTTTTCTAAGACTGGTTAAATGAGCTAAATAAATTTCAGATCATGATAATGAATTTAAGATATGTTAAATGATGTCATTAGTTACATGAACTAACAAGAATTCAAGTTTTTAAACAGGATTCATATATCTCACTATATTACTGCATACATTTTGTGAAATGGGTTTCTCAGGTGGCTCAGTGATAAAGAATTTGCCTGCCAATGCAAAAGACCTAGGTTCCATGTCTGGGTTGGGAAGAACCCCTGAAGGAGGAAATGGAAACCCACTCCACTATTTTTGCCTGAAAAATCCCACGGACAGAGGAGCCTGGTGGGCTTGAGCACAAAATCTTGTGAAATAGTAGCTGTCGTTGAATATAAGTGATGAAAAGCTGCTGTGTTTTGGTCAACTTTCTGAATTCTGGTTTTATCTCTTAAAACTTTTTCCCCATCCTTTGTGTTTTCCCTCGAATTTGGACCTAAAATTCCTCCTAGCATGGATTCATTCCTCTAATTTTGTTTTTTTCCAATATTTAGGCTGGGAATCATCTGCTCTCTTTTGTTCTAAAGCAGAAGTCATAGTTCATATTATCTCACTGCTTTACCTTTATACATGCTGGGCTGTGCAGCCACTTGCGTTGTGTCCGACTCTTTGTGACCCTGTGGAGTGTAAGCCTGTCAGGCTCCTCTGTCCGTGGAATTTTCCAGGCAAGAATACTGGAGTAGGGTGCCATGCCCTCCTCCAGGGGATCTTCCTGACCCAGGGATAAAACCTGTGGCTCCTACATTGCAGGCAGATTCTTTACTGCTGAGTCACCAGGGAAGCCCCACCTTCTTACATAATACTATAAAAATAAAGGCAACATTGAAAAAACAGAAAGATAAAGGTGTGTACCTGTTGATCCTAAACTCCCTATCCTTTTTTTTTTTCCTATTCATCCCCACTCTTATATTTAAAATGGATAATCAACAAGGTCCTACTATACAGCACATGGAACTCTGCTCAGTGCTACACGGCAACCTGGATGGGAAGGCAGTTTGGGAGAAAATGAACATATGTACATGCATGGCTGAGTCCTTTGCTATGTCAACATTGTTGGTCGTCTATACTCTAATAAAAAATAAATGTTTAAATCTAAGAAAATATACAATAACTTTTTCAGACTTACTTCACTCCGTATAACAGGTTCTAGGTTCATCTACCTCACTATAACTGACTCGAATTCATTTTTTTTATCGCTGAGCAATATTCCATTGTATATATGTACTGCATACTTTTTATCCATTCATCTGTCAGTGGACATCTAGATTGCTTCCATGTCCTGCTGCTGCTGCTGCTGCTAAGTCGCTTCATTCGTGTCTGACTCTTTGTGACACCATAGACGGCAGCCCACCAGGCTCCCCCGTTCCTGGGATTCTCCAGGCAAGAACACTGGAGTGGGTTGTCATTTCCTTCTCAAGTGCATGAAAGTGAAAAGTAAAAGCGAAGTCGCTCAGTCGTGTCCAACTCTAGCGACCCCATGGACTGCAGCCCACCAGGCTCCTCCGTCCATGGGACTCTCCAGGCAAAAGTACTGGGGTGGGGTGCCATTGCCTTCCCCTTTCCATGTCCTAGCTTTTGTAAATAGTTCTACAGTGAACATTGGGATATATGTGTCTTTTATAATTGTGGCTTTCTCAGGGTACATAATTTTCCTCCAAAAAATATCAAAAAAATATAAATAGAAAAAAGAAAATTGAACCAGTCATGCACACCTAAAATAAATTTTACTTGGACATTGTTAAAACAAATAGCTAATCAAAGATGTGGAGTCTGTATTTAATACATGTAAATCATATAAATAAAACAATATATATGCTGTGAAAAAATAAAAAAGTAAATAAAAGAAAAAATGCAGAAAGAAAAAAGTAAATTTAGAAGTGAGGTGGATGAACCTAGAACCTGATATACACAGTGAAGTAAGTCAGAAAGAGAAAAATAAATTTTGTATATTAATGCATATGTATGGAATCTAGAAAAATAGTACTGATTAACCAATTGGCAGGGAAGGAATAGGAACGCAGATGCAAAGAACAGACTTGTGGACACAGTGGAGGAAGGAAAGGGTGGGATGAATTGAGAGAGTAGCACTGAAATGCATACATCATGTGTAAATTAGACAGGTAGTGAAAAGTTGCTGTATAAAACACAGTTAGCGCAGTCTGGTGTTCTCTGATGACCTAGAGGGGTGGAATGGGGAAGTGGAAAGGAGGCTCAAGAGAGAGAGATATATTTATACTTACAGCTGATTCAAGTTGTTGTACAGCAGAAACTAACACAACATTGTAAAGCTATTACCTTCCAATTAAAAATAAAAGAAAAAATAAGTGTAAGTAATTTTTAAGCATTAAAAATAAAGTATATTGCAGCTTAAATTCAAAAACCAACGTGCACAAATGCAAGATATGAAAGAAGGGTCATGTAACTGTAGATTTTTGAAAATAATAAATTTTGAAATAAAAATAGTGTGAACGATCTTGAAGAAACGAGTGATTTTCTAGCTAAATATAAACCTTCAAAATTGATTCAAAAAATGTGAAATTTTCAAACCCATGTAACAATAGAAGGAAGGAAAATGGATGCTCAAATGATGATCAACAAAATTCACAAATCCCAAAGGCTTTAAAGTATTTGTTTCTCATGCTATATAAATTATTTTGAAGCATCAGGAAGATGGAAAGCCACCAAATTTACTTAATGATAACATAAATTAATAAACATTCTTGAAAAAGGAGCAAAAAGCAAAACTTTCTGATTATCTGTTTGGGATCTGTGGGAAGTGGATACCAATAAGGGCAAGATATTAACAAGAGAAACATCTCTGAAAGAGAAACGGGAACAGGTATTCAGGGGAACTCTTCAGACCAGGACAGCATCACCGCAACTGTGGAAGGAGAGGGGGAATAAGAGAAAGATGAAGGAGAAAGATCCTAAGTGGTGCAGGTCTGATAAAATTTCATCCAGTTCAATCAGAAGCTCCAACATGAAGAATGATTACAGAAAAATCTGCAGTTGGTATGATTTATAGCCATGAGGAGACCTAGAAGAGAAAAGCAGAGCCAGAGGAAAGGGAAGGAAGAAGGAGTTACAAGAGAAAACAAATATTATATATTAACACATATGTATGGAATCTATAAAAATGGTACAGATAAACCTGTCTGCAGGGCAAGAAGAAGGATGCAGAGAATCGATATGTGAACACGGGCTGGGGGAAGGGGAAGTTGAGATGAACTGGAGAGTAGTACTGACATATATCACTGCAGATGATGACTGCAGCCATGAAATTGGAAGACGCTTACTCCTTGGAAGAAAAGTTATGACCAACCTAGATAGCATATTGCAAAGCAGAGACATTACTTTGCCAACAAAGGTCCGTCTAGTCAAGGCTCTGGTTTTTCCAGTGGTCATGTATGAATATGAGAGTTGGACTGTGAAGAAAGCTGAGCGCCGAAGAATTGGTGCTTTTGAACTGTAGTGCTAGAGATGACTCTTGGGAGTCCGTTGGACTGCAAGGAGATCCAACCAGTCCACTCTGAAGGAAATTAGCCATGGGATTTCTTTGGAAGGAATGATGCTAAAGCTGAAACTCCAGTACTTTGGCCACCTCATGCGAAGAGTTGACTCATTGGAAAAGACTCTGATGCTGGGAGGGATTGGGGGCAAGAGGAGAAGGGGACGACAGAGGATGAGATGGCTGGATGGCATCACTGACTCGATGGACGTGAGTCTGAGTGAACTCCAGGAGCTGGTGATGGACAGGGAGGCCTGGTGTGCTGCAATTCATGGGGTCGCAAAGAGTCGGACATGATTGAGCGACTGAACTGAACTGACTGGCATATATATACTACCGCATGTAAAATAGCTAGCTAGCGGGAAGCTACTATATACACTGGGGAGCTCACCGCCCTGCTCTGTGATGACCTAGAGGATGGAACTGGGGAGGGAGGAGGGAGGCTTATAGAGAAGTGTTATAGCTGGCTCACTTCATTATACAGTAGAAACTAACACGATATTGTAAAGCAATTATGTATCTGCTGCTGCTGCTGCTGCGTCTCTTCAGTCGTGTCCGACTCTGTGGGACCCCATAGACGGCAGCCCACCAGGCTCCCCCGTCCCTGGGATTCTCCAGGCAAGAACACTGGAGTGGGTTGCCATTTCCTTCTCCAATGCATAAAAGTGAAAAGTGAAAGTGAAGTCGCTCAGTCGTGTCCGACTCTTAGCAACCCCATGGACAGCGGCCCACCAGGGTCCTCTGTCCATGGGATTTTCCAGGCAAGAGTACTGGGGTGGGGTGCCATTGCCTTCCCCGAATTATATATCAGTGATATATATATAGTATATATATATATATATATATATATATATATATATATATATATAGGGAGTGCAAGAAAGTTAAGTGGGGACTAAGGAAGTAAGGTTGTTGTCAAAGATACAGGAAATGATGTTAAAAAAAAACCAAAACAAAACAGAGTATTCTTAGTACTTAACAATCATTATTGTGCTTGTTCCTGTTTTCATGTTGAAATTCCTCACCTGAATTTTCTTTCTCTCTTTCCTAATGCTGTCGATTCAGCTGCCAAAACACCATTTCGGCTCTACCAGGACAAATATTCATCCTTCACTCAAGTTATATAGCAAAACATTGTGCTTCTTTTTCCTATTTTTGATTGTTTAAATTTCATCAGGAAACAAAACTTTTCCCTGTTTTCCTTACTGTCTATATTATTGTTCCAAATCTAAACTGTTCAGTCTCTAACACCACAGCCTATTCTTCTTCTGTTTATAGGAAAGACTTTTTAGGATCTTTAATGGGATGGGAAAGGAGAGTAAAATGATATATACAGAAAACAAATTTTCAAATACTTATTTTTTAGAAATCTTTGTTTTCCATAAAAGTTTCTTCTTAGTCTCAACAGTATCAAGTATCCCAGAGTAGGAAATCAAATCAGGAATCTTCTGACAATGCTAAGAAAATGCCTATTTGTTGTATAAACCAGCAGTAGAACTGCAGCCTGAGTTCTTTTTACCTTTTTGTTGTAATATTTATGATATTAATTCCACACCAGAAAGAGACAGAGAACATTTTTAGCAGATAGGGTGGAAAAATATGGACCATGTTAGAAAAACTTATTTTTGTGGCACAGTAGGTGACATATTACCTTCCTGTTAAGTTTTGAGGGAATTAGAAGAGGAAAAAAATGGTGAGTTTGACTTTCTTATATCTATATTTCTGATACAAGGCTATAGATGTTTTTTAATTCTCAATTCACTGATAATGCTTCTTTTTTTTCACTAACCACTGAAATGTAAGCCACAAACTAAATCAAGTCATCTAGATCTTTGAGCTAATAATGCCATGTTTTAGATGAATGCAATTATATTTTTAAATTAACTCAGAATTATTCTATGAAGCATACACAATGCACCCCTCTGATATTTTTTCCTTTCTCTCCTCTTCCTTTCCTTTTCTTTCCCCTCAAGTTTCTCATTCCATCCTCAGTCCCAAAGGACTTTAGTATCTTTAATTTAGAATTTGTTTGGTTCTTCAAAAGCCAAGAAACAATGTAAGGAGCAAATTTGGTAAGGAAATGTTCTGACTTCCACTTAACAACATGAAAAACAACCACCACCCCACCACCATGAAAATATCTAAAAATGTAATTTAAGGATGCTTGCAAAGGGTTTTTCTAAAAGAAAATTGGAAGGAATGTTATTAAGTCTGGCCTTATATATTATAATTATTTATAGTCTTTATTACATTAATCAAACAGTACAAAACAGTAGGTGAACAAGCTGTCTGGAACTGTGGTTCTTTGCTTCTGTAGCAGTTGTTAACATGTCATGTTTAAAAAAATACAGAAAAACCATTTGAATGTATATGTAAGAAATATTGCTTACACTAGAAGCAACCGCAAATCTCTTCAAAATACAAAGAAATCCCACACATGAGGGGGAAAAATTCTTAGTTGCCTTTCAAAGTAATCAGGTTTATCCCCAGAAAATAGGTCCAATTTACTGATGGCCATAAGCTGTATAGTAAATTGACTATAATATCATCTCTGCTGTTGTTACACTGTGGGCTCATTTCAGGAATCATCATCTAACTGCTCCATGAAAGTCTGCATAAAGATACGGTAACTCGGAAAGTAATCTCTTTCCCAGTTCTTTGTGGCCCTGGAAAGGCACAGAATTTATGGGGACCTGTTAGAGAAGCCAGGCTAATAAAAACAGAAAGTTACCCTAGTGTTCTTGGCAGTGCATTGTGCTTATAGAAGTAAAAGTGTTTAAGCCTCTCTGTCCCAGATGATATTCTTGCCATCCAGTGAATGAAATTCTAGGAGAAACTAGCCAATAATGTTCAACAATGCATTCTATTTTTTGTGACTGCTAATAATTAAATTTGTCCTATGAAAACTGGCAGTTTGTTTGTAACAAGTCCTATTTTCTTATTACAGTTTTCCTTTGCTCTAAAACTGTGATCATCTGTGGCAATGACTGTCATAAAGTTCCTCATAAGAACAGAGTGAAAAGTATGACATAACAAGATTGACAGAACATTAAAAATAAAAACAGGTCTTTCCTTCTTTTTAAACCTTTTGCGATTCTCTTTTCTAGAGCCAAACTTTCCATTAAATAAGAAAAAGACTGGTATATAAGTTACTGAAGTAATTACTTATTATGGCTATTTTTGAAGAATCGAGGATTTTAGAGAATAAAAAATAACAGGAGTGTTGGTGTTTTCTATAACCAAAATCTATTTGAAAAGTTATAATACATGCAATGGTATACTTGGCTGTTATGAGTCCATTAGTACCTCTGCCTAAATATTTAAATCTCATTTAATTTACTTAGCATACTTTTGCAGGATATCAGTAGAGTGAAGTGTTGAGAGCAGTGGTTAAGAAGAAAACCTTACCTTCCCGAAACATTGTATAAAAATATTTTGTATAAATTATCTTCTTTGTATCTATCTAGGGAGAATGAAAAGGTAAGAGAAAGATAATACCTTTATGCAGAAGGACATGACTACCCACCCCAGTATTCTTGCCTGGAGAATGGCACCAACAGAGGAGCCTGGTGGGCTACAGTGCCCAGGGTTGCAAAGAGTCAGACACGACTGAAGAGACTTAACATGCATGCAACACATTTATCGGATTTCAAAAACACAAGCAGTGAAGTCAACTAATCTTTATTAGGATAGTTATTTAGAGCTGAGCTATCTGATAGTATAAACTCAGACACATTATTTAAATTAAAATTAATTTAAGTTTAATTATATCACGTATTGCATTTTCTTTATCCATTTAAGATATTTCCTTGTCCTGGCCACTTTAAATTGCACTGCAATGAACATTTGGGCATATGAATCTTTTTGAATTATAGTTTTCTCTGGGTATGGGACTAGTAGTGGAATTGCAGGGTCATGTGGTAGTTCTGTTTTTAGTGTTTAAAGGAAACCTTCATACTGTTCATCATAGAGGAAGTCATAAAAAGATATGAAATTGGGTCATTTGTAGAGATGTGAATGGACCTAGAATCTGTCACATAGACTGAAGCAAGTCAGAAAGAGAAAAGCAAATACTGTGTATGCATATATATATATATATATATATATATATATATATATATATGGAATCTGAAAAAATTGGTATAAATGATCTTATTTGCAAAACAGAAACAGACGCAATGTGGAGAACAAATGTACAGATACCAAAGGGAAGGGGCAGGTTGAATTGGGAGATAGGGACTGGCATATATATACTACTGATACTATGTATAAAATAGATAATTAATGAGAACCTACTGTATAGCACAGGGAACTCTACTGAGTACACTGTGGTGACCCAAATGGTAAGGAAATCCAGAAAACAGATGTATGCCTATGTATGGCTGATTCACTTTGCTATACAATAGAAACAAACACAGCGTTGTAAAGCAAATATACTCCAAATTTCTTTTTACTTTAGTGATGCTAACAATACACTTTCTCAGTTGCACTAGCATATTTCAAGTACTAGGCAGTCACTTATGGCTGGTGATCATAGTCTTGGACAAAATAGCTTGTAGAATATTTCCATCAGTACAGAAATTATAGTTGGGGAGTGTTGTTCTGAAGAATATCTGCTAAAATTTCTACAGCCTTATCACCCTGATGAAGTATTTTTTATATGCAATGGAAATTATGGAAGCAAGAAGAGGAGAGAAGCAAATCATTGCTTCATAAATTTTATTGTCAGCTTAGGGGAATTAAAAAGATGATTCTACTTATAGAAATAAATAAGAATATATAGATTTTCAATATTGTTGCAATGGCTAATGGTCAGGTACTCTTTAACGTTAATTCTGTGTGGAACTTGCACAATAATCCTTTACTGAGTACTATTTTGACCAGACATTGTTCTGGATTCTTGGAATACGTGAGTGAACAGATAAAAATCCCTGCATTCAAGGACTCAGCATTCAGATTTTGCTTTAGTAGCTTTCTATAATTACTTGACACCAATCCTACATTTTAGCAAATATGTTTAGTCTCACTACCCTTTGTAGATATTATTTATATTTTTAATACAATTGTATGCTAAGTTGCTTCAGTCATGTCCATTTCTTTGCGACCCTATAGACTTGGACTCCTCTGCCCATGGGATTCTCCAGGCAAAAATTCCAAAGTGGGTTGCTATGCCCTCCTCCAGGTGATCTTCCAGACCTAGGGATCAAACCAGAGGCTCCTATGGCTCCTGCATTGCAGGCAGATTCTTTATGGCTGAGTCACTAAGAACACCACTTTTAGTATGAACTATTAGTACGTGAGATATTTTGATGACATCTGGGTTTAATAAAAGTCCTTTTTCAAAATAGAGTCTTTAGAATTCTTTTACTTCCAAAGTTATCCATTTTTGATCATTTCTTTTTAGCATATAGGTGCAGGCTCTTCTCTGAGGCAAGAGATATATAGGCCAAATTTTAAAATTATGGTAAATAATGAATGTCAAATATGATAAATCAGGCAGAAATATAAAAACAGATAAAATAGCTGATAACTGTCTTCAGTAATTTTGTAAAATTCCTTATTGATCCAATTATTGTCTAAAATCTTCACTTCTTTTTTTCTATGTTAATGATTAAATAAACACACAACTCTAGCTTCAGAAAGAACTAATGCCAATTTTTCTCTAAGTCTCTTTTTCTCTAACCTTATTTCATCATGAGTTCCATTTCCCTGCCTTTACATTTATAATCTTATTCTTCCCTGGAAAGGAATTTGAACAAGCAAACACGTCTTTGGCATTAAAAAAAAAATCATCCAAAGCTGTTAGCCATAAATATTCTTATAGTGTCATACTCCTATAACTCATATTGAAATCACAGAACTTGAATTGCATGTGCAATTGTAAGTGGGCACAATTCCTTTGCATGTGGACACATATATACACACCCACGCACAAAGTACAAATGCTTTTTAACTGTGGGCTTAAGTTACCATAAGTCTGGCTAGTCAAAGTTAATAGCATGACTCTATCTTTAGACCATCCACTAACGTATAACAGAAGAGTATGGAAACCATTCACCCACTGTGCAAAGACTGGAAGTAGAGTTTTTGGAATTTATTGACGGAGTTTTACTATGTGCATGTTCAAATTGATTTCAAACATTGAGCAAATAGGGACTTAAATTTTAAACTGTTAAAACAAAATGTGGAAACCATAGACCTTTTTCCAGGATGTCACTAATTTTGAATGTGCATTTTTACTTTCAGGGTAATATGATGAGCAGGTGTTCAAGAAAGTGTTAATGTCTGTTTCAGTTGAAATTCAGGACACATGTCAATGGACTAGTTTCACAAATATTTAATGAGCCTAATCTTGTGTCCCTGGTAGCTCAGATGGTAAAGAATCTGCCTGCAATGCAGGAGACCAGGGTTCAATTCCTGGGTCGGGAAGATCCCCTGGAGAAAGGTAAGTTAACTTACTCTGGTATTCTTGCTTTGAGAATTCCATGCACAGAGGAGTCTTGTGGGCTACAGTCCAAGGGGTCACAAAGAGTCAGACATGACTGAGTGACTAGCATTTTCACTTCACGTTCAATGATGTGTCATGCTCTATGAATTAGACACTTGTCCTCACAGAATAGCTAGCCATTTCCTTCTCCATGGGATCTTCCTGACTCAGGGATTGAAGCTGGGTATTCTGAATTTCAGGCAGATTCTTACCATCTGAGCCACGAGGGAAGCCCTAAAAAAATACTGAAAAGACTCATAGTGTAGTGTGATGATTATCATAAAAGAAATATATATAAAGTACGAGTCCAGAAGAGGCAGTGGCTAATGGGAGGATTTTTCACACGCAGTTTAGACTAGTAATTTCATTGATATAAAATACTAGTTTTGAATGAACACAGCTGTACACAATCTATAATATTACAGACACTGAAAATGTGTTAATACATGTTAATTCATCAATCTATAAATTCTCACCATCACATTTGAGTCCAAATTCTCTAAAATTCAGCCTTGAATAAGGAGGAGTTTTCAGATTGTTCAGAAAGTATAGACATATTCCGATTAAACATCATGCTTTGAAAAGAATATTTTGAAACACATGGAAGAATATATCATTTGGCAAAAACAAGCCCAGGGTAACACTTTTTTCCATACTGTTTACTGATATGAAACCATGAAAATACTGTCTAATGTTAATATGGTATATTTTGCATGAAAATAATGAATGGGCTTTTAGAAAACAAAAACAATGTTTAGTCTAGACAACAGGAACTTTATTCCAAGATAAAGTTAGTTCTTCATTTGTCCAGACATTCAAAGCTCCAAACATAACTCAACTGGAGCTTTCAGAAACAAGTTACCAACACAATCCCAAGATTTGGATTGCTTGGTCTATAAATGAATCCAGTACCTTTCCCACCCAAAGTCTAGTCTAATATTATTCTTGGGATAATGTCAGTGTCCCCCAGCAAATGATGTTAGAAAGATATATAGAGAGATAGATAGGTAAAGTTGAAAGAATAATTGTGATAGAAAATTTTCTGAAGATTAATTGCAAGATGAGGGACCATTTTATCCATAAAACTGATTTGTTTACATAAAATATATAGAATGTAAAATGTTATCTTTGTTGTAACTATTAATTACTACAATATTTTAAAAATATGTTCAAAGACTACATGATGGGTTTCTCCCTTTAGAACTATGTAAGACAGGACAGATGAAATTAATCAAAAGCCTCAAGCTGGTCCAAGGGCTAAATTCCTCACTTATTCCTGGAGTTGGTGGTTTGTGGAATGGGGTGTGTATGTGTTTGTGAATGTATGTATGTGTTATTGAGACCCTAATTTTATAACCACAAACCCACTCATCCAGAATCAAAGAGTGATATTTCAAATACAGTAATTTATTTTACATAGTCCATTAATTACATTTGTTTTCTGCATATATCCAGATGTGCACAGAAACATTCATTGGAGAATATGCAATGTTTCTGCTCTAAAATAGTTCACAGCACAGCAAATAGGCATCCATTCTCCCTGGGGATAGGTGATCTGACATCAATTTAAATAGATGTGGGCTGAGATTTTAGGTTTGGTTTAAAACCTGAGCTTTCACAATCTTAGCCTTACACTGGACCTTAGTTCATTCTTCCTGGGGAGTTTTTAATGGCATCCCAATCTCCTAAACAGTGTGCAGTGCATTCTGCTTTTTTCATTACCATTTCTAATGTGTCCTTGAAATACCTGGGGTGCTGTGGATTGTTCAACCACAATGCACAAGTCTTGTATTATATAGCTGGAAGAATACTTAGAAGCCCTGGTAATAAAAATGACAATAAATGATTCTTTACAATTTCTTTAAATTTAAAAATAATATATCTGAAATGTTCTGACATGAGTATATTCAAATGCTTGCATGCAATGTGATTTTAAGTCTTTTAAGATTCTCTTTGCCTTATGGTTTTATTTCATCTGAGAGGCATAGAAACCAATCCTATACAGGATAAGCAATTATGACTTTTAGAAGGTGTTATTCTTTGAGTCTTGCTTCTCTTTCTCCCTTTGTGTTAGACTCATTATTGATGGCTGCCTTTTAGCTCAAAAGAATGATAGCTGACAAAGGTTCTCATAAATCTAGCATCTGCTTTATAATTTGTCTTTGTAGAAATATAATATTTTCTCCATGGAGGCATCACACTTCTTATTTGGGGGAATATATTTATTAAATACTAAAGTCTTTTAAGATTATTCCTAAGAACTGATTTTAAAACAACAAAAGCTATATAGACTTGCCACTTGGTCTTTAGCTCAATACTATTAGCTTTCCTGTTACAACACACAAATAAATAAGGGATAAAATTTTGCCCAAGTATGAATTCATTTGAAAAATGTACATTTTTAGTTTCAACTTTTTGTGATTCCCATTTGGCTACCTAATGCCAAAATGCAGCTTCTTAGAACAGGGGGAGATGGGGAATTATTAAAAATAATCTCACAAACTTTCCTGGACACGACACGATTTTCATGAACAATATTATGACAAGTTAAGTGCAAATGAATCAGAACATATGGATTAAATTTCCCTTGAAGTATACATGGTTTTTGTAAATTACAAGAAAAAAGGGAATGGGAAAATGTAGTTTTAACTTTGCCAAACCCAAGACATTTGAACAATTGTTCAAGAGAGCATGCCAAACCCATATTTTCCTCCTTTAAATCCACCTAATATACAAAGAAACACTTTGAACTTATATAGCCAGTTCCTTCTCAGTAACTCAGTACTTTTGGAATTTTCTCATTTCTTTCTTATGGTAGACTTGTAAACAAATTTTAGATATGACATTGCAATTTTTACAAGTGTGATTATGGGGAAAAAGTTTAAAAATCATGTGCTTGGTAAATACGGAAGAACTGAATATTAGAACTTAAGTGGAAACCAGTGAATCTGCAATTAACTAAATTCTATTTTATATAAAAAAATAATAATCCTGAGCAACATCATGAGATATAAGTACTGCAGATTGATATTGTGAATTGATTACCAAAGTTTCTAACTATGCTGAAGGCAACATCATTTCCATTAGTATAATTTTACCCTCAGTATCTAACAGAAACTTTTTGGTCATCTCTGGATTTATTTTTGTAATGACTTTGCTGTACAAAGAAGCTGAGTTCATTTTTTTTAAGAGGATCAGATTCCCAATAAACCATGAAAAAAATCAGAAATAACATCTCCAGCAACATTTTGAGGTGCAACCTTCCACACTTTATCCTAAATAAAATTACACATAGATACTATTTATAACACATATGCCATAATGTAGATCTTATATTATTTATTAAAATTCATGTTAGACATATCTAGTGTATATATATTTATATACATGTAGATGTTATGCGTGCTGCTGTTGCTGCTAAGTCGCTTCAGTCGTGTCTGACTCTGTACGACTCCATAGACAGCAACCCACCAGGCTCTGCCGTCCCTGGGATTCTCCAGGCAAGAACACTGGAGTGGGTTGCCATTTCCCTCTCTGATTTTATACATAGATTTTGTAATTTTCTCAGAATTTGATCATACTGTATATTTTATTTTCTAATCTGAAGTTTCCTCTCAATTTGTTTACTTTCTTTTAACACATCTATGTGCCAATCACATAATTTATACATCATCATTATCTGGTTCAAACTGGTTAGATACATTTATGGTTTTAATTTTGCTTATATTTTTAATGGGTACAGGCAAATTTTGAAATTCTTACTTACAGAGCTCGTAAATTTCCGAATGACCACAATGCCTCCTGTCACACAAATTTCAGTTCATTATTCCTACAGACCCACAGAGGTAAAGATCTTACTTCATTGATTCACTGCTAGCTTCCCTGGCTTTGTGCTTGTTGTGCTGGTGCTCAGTCAAGTCTGACTCTTTGTGACCCCATGGACTGTAGCCCGCCAGGCTCCTCTGTCCATAAAATTCTCCAGACAAGAATACTGGAGCAGGTTGCCATTTCCTCCTCCAGAGGATCTTCCCCACCCAGGGACTGAACCTACTTCTCTTGCGTCTCCTGAATTGGCAGGTGGATTCTTTACCACTAGCACCACCTGGGAAGGGAAGATAGAGTGTAATACATAACAGAGATTCCCTGCATGAATAAGTGAATGAATGAGTATTCCTGTCCTAGAGTCATGTAAACACTGCACTCTCTCTGAGTATCACTCTGATCTCCTCTGCACTTTTTGGTCTCTATCAGCATAGGGCACATTTCAACACCTTTCCCCTTTTTTATTTCAATCTAGATAGTAGTCTTACAGACAATATCTTTCTTTTAGTTTTCGGTCAGTTTACTTGATCTGGTTTTTGCAATGAGCATGCATTTTTCATTACAGAACTCAACCTAAAGATAGAAACTTTATTTGTTTGAAGTAGTAAGCAAGAGGATTTATATTAACTTGGAAACTAGAGACATGAATTGGCTGAAGCCAGTAAAAGAAACAGGGAATAGACATGCTCACGGGATAAAATGTGGATTCTTTTACATCTACCATTACTCCCCTGAGAGTCATTAATATGTATTGTTTTTAATCTCTCCCCAGCTACGCCATGTCTGGCATCACTTGTACTAGGTGACTCAAATACTTGAGATTCTGTACTCTACACCCATCCTCAGCAGAAGCAGCCAAACTTCTTCCCAACCAATCACTTTCTTACAGTTCAAATTATATGAATCAACAGTATCAAGTGTTTTCTTTTTTTTCTGCCAATGGATTTTAAATAAGTTCAACTTTAGCTTTGTACATACTGCAATTACTATGCAACACAAATTTAATTAAAACTAAGTGTTTATCAGAACATTGGGTCAATGTAATTACTGTAAACAACTGCTGTGAGCCCAGAATTGTTATTATTAATATGGTGATTAAATACTTTTCATGTATTAAGCACCCAGTTGAATTTAGTCTCATATCAGATGTGGCCAATGGCATGAAGCTCCTTGCAGCTAGTAAAGAAAAAAATGAAAACAAAAGAACAAGACTGTGTGATAAGTGAAATAACAAAGCCTGGGAATTTATGGGAGCAGAGAAAAACATGAATGTGTTTAGACCGGAGGGCAAGGAAAATGTATATAACAGCTAAAGTTAGAGATTAGGATAGAAAGGAATATGCTGATTTTAAAAATATTTAACATGCAGAATTTTTAGAACCTGATGAGCAATTTGATGTAAGTAGGGATGGAAAGAGGATTCATGCATTTCTTTGTGTTTTCAGGCTGAAAAAGCATGTTAGAAAAACAAAAAATGTGTACATCCATTAGAAAGCCTGCTGTAGACAAAAATGTAAGAGGAGTAGATTACAATAGAAAGTTAGATGAGCTAAATAAGAAAAATATATATAAAAATATATGTATATAAATACATATTTATATACAACAGCTTACATATCATATGTATTTGTGGATATGTATTTAAATATAGAATCTTGTTCTGTATACAATTTCATGGACTCCTTTTTTTACTTGTTGTTAAGATATCATGAACCTATTTTCACCTCAGTTCATATAAATCTGTAATGCTATATTCAATACTGACATAAAAGCCCATTCAATGGAAAAATATCACTCAACAGGACTTTGGAAAAGCAAGCTCTAGTGCATGCTCTAAAGACCTGTAAAGAGAAAATTACAGATTAGAAGTTTCTATAAGAAAGATTTATCTAGCAGAGTATTTTGGAGGAGCCATCTAGGCACCTTTCTGCTATTGTTCAGTCACTAAGTCGTGTTCGACTCTACGCAACCCCATGGACTGCAGAACACCAGGCTTCCATGTCCTTCGCTGTCTCCTAGAATTTGCTTCAATTCACGTCAATTCAATTCAGTGATGCCATCCAGCCATCTCATCCTCTACTCCCCCTCCTCTTCATTTGCCTTCAGTTTTTCCCAGAATAAGGGTCTTTACCAAGGAGTTGGCTCTTCTCATCAGATGGCCAAAGCATAGGTGCTTCAGCTTCATCATCAATCTGTCCAATGAATACTCAGGGTTGATTTCCTTTAGGATTGACTGATTTGATCTGCTTCCTATCCAGGGGATTCTCAAGAGTCTTCTCCAGCACCATGGTTTGAAAACATCAGTTCGTTGGTGCTCAGCCTTCTTTATGGTCCAACTCTCACATACGTACATGACTACTGGAAAAACCATAGCTTTGGCTTTATGGATCTTTGTCGACAAAGTGATGTCTCTGAATTTTAATACACTGTCTAGGTTTGTCATAGCTTTTCTTCCAAAGAGCAAGTGTCTTTTCATTTCATGGCTGCAGTCACCATCAGCAGTGACTTTGGACCCCAAGAAAATAAAATTTGTTACTACTTCCACTTTTTCTCCATCTATTTGCCATGAAGTGATGGGCCCAGATGCCATGATCTTAGTTTTTTGAATGTTGAGTTTTAAGCCAGCTTATTCTCTCTCTTCTTTCACCTTTAACAAGAGGTTATTTAGCTCCTCTACACTTTCTGCCATTGAGGTGTTATCATCTGCATATCTGAGGTTGTTGATATTTCTCTGGGAAGTCTTGATTCCAGCTTTTGGTTCATCCAGCCCAGCATTTCGTGTGATGTATACTGCATATATATTAAGTAAACAGAGTGACATTTTATAGCCTTGTTGTATTCCTTTCCCAGTTTGGAGAAAGTCAGTTGTTCCATGTCGATTCTAACTTTTGCTTCTTGACCTGCAAACAAGTTTCTCAGAAGACAGGTAAGGTGGTCTGGTAATCCCATCTCTTTAAGAATTTTGCAGTTTGTTGTGATCCACACAGTCAAAGACTTTAAAATAGCCAGTGAAGCATAAGTAGACGCTGTTCTGAAATTCCCATGCTTTTTCTATGATCCAAGGAATGCTGGCAATTTGATCTATGGTTCCCCTGCCTTTTCTAAATTCAGCTTGTACATTTGAAAATTCTTGGTTCATCTATTGTTGAAGACTAGCTTGGAGGATTTTGAGCATTACTTAGCTAGCATGTGAAATGAGTGCAATTGTGTGGTAGTTTGAACTTTCTTTGGCACTGCCTTTCTTTGGGATTGGAACGAAACCATCTTTTTCAGTCCTGTGGCCATTGCTGAGTCTTCCAAATTTGCTGGCATGTTGAGTGCAGCACTAAAACATCATCTTTTACGATTTGAAATATCTGACCTGGACCTGGGCTTCCATCACCTCCACTAGCTTTATTTGTAGTAATGCTTCCTAAGGCCCACTTGACTTCACACTCTAGGATTTCTGGCTCTAGGTGAGTGACCACACAATCGTGGTTATCTGAGCCATTAAGACGATGCCTGATAACGGATGCCTGGGGCTGGTGCACTGGGACGACCCAGAGGGATGGTATGGGGAGGGAGGAGGGGAGGAGGGTTCAGGATGGGGAACACATGTATACTTGTGGCAGATTCATCTTGATGTATGGCAAAAGCAATACAATATTGTAAAGTTGAGCAAAATAAAATTTAATTTTAAAAAAGACATTATTATTATTATTTGCATAGTTCTTCTGTGTATTCTTGCCACCTCTTCTTAATTTCTTCTGCTTTTGTTAGCTCCTTATAGTTTCTTAATCATGCCAATTCTTGCATGAAATATTCCCTTAGTATCTCCACTTTCATGAAAAGATCTCTAGTCTTTCTCCTTCTGCTGTTTTCCTCTATTTCTTTGCATTGTTCATTGAAGAAAGCCTTCTTATCTCTCCTTGCTATTCTCTGGAACTCTACATTCAGTCAGATATATCTTTCCCTTTCTCCTTTTCTTTTCACTTCTCCTCTTTCTTCAGCTATTTGTAAAGCCTCTTCAGACAACCACTTTATCTTCTTGCATTTCTTTTTCTTTGGGATGATTTGGTCACTGCCTCCTGTACAATGCTAAGAATCTACATCCTTAGTTCTTTGGGTACTCTGTATATCAGATTTAATCTTTTGCATCTATTGGTCACCTCCACTGTACAACCATAAAGGATTTGATTTAGGTCATATATGAATGCCTTAGTAATTTTCCTTACTTTCTTCAATATAAGCCTGAATTGTGCACTAAGGAGCTCATGATTTGAGCCACAGTCAGTTCAAGGTCCTCTTTATGCTGCAAAGAACATAATCAATATGATTTCAGTATTGATCTTTTGGTGATGTCCATGTGTAGAGTCTTCTCTTGTGTTGCTGAAAAATGGTGTTTGCTATGATGTGTGTGTTCTCTTGACAAAATTCTGTTAGCCTTTACCCTGCTTCATTTTTTACTCAATGCCAAACTTATCAGTTATGCCAGGTATCTCTTGACTTCCTACTTTTGCATTCCAGTCCCCTATGATGAAAAGGACATCTTTTTTAGGTGTTAGTTCTAGAAGGTCTTGTAAGTCTTCTTAGAACCAGGGAACTTCAGCTTCTTCAGCATCTGTGATTGGGGCATAGACCTGGGTTACTGTGACATTGAATAATTTGCCTTGGAAAAGAACTAAGTTCATTGCCATTTTTGAGACTGTACCAAGTACAGCATTTCAGACTCTTGTTGACTGTGAGGGCTGCTCTATTCTAAAAGATTCTTTCCACAATAGTAGATATAATGGTAATCTGAATTATATTGGTCTATTCCCATCCATCAATGTTCACTCTTGCCATCTCCTACTTGACCACTCCAATTGACATTGCTTCATGGACCATACATGAATATAGCTTATAAGTATAAAATACACAGAAAACGGAGAGTACATTTTAAAGATATTTGGTCTGCACAATCAGATGGATTTAATGACTAATAACACATTAATGAGAGAAATTTTAAAAAGTAATAATGGAAATGAGAATTTTGACTTGATGATAAGGAATGCTATGCTATGCTATGCTAAGTCACTTCAGTGGTGTCCGACTCTGTGTGACCCCATAGATGGCAGCCCACCAGGCTCCCCCGTCCCTGGGATTCTCCAGGCAAGAACACCGGAGTAGGTTGCCATTTCCTTCTCCAATGCATGAAAGTGAAAAGTGAAAGTGAAGTCGCTCAGTCGTGTCTGACTCTTAGCGATCCCATGGACTATAGACCACCAAGCTCCTCCGTCCATGGGATTTTCCAGGCAAGAGTACTGAAGTGGGGTGCCATTGCCTTCTCCATGATAAGGAATAAGTGAATGCAATTTATCTACATAGAGAAAACTGAAAGAAGTATCCCTATTGAAGATGAGCCTGAGATGCTGAGTCCAGTGTTCATTTTTACATTTGAAGAATTTGTGGGACATTCTGAAGGATTTTCCTAAAATTCAAAAAAATACATTCTTTTGGGATCTTAACTATTGGTGTCTTCTGTAAAGAGGTCATCATTATAGTTTTAGATATAGATAAAATGATTCAATAATAGTGTGCAGATTGAGAAGAGTTGAAAGTAGAAAGCTAAAACGTTTTCAATACCAAGCAGTAGGCTAAAATAGAATAAATTCTAGTGGAGGATAATAACCTTGATTCACGATAAGTCAATAAAATAACTTTAGGTATCTCTCTGTTTCCTTATGGGGAAGGCAATGGCACCCCACCCCAGTATTTTGCCTGGAAAATCCCATGGATGTAGGAGCCTGGTAGGCTCCAGTCCATGGGGTCGCTGAGAGTCGGACACGACTGAGCGACTTCACTTTCACTTTTCACTTTCATGCACTGGAGAAGGAAATGGCAGCCCACTCCGGTGTTCTTGCCTGGAGAATCCCAGGGATGGGGGAGCCTGGTGGGCTGCCATCTGTGGGGTTGCACAGAGTCGGACACGACTGAAGCGACTTAGCAGCAGTAGCAGCAGCAGCTGATTCCTTAATAAAATGCTGTTAAAGTACAAAATAATCCCCAAAATCCCAGTCAAAAGTGGTCTTCATAATATATTCTGCCAAAGGTAAAAATTTAAGAATAACTTTTTGAAGTCCTATAAACGTTTATTTTTTCACCTTAGAACTGTTTCAGTTTTTCGCTTTAACCATCAGCTCAAACTCCACTCCAGTATTCTTGCCGGAAGAAATCCCGCAGACAGAGAAGCCTTGAGGGCAAGAGTCCAGGGGTCATAAAGAGTCGGACGTGACTGAGAGACTTCCATTTCATTTCATTTTCCAACTCCACAGCCTCGGTCAATGAAAGGCATAGTGGTAATTGCTGGGAATAGAAAACTGAAAACACAAAACACAAAAAAGATGGTGTCCTGCCATCGTGGAATGAAGAAACTGATGACGAAGATAGTTATTAAATCTTTACACAGATAATGATAAATATCCTGCTGAAATAAAACTCTCAAAAGGAAGTGCATGAATCAGTGAGATTTGAAGACAAAAAAAAAAGATTTGAGGAGTGATGTTGGGACTAAGACTTGAAAGAGGTATTGCAAAGTGGGAGGGGAAGACAAGATCATTTGGAGAACTAAGAACTTTATATAATGACACTAGAACAATGTGCAACAATAGGGCTTATGTAAAGAAGTGAAGGAGCTTCCCTGATGGCTCAGCGGGTAAACAATCTGCCTGCAATGCAGGAGACACAGGAGATGTGGGTTCGATTCCTGGGTTGGGAACATCCCCTGGAGGAAGGCATGGCAAGCCACTCCAGTATTCTTGCCTAGAGAATCCCATGGACTTAGGAGCCTGGAAGGCTATAGTCCATGGGGCCGCGAGTCTGACACGACTTGAGTGACTAGGCATGCAAAGAAGTGAAAGATTTTGCAACGGAGCTAAAAGGGACAACTGCATGAGGTGAAGGTGTAGGGGCATAGGTAGATATCTTGTTTTACCAGTTCATGCTGAAGCAACACAACTATGTCTAACAGAGAAGATGCTAGATAAATATTGGAGGAGTGAATAGATACTTTTTATAATGTTGAAAAGATTCCACTTTGGGGACTAAACAGAAGAAACAGCTCCCCATGATTTCTAACAAGATTGGCATTTAAGAGATATTTGAGCCTGCAGAGAAAACAGAAAGAGAACAGTTACATATTTAAATTAAGCCATGCCAACAACAAAGAGGCTTTACCACTGTGCAGAATCAAAGGACCAAGAAACAAAGACAAAATTTACGCCTTTTAAGTTTACACAAACCAAGGGAATATTCATGATAGAGACCTTGCCAGATTCTAGGATACAGTGTATTGATTTAATTCCATAGTGCTTATTTACTAGATGATAATGCAAACAAATACTGCATTCCTAATTAAATATCTTAGCATCAATATTCTGAAGCCTTTACCTTCAATTTTCCTTTACAAATTACTTTTTAATTCAAATGTCTCTATATAATCACATGTTTCTAGAGTATAGCTAGACATTTATTTTTCTAAAATTGATATTATTAACTTAAAACCAAATTTTGAGACTATATTACATTCTCTTTCCTTCCACAGTGCCTTCTGAGACTTTCTTGGTAGTGTAGGGCAAAACCTTTGCTATCAAGAGCTATTGACTGAGGTGCATCACAGAGGAATTTTAAGGCAGTGAAACTCTTTCGTGTGATACTCTAAAGATGGATATATTATACATTTGTCCAAACCCATAAAATGTATAAAACTAAGGCCGAATCAAACTAAGAGCAAACCTTAAAGCAAACTATGAATTTGGAGTGATTGATACTTGTCAGTATAGGTTCATCAATTGTAACAAATGTTCCACTCTGGTGGGAGATGGGAGGCTATGAATGTGTGGAACCCAAGAGTTTATGTAGTTTTCAGTTTCTGCTCAATTTTCCTGTGAATCCAAAACTGCACCAAACAAAAGAAAGTCATTTAAAGCAAAAATAGAAGCAAAGTGAACTAGAATAGCTGTGTTAAAACTTGGAAAATTAAAGTTAAAACAAAAACTAATGAAAGAGAAAAGACACCAAAATAAAAAGGGTATGGACCATAACTCCATCAACTCTTATAGTCTAACAATTAAAGGTACTTTCTATACCTCTTTGCCGTAAGAGAAGGAAAAAAAAAAAAGGAAAAATAACTCTGCCCTACATAAGTTATATAATAAAAAATTAAAGATTAAATTCAAGATAATATTCCATTGATCTATGGAACAAAATAGAAAGCCCAGAGATAAATCCACGCACATATGGTCACCTTATCTTTGACAAAGGAGGCAAGAACATACAATGGATTAAAGACAATCTCTTTAACAAGTGGTGCTGGGAAAACTGGTTGAACACTTGTAAAAGAATGAAACTAGAACACTTTCTAACACCATACACAAAAATAAACTCAAAATGGATTAAAGAGCTAAATGTAAGACCAGAAACCATAAAACTCCTAGAGAAAAACATAGGCAAAACACTCTCTGACATACATCACAGCAGGATCCTCTATGACCCACCCCCAGAATATCGGAAATAAAATCAAAAATAAACAAATGGGACCTAATCAAACTTAAAAGCTTCTGCACAACAAAGGAAACTATAAGCAAGGTGAAAAGACAGCCTTCAGAATGGGCGAAAATAATAGCGAATGAAGCAACAGACAAACAACTACTCTCAAAAATATACAAGCAACTCCTACAGCTCAATTCCAGAAAAATAAATGACCCAATCAAAAAATGGGCCAAAGAACTAAATAGACATTTCTCCAAAGAAGACATACAGATGACTAACAAACACATGAAAAGATGCTCAACATCACTCATTATCAGAGAAATGCAAATCAAAACCACTATGAGGTATCATTCCACGCCAGTCAGAATGGCTGCGATCCAAAAGTCCACAAGCAATAAATGCTGGAGAGGGTGTGGAGAAAAGGGAACCCTCTTACACTGTTGGTGGGAATGCAAACTAGTACAGCCACTATGGAGAACAGTATGGAGATTCCTCAAAAAACTGGGTATAGAACTGCCTTATGATCCAGCAATCCCACTGCTGGGCATACACACTGAGAAAACCAGAATTGAAAGAGACACGTGTACCCCAATGTTCATAGCAGCACTGTTTACAATAGCCAGGACGTGGAAGCAACCTAGATGTCCATCCGCAGATGAATGGATAAGCAAGCTGTGGTACATATACACAATGGAGTATTACTCAGCCATTAAAAAGAATACATTTGAATCAGTTCTAAGGAGGTGGATGGAACTGGAGCCTATTATACAGAGTGAAGTAAGCCAGAAAGAAAAACACAAATACAGTATACTAACACATATATATGGAATTTAGAAAGATGGTAACAATAACCCTGTATACAAGACAGCAAAAGAGACACTGATGTATAGAACAGACTTTTGGACTCTGGGACTGGGAGAGGGTGGAATGATTTGGGAGAATAGCGTTAAAATATGTATAATATCATATCTGAAACGAGTTGCCAGTCCAGGTACGATGCCTGGTAATGGATGCCTGGGGCTGGTGCACTGGGACGACCCAGAGGGATGGTATGGGAGGGAGGAGGGAGGAAGGTTCAGGATGGGGAGCACTTGTATACTGGTGGTGGATCCATCTCAATGTATGGCAAAAGCAATACAATAATGTAAAGTTAAGCAAAATAAAATTTAATTAAAAAAAAAAAAGATAATATTCCAACTTGAGAGCTATGGAAAAAGGAACTTGAAAACTAGTACCTGACTTTGAAGTGGCAAATGCTGCTTTATTTCCAAGTGTTTTAATTCTCAGTAGAAAGGCAAAAACTTCTTGAGTCTGTTTTCTGAGCTCTTTGTTCCAAATGGGCTACTATTCTTTGTTTCTCTTCTAAATCAAATTCTACTATTGCCTATTAAGCTGCATTTAATACCATGGTAGGAACATCATATAGAAAGCTATTTGGTATTTTAATAAGCAATCACTTATTTTTCTATATAAGTGTTCTTTTACATATGAGAAATGTTCTTGGGATTTGATCAAATCCCAATTCGATCAAATCTATCAAATAGAATGATATAAATAACCATACTAGCTGATAAGAGTCTTGAAGTTCAAATCTTTACCCATATTGATTAATCTGTTCAGTTGGCCACTGAATGAAGGATATGGTGTTTAATAACTTAGGTAGACAACACCTAACATCTAGGTGTTCAGGGTAGGAATAGTAAATAATGTTTTTCATATTTAGGTAAACAACAGAAAACACTCAGAAAACACTGAGCTCTTTGTTCCAAATGGGCTACTATTCTTTGTTTCTCTTCTAAATAAAATTCTACTATTGCCTATTAAGCTACATTTAATACTCACCTCTTCAAAATCTGTTATTAAAAGAAATGGGATGTTCTCAATTATAAGCTGCAGAAATTATTAAATTTATCACTCTAGTCGTGCTCAGCTTTTCCACACTCTTAGGTAAGAACAGACACACACATAATTATGTAAACATTAAATTCAAATTGAAATTTAGAAAATTGTTTATAGTAACCAGAAATATATAAGATATATCAAAAATAATTAAAATATCTGATGGAGATAAAACAATTGAATAAAAAGAATGCAAAATTTTAAATTAAAAAGTAATTTAATTTTCATTTTTCATGATTACACCATTATTAGGACCTTGAATAATATGACTGCCTCCTTTAAATGCCACTTTTTTATTTAGGGTAGCTAGGCCTCTAATTTTGTACTGGTCAAGATAACCCCTTCCTGAAAAAATTAAAGTTAATTGGAAAAAGAATGAAAGTCTGTAATATTCTCAAAGATGAGAACTATGGATGAGTTCATTTATTAGAGCCCAGAAAATGAGAACGAGTATAAATCATGATAAATGATGTAAAAGGAATAAAAAAGTAATTCTTAGCAATAATAGTAATTTTTAAAGGTTGACCTGAAGAAAGTGTATGCATGAAAATCACAAAGTTAAAAGACTCACATTGTCTTATAGGTGATGAAATTAAAGCAGGTTACCAAAGGAAAATGTACAGAATTACAATTCAAAAGTAAAGCCCTGAAAATTTAAAAAGTTTAATAAGCTAGGAGACCTATGTTTTGAAGTGTGCCATAGGATTTCTTTAAATATACAGCATCTGATAATATATCAGATATATTAGCAAAAACTAGAAAACTTTTTTCTGGCACCTATAATGTACATTCACTGTGATTTCTCAGAAACATCAATGTCGAAGATGTCCTAGGGGTATCATGGTCTGACCTGCATACACTTTCATATGGTTAGAAACTAAGATACAGTGTTAAGTGTCAACTGTCTTTCCCACCTTATCCCTTCAAAACACAGTTTTTGAATCCTGACTCTTCTTTCTATTTATGTCATTTTGGGTACAGTTTTTAGTTTCTCTGCCTTAGTTTCCTCATTTTAACACAGATGTAGTGATAATATCTACAGATAGGGTTGTTCACTTCAGTTCAGTCGCTCAGTCATGTCCGACTCTTTGCGACCCCATGAATGGCAGCAAGCCAGGCCTCCCTGTCCATCACCAACTCCCAGAGTTTACTCAGACTCACGTCCATCGAGTCAGTGATGCCATCCAGCCATCTCATCCTCTGTCATCCCCTTCTCTTCCTGCCCCCAATCCCTCCCAGCATCAGAGTCTTCTCCAATGAGTCAACTCTTCGCATGAGGTGGCCAAAGTACTGGAGTTTCAGCTTTAGCATCATTCCTTCCAAAGAACACCTAGGACGGATCTCCTTCAGAATGGACCGGTTGGATCTCCTTGCAGTCCAAGGGACTCTCAAGAGTCTTCTCCAACACCACAGTTCAAAAGCATCAATTCTTCGGTGCTCAGCCTTCTTCACAGTCCAACTCTCACATCCATACATGACCACTCGAAAAACCATAGCCTTGACTAGATGGACCTTTGTTGGCTGTCTCTGCTTTTCAATATGCTATCTAGGTTGGACATGACTTTCCTTCCAAGGAATAAGTGTCTTTTAATTTCATGGCTGCAGTCACCATCTGCAGTGATTTTGGAGCTCCCCAAAATAAAGTCTGACACTATTTCCACTGTTTCCCCATCTATTTCCTATGAAGTGATGGGACTGGATGCCATGATCTTCATTTTTTGAATGTTGAGCTTTAAACCAACTTTTTTACTCTCCACTTTCACTTTCATCAAGAGGCTTTTGAATTCCTCTTCACTTTCTGCCATAAGGGTGGTGTCATCTGCATATCTGAGGTTATTGATATTTCTCCTGGCAATCTTGATTCCAGCTTGTGTTTCTTCCAGTCCAGCATTTCTCATGATGTACTCTGCATATAAGTTAAATAAGCAGGGTGAAAGATTAAATCTCTTGAAAGAGGACCATGCATTCATGCTAAGTCACTTCAGTAGTGTCCTACTTTTTGTACCTGTGGACTACAGCCTACCAGGCTCCTCTGTCCATGGGATTCTCTAGGCAAAAATACTGGAGTGGGCTGCCATGTCACCTCCAGGGGATCTTCCTGACCCAGAGATTGAACCCACGTCTTCTATAACTCCTTCATCGGCAGGCAGGTTCTTTACTACTAGTGCCACCTGGAAAGACCAGGCACATCTCAATAAAAATTAACATTCACCGTGGTGTATAATGGTTGCTTTATTGCCTAGCAGAAAAAAATGATTTGTGGCTGGTGCATGTCAATGCATCCAGTAAGAGATGCAACTGATAGTTAAAGGAAGATTAAATTGATACTTTGACAGTGTCTGATTCATTCTCTTGTGTTTCAAACAATGTGTTGAACATTCAGGGTTCTTGTCTCTTATGAGGCTGACAGATCAGAAAACAAGCTAGATATAATTTAGCAATAATGATATAGGATGAGTGTTTTTATGGCAAAAATTGTAACTCTAATATACACATTGATTTTGCTTTTATTTTAGGTAAAGATAATTATGTAAGCAAGAATATAGATTGATTATGATTGATAGATATAAAATTATATTTTAGCTGTATCACAGATAGTTTTTGAGATATGAATAAAAGAATATTGGATGAGGTTAATAAAGATATGCATGCATGTTAAAATTGATAAGCATTAATATAATAAAACGCATCTGCTAATATTACAGTTTTATAATAAATTCCATCAGTATAATTATGGTTTTATACTATAGTCAAAATTACCAACAGCCTTATTTTGTACCAACTATAAATTCTCAATATAAGATAGGTTAAAAAGAAGATAAAACATTTCTCTAAAAAGTTAACTGCATCCAACATTGCCAAACACTGCAAAGCACCACTTTACAGGGGTAACATTCTGGTTGACTAATATAATATTTTCTCTCATAAGTGGAATCATGCCACTATAATTCAAGGATACTGATGAAGAAGTAATGGCTAAAGTGAAATTTTTGACAACTGGCAATATAGCCATATCATATAGATCATTTCTGTTATGATATGTCAAAGAATTTTAAATTTCTTTCGATCTAAACTTTCACAAACACAAATAATAGATCTCTTTCCATATTGTCTGCAATAACATTTGCAGTAAATTTAATTTATAATACTGTACCAAGTATCTAGTGCTATACTGTCATTGAGATTATTGAAATGATACTTCTGCTAGATAATCTATCAATCCTAATGGCAGAACTTGGACCAATCTCGTCTATATTAAAATTACCTTCCCTGTACGAAACCTATAATTCTTTCCTTTTCTTTCACAACTTTGCCTCTAGTTTGAGTTTTATAAATAATTGCTTTTCTATTGATCAAAAACAAATTCTAGTATACTAGATACACTATCATTGATCACTATAAGTACTAATGTATGAATAAAAATATGTTTATGTTTCAAACTAAACCTGACATCTTTGTAATAAGACCTCATACACAATCTAGCACATTACTATCTTTCTTCCTGGGGAGGGAGACAGCTTGGGCTTTATGAGTCAAGATTTGATCTAATAAATACTGATGATTTGTTGCCTATCATTCTTTTAATGTCCTCCTTGATGACTCTGATTTGTTAATATAATATATTGATTATAGTGTTATTAATTAGTGCAGGGCCAAGAGTGCAAAATCATGACAAAAGCTTCCCAGCTCTCTTTTTCTAGTCATGAAGAGTATTGTGGGAGAAGTTTGTCTAAGATGATTAAGGACAAATTAATATACCACCTTTTTAAATCATGATTTTAAACCATGATTTTAAATGGTAGCTTACTGCGACTCGAAACAGGATTCACACCATTTCCTTCCCCCTTTCTGCAAGGGCATCTGTGGTTTGATTTTTACAAATCTGTAGTAAGCAAGAGAAAAGCCTTACTCAGGAATCTTAAAACTGGATTTTTTTCATAATATTTTGGGAAGTTTGAAGACCAAAGCCTAAATCAATACTGTAGTTGCAGCACCCAAGCAATTGGCTCTGTAGACTAAACTTACTGATTTCTCTAACTAAATTAGTTATTTATTTGGCGTATCATGGTCCTCAAAACTGGAAACTGCATTTTAAGTCTTGATGTCCTTTGCTTTTATGTTGATAAATGAAAGAATAGTCTCTTTTCAAAATGGGGAGAATATTTTTCCTCTTCCAGAAGGAACTGCAACAAAAATAAAAAGATGATTGGCAATGGAAATACAGCAGTTTTCTTCAAATAATATCTTGCATTGAAAAAAAAAGAATGAAAATTTTCATGTTTTAACAACTGACAGAGCAAGTAGAAGTATGTATACACTTAACATTGCTAATTATGAAAGTGTGTGGGGAAACAAGGTCTTAACTAGTCTGGGTCCTAAGTTAGGTTATTTAATTCTCAGCAAAGACAGCAGAAGAGGAACATCAGTGGAAATTAATAGGTTCTTTTAAGGCTGGAAGAAGCACAAGCTGGAATCAAGATTGCTGGGAGAAATATCAATAACCTCAG
The DNA here is from genome assembly GCA_935064755.1 of Tragelaphus eurycerus. NCBI lineage: Eukaryota > Metazoa > Chordata > Mammalia > Artiodactyla > Bovidae > Tragelaphus > Tragelaphus eurycerus. The sequence continues at coordinate 13,277,735 of CAKXYN010000042.1, forward strand.
ATACACAGATGACACCACTCTTATGGCAGAAATTGAAGAGCAACTAAAAAGCCTCTTGATGAAAGTGAAAGAGGACAGTGAAAAAGTTGGCTTAAAGCTCAACATTCAGAAAAACGAAGATCATGGCATCTGGCCTCATCATTTCATGGGAAATAGATGGGGAAACAGTGGAAACAGTGTCAGACTTTATTTTTGAGGGGCTCCAAAATCACTGCAGATGGTGACTGCAGCCATGAAATTAAAAGACACTTACTCCTTGGAAGGAAAGTTATGACCAACCTAGATAGCATATTGAAAAGCAGAGACATTACTTTGTCAACAAAGGTCCGTCTAGTCAAGGCTATATGGTTTTTCCTGTGGTCATGTATGGATGTGAGAGTTGGACTGTGAAGAAAACTGAGCGCCAAAGAATTGATGCTTTTGAACTGTGGTGTTGGAGAAGACTCTTGAGAGTCCCTTAGACAGCAAGGAGATCCAACCAGTCCATTCTGAAGGAGATCAGTCCTGGGTGTTTGGAAGAAATGATGCTAAAGCTGAAACTCCAGTACTTTGGCTACCTCATGCGAACAGTTGACTCATTGGAAAAGACTCTGATGCTGGGAGGGATTGGGAGCAGGAGGTGAAGGGGACAACAGAGGATGAGATGGCTGGATGGCATCACTGACTCGATGGATGTAAGTTTGAGTGACCTCCGGGAGTTGGTGATGGACAGGGAGGCCTGGCGTACTGCAATTCATGGGGTTGCAGAGTCGGACACGACTGAGTGACTGAACTGAATTGAACTGTGGTAACTTTCACATGTGGACAGTTTAGCCAAGGCTAAAGCAATCAGCTAGGTCAAGTGAGTAGAAAAATAAATTATTTCCCATTGTCTAGATAAAGCAGCTTAATTGCTATCATTGTTTTTTGTAACCTGTTAGCATTACATACTACAAAACACAGATGAATTTACAAAAGAGTAAATAGAAGTTTAGCTGCAGAACAATCCAAAGCATATGGTTGTGGGTGTTAGTATTTCAACAAAGAAATAGATTCTCATCTTTTTTCCAAATTTTATTTCAAAGCAACTAATTCAATCATAGAAGGAATTGTTTCTAGAAAGAAAGATCCATGAATACCTACTGGAAAGGGGGCTCTATCCTTCTATACATAGGGTAGAAAGAAAAATATTGTTCAAGAAATAAGTCCAGTGCAATTTGTATACATTTATCTTTTATTGCACCTACTGAACTGAAAAAAGTATTAAACAAACAAGTGATTACTCTTGCGGGGATAACCGTGGTGGCTCAGTGGTAAAGAATCTGCCTATAGTGCAGGAAGGAATTTGATCCCTGGGAAGGGAAGATCCACTGGAGAGGAAAATGGCTACCCACTCCGGTATTCTTGCCTGGAGAATTTCATGGACAAGGGAGGCTGGCAGGTTCACAAATAGTTGGATACAACTGAGCAACTAAGCGACGTGGAGCAAATAGAAGCAAACAGTCAAAGATCTGATTTTTTATTGTAATTTAACTGTGTTTTCAAAATGATAATTCAATCACATGACAAATCAAAGCAATATTAAAAGACAGAAATTAAGATATTTTAGTTTGTTACCTGTCTTGATCCAAACCTTCCTACTCACGAAAGCTTATTAATTTGTTTTATGATATAGTCTCTTGTTTTTCAGTGTATAAAAAAGAATATAAAAACATGTGACTAGATACAAAATAAATAAATATGTTCTTATTGAAAAACCTGTGTGGATCACAATAAACTATGGAAAATTCTGAAAGAGATGGGAATACCAGACCACCTGATCTGCCTCTTGAGAAATCTGTATGCAGGTCAGGAAGCAACAGTTAGAACTGGTCATGGAACAACAGACTGGTTCCAAATAGGAAGAGGAGTACGTCAAGGCTGCATATTGTCACCATGTTTATTTAACTTATATGCAGAGTACATCATGAGAAATGCTGGACTGGAAGAAACACAAGTTGGAATCAAGATTGCCGGGAGAAATATCAATAACCTCAGATATGCAGATGACACCACTCTTATGGCAGAAAGTGAAGAGGGGCTAAAAAGCCTCTTGATGAAAGTGAAAGTGGAGAGTGAAAAGGTTGGCTTAAAGCTCAACATTCAGAAAACGAAGATCATGGCATCTGGTCCCATCACTGCATGGGAAATAGATGGAGAAACAGTGGAAACAGTGTCAGACTTTCTTTTTCTGGGCTCCAAAATCACTGCAGATGGTGACTGCAGCCATGAAATTAAAAGACGCTTGCTCCTTGGAAGGAAAGTTATGACCAACCTAGATAGCATATTCAAAAGCAGAGACATTACTTTACCAACAAAGGTTCGCCTAGTCAAGGCTATGGTCTTTCCTGTGGTCATGTATGGATGTGAGAGCTGGACTGTGAAGAAGGCTGAGCGCCGAAGAATTGATGTTTTTGAACTGTGGTGTTGGAGAAGACTCTTGAGAGTCCCTTGGACTGCAAGAAGATCCAACCAGTCCATTCTGAAGGAGATCAATCCTGGAATTTCTTTAGAAGGAATGATGCTAAAGCTGAAACTCCAGTATTTTGGCCACCTCATGCGAAGAGTTGACTCATTGGAGAAGACTCTGATGCTGGGAGGGATTGAGGGCAGGAGGAGAAGGGGACGACAGAGGATGAGATGGCTGGATGGCATCACTGACTCAATGGATGCGAGTCTGAGTGATCTCCGGGAGCTGGTGATGGACAGGGAGGCCTGGCGTGCTGTGGTTCATGGGGTCGCAAAGAGTCGGACACGACTGAGCGACTGATCTGATCTGATTGAAAAACCTAATACTTTGCCATTTTAGGTTGTAAAGTTCTTTTAGTTTTAACAGAGCTGTAAATTGGTGGAAACACTTGCAAAAAAGAATACAAGTTACATCATGCCCCCAAACCCTCCATACTACCTTGATGTTCTAACAGGGTTCATCCCTAATCCCTGACAGTCAGTGCTCTGTACACCCAAACTATAATTTTATATTTTAAGAATGTCATGTAAATGAAATTATAATGGCTCAGATGGTAAAGAATCTGCCTGCAGTGTGGGATACTTGGGTTCAGTCCCTGGGTTGGGAAGATCTCCTGGAGGAGGACATGGCAACCCGCTCCAGTATTCTCACCAGGAGAATTCCATGGCCAGGGGAGCCTGGCAAGTTACAGTCCATAGAGTCACAAAGACACGAACATGACTGAGTGGCTTTCATGTTCACTTTCAATCTCTTGAAATTGGCTTCTTTCTCATAGCATACCATCTGTGGTATTTACCCAAGTTATTATATCTCATCAGTGATACGTACAAGTTCCTACTTCTCTGACATCTCACTAGTAGACCATTTTATCAAATTTGACTTTTTTTCTATTTGTTTACAGTTATCTGTAAGACATCAGAGAAACAAATTTTCTGAGTAAACACAGTTCTCTTTTCATTCAAATTTTATTCAAAATACATACATGACTTATCTAGAGAAGGTACTAGAAGGGTTGTCAGGACAGAGCAAGTTAAGGAAATCAACTAATCACTCAACTTGGACCACTATGTCTGAAAAGTGACTTTAAAAAGAGTAACACATATATGCAAACAGTAATTTGAATACAGTTTGTAAAGTGAGTTCAGTCAGTCATTCGTGTCTGACTCTTTGTGACCTCATGGACTGCAGTATGTCAGGCTTCCCTGCCCTCCATGTCTCAGACCTTGCTCAAACTCATGTCCATTGAGTTGGTGATGCCGTCCAACCATCTTGTCCCCTGCTGTCCCCTTCTCCTTCTGCCTTCAATCTTTCCCAGAATCAGGTGTTTTCCAATGAGTCAGCTCTTCGCATCAAGTGGCCAAAATGCTGGAGCTTCAGCTTCAGCATCAGTCCTTCCAATGAATATTTAGGGTTGATTTCCTTTAGGATTGATGGGTTTGATCTCCTTTCAGTCCAAGGGACTTGCAAGAGTCTTCTCCAACACCACAGATGAAAGTGAATCTGTGCTTCTTCTTATAAATTTACCTCCTTTATCTATTTATCATTCAATCCTTTCCCTATTGTTTTATTGTATGTCAACATGTTCTTTTAAAACACAAAGATAAAACAAATTCCTCCTAAATTTTGTGACTGTTTCATCACATATATACATTTTATACTTCCTTGCTCATTATTCAATTGCCTTCTCAATTTGTCTCCATTTCTCAATTTACATTGGATAAACACAGGAAAAGTTTTATGAATGAAAATTTAAATTCAGACAATTCTTCTCAGCACAGGGACCTATAGTTCTGGGTTTTGATTTAAATACGGGACTTAAAGTTTTGCAACAAATACATCCAATACTTAAAGTTTAATTTTTCTTTTTAACCTTGAGACTTGCTATTAATTCTTCAATCCTACCTGTTATCTTCTTAAAAATATGAACTTTTGTTAGTAATGCTATGATGTTTTAATTCACTACTTATAAGAGCTTTTGGACTCATGTCCAAATAATAGCTTTTGAACTCATGTCACCTACTCGATGGGCATGAGTTTGAGCAAACTGAAGGACAGGGAAGCTTGGTGTGCTGCACTCCATGGGGTCTCAAAGAATCAGACACGACTAAGAAACTGAACAACAACAAATTTATTTAAAAAAGTGATTTGATTTCATCTTTAGGTGATAAATTTGTCTGAAAACAGTTTTATTAGTTTTGGTTTACTTTTCCCCACCCTTATATAATGCATGTATATAGTTGCTTGCAAACTACGTGCAGATACTGTTCCAGGTGTTGATGACACATTTGTGAACAAGTCTATTTGAATCCACGCTGAAATGGCTGGAGAGGTTTCACCTACAAGCATATACGGTTCACAAACTTATAATAGCTTTGGACATGATCACTTTCAAAAATTGGGAGCAATATATTGAGAGTTGGACTGTGAAGAAAGCTGAGCTCCGAAGAACTGATGCTTTTGAACTGTGGTGCTGGAGAAGACTCTTGAGAGTCCCTTGGACTGCAAGGAGATCCGACCAGTCCATTCTAAAGGAGATCAGCCCTGGGTGTTCTTTGGAAGAACTGATGCTAAAGCTGAAACTCCAGTACTTTGGCTACCTCATGCGAAGAGTTGACTCATTGGAAAAGACTCTGATGCTGGGAGGGATTGGGGACAGGAAGAGAAGGGGATGACAGAGGATGAGATGGCTGGATGGCATCACTGACTCGATGGATGTGAGTCTGAGTGAACTCCAGGAGTTGGTGATGGACAGGGAGGCCTGGCGTCCTGCGATTCATGGGGTCACAAAGAATCGGACATGACTGAGCGACTGAACTGAATTGATTTAATACATATTCACTGGGTATCTACTATGTTGCAATCACTGATCTTGTTGCTTAAGATTCAGAGACATAAACCATAAACCCTACTCCACCAAGAACACAGTATGATCTTCAATTATAGAAACAGAATAGTGGCTGCATATGATATGCTTCAGCAATATGTGAACCGTGAACTTCCTGATGTTCAAGCTGGATTTAGAAAAGGCAGAGGAACCAGAGATCAAATTGCCAACATCCGCTGGATCATCGAAAAAGCAAGAGAGTTCCAGAAAAACGTCTATTTCTGCTTTATTGACTATGCCAAAGCCTTTGACTGTGTAGATCACAATAAACTGTGGAAAATTCTGAGAGAGATGGGAATACCAGACCACCTGATCTGCCTCTTGAGAAATCTGTATGCAGGTCAGGAAGCAACAGTTAGAACTGGTCATGGAACAACAGACTGGTTCCAAATAGGAAAAAGGAGTACGTCAAGGCTGCATATTGTCACCATGTTTATTTAACTTATATGCAGAGTACATCATGAGAAATGCTGGACTGGAAGAAACACAAGCTGGAATCAAGATTGCCAGGAGAAATATCAATAACCTCAGATATGCAGATGACACCACCCTTATGGCAGAAAGTGAAGAGGAACTCAAAAGCCTCTTGATGAAAGTGAAAGTGGAGAGTGAAAAGGTTGGCTTAAAGCTCAACATTCAGAAAACGAAGATCATGGCATCTGGTCCCATCACTACATGGGAAATAGATGGAGAAACAGTGGAAACAGTGTCAGACTTTATTTTTCTGGGCTCCAAAATCACTGCAGATGGTGACTGCAGCCATGAAATTAAAAGACGCTTACTCCTTGGAAGGAAAGTTATGACCAACCTAGACAGCATATTCAAAAGCAGAGACATCACTTTGCCAACAAAGGTTCGCCTAGTCAAGGCTATGGTCTTTCCTGTGGTCATGTATGGATGTGAGAGCTGGACTGTGAAGAAGGCTGAGCGCAGAAGAATTGATGCTTTTGAACTGTGGTGTTGGAGAAGACTCTTGAGAGTCCCTTGGACTGCAAGGAGATCCAACCAGTCCATTCTGAAGGAGATCAGCCCTGGGATTTCTTTGGAAGGAATGATGCTAAAGCTGAATGAAACTCCAGTATTTTGGCCACCTCATGCGAAGAGTTGACTCATTGGAGAAGACTCTGATGCTGGGAGGGATTGGGGGCAGGAGGAGAAGGGGACGACAGAGGATGAGATGGCTGGATGGCATCACTGACTCGATGGACGTGAGTCTCAGTGACCTCCGGGAGTTGGTGAATGACAGGGAGGCCTGGCGTGCTGCAGTTCATGGGGTCGCAAAGAGTCGGACATGACTGAGCGACTGATCTGATCTGATCTCTGATGATAAAGTGTAGCATAGGGGTCCATCTAAGGTAATTACTAATTAATATATCATTGTATTACAAAGCAACCTCAAAAAAAATAGGCTGACATACTTTAATGAGCTCCTTATCTCTCAAAGGCTAAACTGTTACTTTTCAAGAATATTTAAGTAATCCTGTAGAAGGCAACAGGCACAAAATACTATATTTGAAATAGACTTGGTTTCTATTGCACACTTGGCCACTTCCTGGAGATATTAAAGAAAAAAGTGACACATTGACTCAAAATTCTGTCATTATCTTATAATAGGATAATGAGACATGTTTTGTAGTAGAGAGGAGGAACTATTATATGAATAATCTGAGTAATATATGTGGAAAAATTTTGTGATCTGTGAATGCACATAAATGTAATATTTTGCTCTTTTGGTAAGAGGACTAAAACATGGTTTGAGGTATCAAAGCCTAAATGAACTCTAGAGTTCCTTCTCAAACTAAAGCTCCTCAATTCTAGAGCTGGAAGAGACTGCATAAACATTTTATCAAATTTAAATTTGTAAATGCTGAAACTAAAGATATATGAAACTATGGAAACTATATATATATAGTTTGCATATATATATATATATATATGTAATTATACATAAACTAGCTAATGGACAAGTGAAAGTGTTAGTCACTCAGTTGTGCCTGACTCTTTGCAACTCGATGGGCTCTAGCCTGCCAGGCTCCACTGTCCTGAAATTCTCTAGGAAAGAATACTGGGTTATCATGCCCTCCTCTAGGGGATATTCTCTATCCAGGGTTCAAACCCAGGTTTCTCGCATTGCAGGCAGATTCTTTACAGTCTGAGCTAATTGAGAAGCCAAGAAGACCTCAAAATAAATTATTTTGTCTTCTTTGCCTCTCCCTTAAAAATAGTTTAACATCTAAAATTTTGTTTACTAAAAATATGTTAACTTTCTTTCTGTAATATTCTTCTGGACTCATAAACAGAACAGCCATGATATAATAAATTGATTGTGAAAATTTTCACCTAGAAAGACAGTGTTTTATAATTATCATTTTCAGGGCATTTCCCAACAATTTAATGGTTAGGACTCAACTTTCTTAAGCCAAAGTCTCTGAGTTCAATCCATGGTTGGTGAACAAAGATCCTGCAAGCTATGCTGGATACCCCTTCCCCCAAAATTTGTATATAATTATAAAAATATATAATTATACTTTTGAGCTTTCTTCTTTTAAATAGAACTTTGAAAGATGATGAGTAGAAAGATATTACACAGTCCCAAAGTGATTGAACCCAGGTCTCCCGCATTGCAGGAAGATTTTTACCATCTGAGCCACCAGGGAAGCCACAATTTTTTTTTTTTTTTTTTTAATGATTGCTGAATGCAAATGATAGTCATATATGTCTTTAATACTTTATAGTTTCAAAGCAGTTTTAGGAATGCTGTAAATAATGGCACATTACTGATCTGTTCAAAATGAAGTATTAACTTATAAATATTAGCTTTCAAATAAGTTAAATCTCAGAAAAGTCAGGACACTTAGCTGATAATCTTACAAAATCAGAAACCAATGTACATTTCATGACTCTGAAAAGCCAAAGGAATAACATTTCTTATAAAAGTACATTTTTCCTACTACCTTTTTTTATGGCATTTTATTGGTTTCAGGTGCAGTGGGGAATAGTTAGAAATTATATAATATTGAAAATTACAGTTCATTTTCATATTTATTTCATAAATAATTAATTTTAAAGACACTATCTCTATCTAAGACCATTAAGATATAAACACATATGACAACACATTTAAATATGAACTGTATATTTAACTGATCTGAGAGAATAGAATTTTAATTTTAATATAATTATGAATACTTCTTAAAGGCTACAAAGGCAATATAAGTGTCCTTTTGGCTAAAAATAGATCACTGCACACTTATAATTGGGTATGCATGTTTCTCAAAAATAAAAGGTATTTTTTATGTACTCACCCTCTTCAGGGCAAACATTTGCGGTTGTTTTGCCGATGAGACTAATTAACTGTGTTAATAATCTCTTGACTGTCCCTGCATTGTTTTGAAGATAAGTTTAACAGTCACTGAACACAGACTTCGAGTTCTTCAGCACCCAAGAGTTATCATTAAATGAAAATTTCAATGAAAGTACTGACATGTAGCCAGTGATATCTCTTTGCATGTATCAGCCTACCAATGTAACAAAATTCAATTGTCTGATTTATGCAACTGATCAGCTTCTCCCATTAACAAAGGCCTTTAACCAATAACCATAGCCAGGTTTTTCTTACTTGTTTGTTTAAAACTATGTAGTCCTGGCATAATTCTCATTATGAATATCTAGTACGGTTTAATGTAATGAAAATCTCTCTCTTTTTTTGCCTTTCGTTATGTATAGAGGAAAACTCCAAAGATAGGAGAAATTTAGTTATCTAGATGAGTCTGAGTACTAGGATAAAACTTTTCAAGATATTTAGAAAGACAGTACTTTTGAAAATTATAGAAGATTTGGAAATTATAGAAGATTAACTGTGTGATTGCCACAATTTTTCATTTTATTTTCAATTTGTACAGAAAACCTAGTCATTTAAGTTTGATTAAAAAAATAGCTGCAATGCAAAATTTTATATATAAGAACAAAAGTACACTGAAGCTATTTTATTAATATGTTTTAATAGGAAACAAATGTGAATGGTTATGTTAGTTTCTGAATTTCATTTTCTTTCCTAAACTCTGTTATATTACAAAAGCAGTAAAAACAAGCAGAACTATATGTTAAGCATGGACTTTTAAAAATACACAATCTCATGTTTATTTTAGTCGCTTTTCATTTCACAACCAAATGAAACATGCCTATAATTTTAGAAATCACATAACTGAAAGAGAACACAAAATCATGCTCAAATATATCCAAAATAATCATCACCCTGGAAAGCATGCCCAACTTATTTTAAAGCTGCATTATTGCCTGATTTAAAGGCAGACAGGGGCTGTGGGGCCACATTCCATGACAGAGAGCCTCTAGAGACATCTTTGATCATTCTTTGTGATGCATAAAATATGTCACAGTTGTACTATAAAAGATATCAGCCATCAGGTAAGGTTGTCACTTGCCCTTGTAGTATTATATTGGAAAAATACGGCTTTTCTCTCTCCTGCTTGTATGGGATTACTGCTCATGGAAACACAGCCTATTTAGTCTGTGTGCGACCATTATCATACTCCTGGTTTCTTTCAAAAGAAAGTAGTCATAAATAAACATCCTAAAGAGAATAGATCTAGTTGATAGTTTGTTTCAACATTCACCCATTTCATAAGTTGTTATAAGCTGTGAATATGCTAAGTACTGGTCTACATGAAAGCTGAGTTCTACAAAAGGATTGCACATTTCTCCAGAGACTAGTTGCTTTCATTTGATTTGTTATGCATACATCTTAGTTTACTTCAAAATCTGAACCTATGTCACAAATAATATTTATAACAAAAGAACAATAGCACCAAACTATTTCAAAATGTTACATTTTTATTTCTCAGCTCCTCACATATTTTTTAAATTAAATGTGTGTGTGAATGAGCTTTAAGACAATTCAAACTACAGTTATTTGTGTTATAAGAGCAGCATCTTTCCTTTAAATTTGCCTTTCACATATTGATGTACATAAAATGTTTTTACCTTATACCTAGATTAATGTTTCCTCACACTTTTTTAATTGGCAATGAGGCTGATTTTAATATTCATTTGGGGAAAATAATTTTTAAATTGTACAGAAAATTTGGAAATATTTTAATATGAAATGCAATTGAAAAGTAATTCTTACCTTTGAAATCTCGAAGTAATTACTGAAGTTTTACCAACTTGAATGATATAATTGACTCCGTTAATATTGGCAATATTTACTGGAGAGTTTGTCAAGTATAATATTCTTATCGGAAAGCATTTGGCTACTAACCCAACAAAACCCAAACAATACATAAACTATGGTGAATATATGTTGAATCTGAACAGCTGACAAAAGTTTTGCTGAAAGAATACAACTTTCAGATGATTTTTATCCTTTTAATAATTTTTTGCTTTTAAAAAATAAAGATTCTCAGTTAATCATTTCTAAGTTGCAAAGTGCTATTTCTCACACTTAAACATTTAGCAATTTATTTGTAAATTGGGAAGGAGGCACCCCTTTTAATGGAGAAATAACATACGGTATAACAGACCGGATCGATTAAAGGCCTCCATCTGGCACAAGACTAGAAAAGTTGCTGCCATATGTTTTGAACAGCATGGCAAAACTAACTGTTTTATACTGTCACCACCCCCAGATTTATTTTATAAATTGCATTTTGTTTTAATATATATGCATATATGTGTGTAGGTATATATACATATGAAAAATATCAGATATACTTTATTTATGATTTCTTAATTGGAAAGTAGACACTATATAAAGTTTTTAAAAAGCCCTTAGTCTTCAAGGTTCAGTGTGAAAGGCAGCTGACAGCTTTAAATAATGAAAAAATAAAACAAAAGAGAGAAACACCAAATTTGTTTACTCAGTACTGTTTAAATCTTAAATGACTTTAACAATGATAGCTCATACTTGAGGACTACTAAAAATGATAGATAACAAAGGATAATAAGGTATAAAATTCATATGAATATTAAACGCTGGTAATATCAGGAACATATTCAGTAGTTCTGTTTTTTAAGGTAAAATTTCATAAAGATAGATTTAAAAATCAGAATATATATGATGCTGTTGGAAAAATAACATATCAGGTTCAAATGAAATTTAGGAATGTTAATCTCTTTTGCAGCTGCTATTTTTGTTTTATGGTATTTTTACAGCTGTTTTTAATTTCTTTTAAGAAATACTAAACCTTTAGGAGAATTCCCATGTGAACAACCACAGTACAGATAATTGGTTTCATTGCAATTCAGATTATGAACATCATTTTTCAGTTGTTACTTTCAAACTACATACATAGCTAAATCTGTAAGCCATTTTCTTTATTCAGCTACTATCAAAAGGAAAAAAATCAGTTAAAAACATCACAGAGTCTCACTCTTTATCTAATAGAGTGTGATGTTTAAAAAATATTTACCTTCCTCCATAGAACATTAATATATCCTATATAGTATGTGCAGATGTAACCTATATTTTTTTATTAAGCAAAGCAGAAAACATAAATTATGAAAAATTCTTTTAGAACTACGATTACTTTAATAAATTTCAGAATTGGCATTTATCATGCAATCCTATTTCTATACCTAACATCCTCTCCTTTGATTAATTATTACCATAGACTGTATATCTTCATTTAGAAGCATCCTTGATTAGCAGCCACACCTATACCATGCAGTTTTTTAATAGAAGCCACCCGTCCCGTGCAAGCCGCAGGGGAAAGTAATTAAATTTAATAGAAGCCGTCTTTGTTTTATAGCCACCCTCAATTTAAAGCTACAGGGGTAAGTAATTAAATTTAATAGAAGCCATAGCTTCTAAACAAAGATATACAGTATCAGTTAGGTATGCCGAAGTATAGAAATGAGAAATACTCTACCTTGGGAGTTGTCAGGAGTGTGGGTTTATATGAAGCAATGTTAAAAAATGTAAAAGTTCACAAAATATGTTTTTAAGTGATTCAAAATGGGTGGAGAAGGTATAGTTGTCACCCTACATTTTTCAAACAGCAATAAGAGAGGTGGGGCTGCTACACGTCCTTGCTAAACCACAATAGTTTGGACAGTTGCCTGCTGTGAGCACTGGATGCATCTCTCCCTCTAATAGGAGTTGGACAAGTCCAGTCTTTCCGATGCAAACACAGTATGCCTTAGCTTGGTTAGAAGCAATTCATCGCAATGTAAGAATTTTGATATTCATAATTATTTATTCTAGATTTGAGACAATAAAACTTTTTATGTGTTTTGTTGTGTTCTTTGCTCATTTGTTTTTTAAATGATGGTGATGACGGGCCGTCAGTTAGTTTTCCCTGCCTGTAGCCAATGACCTGTAAAACCTGATCTAGACTAGAAGCACCATTTGGGTGGTTAATTTCAGCTTCATCCTAGAGAATGTTTTGGCAGGCTGTCTCACCACACCTTCTAAATATTTTGATGGACATACAAAGAGGCTGATGAAGAATTGTAGAATTCACATTGACTATCCGAAATTTTTGAGGCCCTTTTTCTCACAAAGCCATACACTCCATGTAACTAGCTTTAATTCTTAAATTGTATTTTGACTTTTAATACTGTTTTAAAATTCCAATTTTTCAAAATCATCCGGAACATGTTTAATCCATGCTTTGTCATAAACAGTGCTTTAATAATGCACAAGTCTCATGTAGGGAAAAGCCCAAAGTGGAAACAAAGCAGCTGGTGGCATATCCAGTGATGTTCTAAGTTGATTGCCTTTAAAAGATAGCTCAATTTTTCTTAAAAAGAGAGGAAAGGAAAGACTCTGAAATTTAGCAGCCCAGATGGTAAAAAACAATAGGAGCCGCCTGTAGGCATATGGTGCACATAAAATGTACTAAGAATGTGTTAATAAGTAAATTAAAACTTATATTTAGGTAGTTGTGATTACAACATGGATCATAACTAGGAGGGATGAAAACAGAATGGGGCTCAAAGAAAGAGATGAGATAAAAAATCAAGAAGGGTGTTTAACATGCACATTTAGTCATTGGCTATCTGCATATACCTATAAATTGTTGATGATTAAGTTGTGTTTTTCCTTAGAACATGTACAAGCTTAGGCATTTTGTGATTTATCAGTAGAAAATAAAGTTTTTCACTAACAGTTGTTATCCAAATTACTGCAATGTACACAAATTCTATGTGTGTGTAATAACAAATTCTTTACAATGAATTGTTTTGCCTGTGACACTGTCTGGTGGCAACTGATAAACATGGTCTTTCTAGTTGGTTAAAAATAAAACATTTCCAAATTTTAAGCAATAAACACAATAATCTTTTAATTAAAGAATTTTAAAGTACAATTGAGTATTTATTCCCATATTTGTGATTGTCTCTTTAAATACCTATAGATATTTTTCAGTATGTAAGGTTGAAATCCTCAGCATGAATGCTTGGACCATATTAGACTCTATTAACATTATCCCAGCTTCACTGAGAAATACTTTCACATTCCCTCCTTTTTATTCATTTTAAATCAGACTCAGGATTGATTCTTCTCATTTTTCTTTCTATCAATATCTTTCAATCAGGATTTTTCTTCTGTTTGGATTATGGAGACAGAGGATATATTCACACAATATTCTTCTGCCTTTGAAGCAAAGCAACAACCCTTTTCTAGTTTTTAGAATAGGTAAAAAGTTAAAAAGTCTAGGTCTCCTGCTTTTGTTGTCAGGAGGGCTCCCTACCTTTTCACAGCTTGATTTTACCATGTGTCACTCAGGCAGATGGCTGTTCCCAACAGACTAACTCATTTAGATGTTGCAATCAAAGCTATTTGGAATTTCTTGCATTGAATCACATACTCCTGCTGCTGAAAAATACAAAGCCAATTACTATATTTTTGTATTCTCAAGGAGCTAGAGGTGGTATGTTTCCTGTTTCCTTATTCCTTGATATACTCAAGGAATGATCCGGCAGCGTTTGGTGAATGTAGTGAAAGGAAGGGGTTTTAAGGTCACTCCAGTTTTAATATTGCAAATTGTACCTACTTCTGATGAAAGCATCATCTGATTAAGACTGTGTCAAAATTTTCAATTGTTAATAAAATCTATAAATCAGTGTATCTTCTTATTACTTGAAACTTTAAACAATAAACTCTGAATGGAAAATATTTTGATTTTCATTGACAGCATCAGAAATGTATTGAAAATTCCTATGAAGAAGAAGTAGGATGTTTAAGAATTTGAGAGTAGCATGTTGCAGTTTATAAGATCTGTGTCCCCTATACTTCTCCTATTGTCCACATTGCACCACACACATACATACACTCAGCATATCAAATGCTGATTTCTTGCATTGTGGGAGATTGAGAGAAAAAGATGTCATAACTTGTTGCAAATTGTGATTCTGGCAATACACAAAGCACTAAGGAAAGTTAAGGTATATAGTTAAAAGTGACTTTATCCAGAAGAATATTACACAACTCTAGTCTCTGAAAAAAGGAACAGAAAAGAGGTTGGAATATGACTGACCATCAAGACTACCAAACTGGGAGTGGAAATGTCGTTTGGAATCAGGGACGGTGAAAATAAGCCCAAGGACTTTTCTATTCCTTTTGCTGAAGAATATGGAGTGGGAGAGAAGACAAAAAAATCCAAGCAGGAGAAGCAGCAGGGGTAAAATATAATATATGGCCATTGGGGCAGAAATTCTGACATACTGAGTTCTTATTTGTTCAATTTTTTAAATACTTAATTTTTACTTATTTGACTGTACTGGTTCTCAGTTGCAGCATACAAGATTTTTAGTTGTGGCATCCAAACTCTTAGTCGTGGCATGTGGGATCTAGTTCCCTGATCAAGGATTGAACCTAGGCCCTTGCATTGGGGTCATGGAATCTTAGCCACTGGACCATCCCGGAAGTCTCTAACTTGGTTCTTATTTTAATAGATAGGATATGCATATACTAAAACAAAGAACTAAGACCTTCAGCACTTATTTAATATTCTAAAGTTCTATTCCACAAAAGTATTTTATACATGCTGCTGCTGCTGCTGCTAAGTCACTTCAGTTGTGTCCGACTCTGTGCAACCCCGTAGACGGCAGCCCACCAGGCTCCCCTATCTCTTGGATTCTCCAGGCAAGAACACTGGAATGGGTTGCCATTTCCTTCTCCATTGCATGAAAGTGAAAAGTGAAAGTGAAGTCGGTCAGTCGTGTCCGACTCTTCACAACCCCATGGACTGCAGCCACCCATGGGATTTTCCAGGCGAGAGTACTGGAGTGGGGTGCCATTGCCTTCTCCCATTTTATAATAGTTATGTTAAAATGATCCATTTTTCTAAAACCTATACATTTGGTTCCATACTAGGCATGCAACCCCATGGACTGTAGCTCACCAGGTTCTTCCATCCAAGGGGATTCTCGAAGCAAGTATACTGGAGTGGGTTGCCATGCCCTCCTCCAGGGGATCTTTCCAACCCAGGGATTGAATCCAGCAATCCCTCATAGCAGATGGCTTCTTTACCATCCGAGCCATCAGGGAAGCCCTATCAGATGTATGGTTAGAAATATTTCCTTCCATTTTGTAGGTTGCTTTTTCACTCTGTTGATTTCCCCTTTTGGTGTGCGGAAGATTTTAGGTTGATTTAGTCCCATTTGTTTATTTTTGTTTTTATTGCCTATGATTTTAGTGTCTTATCTAAGAAGTAATTGCCAAGATTTAATGCCATGAAATTTTCACCTCTATTTTCTTCTAGGAGTTTTACAGTTTCAGGTTAATGTTCAAAGTATATTTAAGCCCTAAATCCTTTCAAAATTGATTTTTGTATACGAGATAAGATAAACATTCACTTTCATTTTTTTGTAAGTGGATATCCAGTTTTTCCAAAGCCATTTGTTAAAGTGACTATCCTTTCCCCATTATGTATACTTGATGCCTTTGTAGAAGTTCAACTGACTATATACGTTTGCACTTATTTCCAGGCAGCCTGCACTGTGCCATTAGTCCATATGTCTGTTTTTATTGTGGTACTATACTGTTTTGATTATTGCAGCTCTGTAAAATATGCTTTAAATCAGGAAACGTGATGCCTCATACTTTATCTCTTTTTTTTTTTTTTTTTCTTTTCTCAAGATTACATGGCTATTTGGATTCCTTTGTGCTTTCATGTGACTTTTAGGGCTGCTTTATCTATCACTGCAGAAAAACAAATGTCATTGTGATAGGATTTTGATAAGGATTACATTGAATCTATAGATGGCTTTGAGTGGTATGGATATTTTAACAATATTAATTCTTCCGTTCATGAATATGGGGTAAAGTTTTCATTTTTTGTGTCTTCTTCAATTTTTTAAGTATTTTACAGTTTTCAGTTTACAAATATTTTACCTCTTATTTAGCTTATTCTAAGTATTTTATTTTTTTTACTATTGCAAATGTGATTGTTTTCTTAACTTTATTTTTATGATTATTCATTGTTAGTGTTAGAAATGCCACTAGTTTGAGGGTGGTAGTATTTTTTCCTGCAGTTTTACTGAATTTACCTATTGGTTCTAATAGATTTGTGTATGTGTGTGTGTTGGGAGTCTTTTGATATAAATATCATGTCATCTGCAAACAGGGATAACTTTATATCATCCTTTCTGTTTTGAATACTTTTTTTTTTCCTACCTAATTGTTTTGGCTAGGACTTCCTAGTAATATGTTGAACAGAAGTGGAAAGAGTCAGCATCCATACTTAGTTCCTTGTGTTAGAGGAAACATTTCCAGTTTTTCACCATTCGTGTGATGTTAACTGCTGGCTTTTTATTTATGGCCTTTGTGATGTTGAGGTGATTTTCTTTTATTCCAAGTTATTGAGTGCTTTTAACATTAAAAAGTGTTGAATTTTATCAAATGTTGGGGTGTTTTTGCATCTACTAAGATCATTTTGTGATTTTATATTCTTCATTCTATTAATGTGGTGCATCACATTGATTGATTTTCATATGATTAACCACCTTTGTATCCCACGGATAAATCCCATTGCATAAATCTCATATGGTATAGAATTCTTTAATGTTTGACTAAATTATTTTTTCTGGTGTTTTGTTGAGAATTTTTGCACCAATTTTATGGATATTGGTCTGGAGAATTTTTTTCTTCTGGTGCCTTTTTCTAGCTTTGATATCAGGTTAATGCTGGCCTCATAAAATGAGTTTGGACATGTTCCCTCCACTAAACTTTTTTGGAAGAGTATGAGAAGAAATGTTAATTTTTTTAAAGCATTTCTTATGGTATGAATACTTAATATGAGGTCTACTCTCAACAAAATTATAAATGTATACTATTTGTTGATGATCATAGGCACAGTACTATACAGCAGATCTTCAGAATTTGCTCATCTTGTTTAACTTAAACTTTATGCTCGTAGAAAATGTCCAGTAGAACATTAGGGAGGGTGTTAATTACGCATTCAATCACATTCAATCACATTTTCTGTTTCTTCATGATATGATCTTATTAGGTTGTGTATCTCTAGGAATTTTCCATGTATTCTATGCTATGCAATATTTGAAGCAGGGCAAAGGCTAATAGAGTTTTGCCAAGAGAACACATTGGTCATAGCAAACACCCTATTCCAACAGCACAAAAGAAGACTCTACCCATGGACATCACCAGATGGTCAACACCGAAATCAGATTGATTATATTCTCTGCAGCCAAAGATGGAGAAGCTCTATACAGTCAGTAAAAACAAGACCAGGAGCTGACTGTGGCTCAGATCATGAACTCCTTATTGCCAAATTCAGACTGAAATTGAAGAAAGTAGGGAAAATCACTAGACATTCAGGTATGACCTAAATCAAATCCCTTATGATTATACAATGGAAATGAGAAATAGATTTAAGAGACTAGATCTGATAGATAGAGTGCCTGATGAACTATGGAATGAGGTACATGACATTGTACAGGAGACAGGGATCAAGACCATCCCCATGGAAAAGAAATGCAAAAAAGCAACATGGCTGTCTGGGGAGGCCTTACAAATAGCTGTGAAAAGAAGGGAAGTGAAATGCAAAGGAGAAAAGGAAAGATATAAGCATCTGAATGCAGAATTCTAAAGAATAGCAAGAAGAGATAAGAAAGACTTCTTCAGCAATCAATGAAAAGAAATAGAGGAAAACAACAGAATGGGAAAGACTAGAGATTTCTTCAAGAAAATTAGAGAAACCAGGGGAACATTTCATGCAAAGATGGTCTCGATAAAGGACAGAAATGGTACGGACTTAACAGAAGCAGAAGATATTAAGAAGAGATGGCAAGAATACACGAAAGAATTGTACAAAAAAGATCTTCATGACCAAGATAATCATGATGGTGTGATCACTCACCTAGAGCCAGACATCCTGGAATGTGAAGTCAAGTGGGCCTTAGAAAGCATCACTATGAACAAAGCTAGTGGAGGTGATGGGATTCCAGTGGAGCTTTTCCAAATCCTGAAAGATGATGCTGTGAAAGTGCTGCACTCAATATGCCAGCAAATTTGGAAAACTCAGCAGTGGCCACAGGACTGGAAAAGGTCAGTTTTCATTTCAATCCCAAAGAAAGACAATGCCAAAGAATGCTCAAACTACTGCACAATTGTACTCATCTCACACGCTAGTAAAATAATGCTCAAAATTCTCCAAGCCAGGCTTCAGCAATATGTGAACCGTGAACTTCCTGATGTTCAAGATGGTTTTAGAAAAGGCAAAGGAATCAGAGATCAAATTGCCAACATCTGCTGGATCATGAAAAAAGCAAGAGAGTTCCAGAAAAAACATCTATTTCTGCTTTATTGACTATGCCAAAGCCTTTGACTGTGTGGATCACAATAAACTGTGGAAAATTCTGAAAGAGACGGGAATACCAGACCACCTTACCTGCCTCTTGAGAAACCTATATGCAGGTCAGAAAGCAACAGTTAGAACTGGTCATGGAACAACAGACTGATTCCAAATAGGAAAAGGAGTATGTCAAGGCTGTATATTGTCACCCTGTTTATTTAAGTTATATGCAGAGTACATCATGAGAAACGCTGGGCTGGAGGAAGCACAAGTTGGAATCAAAATTGCTGGGAGAAATATCAATAACCTCAGATATGCAGATGACACCACCCTTATGGCAGAAAGCAAAGAAGAAATAAAAAGCCTTTTGATGAAAGTGAAAGAGGAGAGTGAAAAAGTTGGCTTAAAGCTCAGCATTCAGAAGACTAAGATCATGGCATCTGGTCCCATCACTTCATGGGAAATAGATGGGGAAACAGTGGAAACAGTGACAGACTTTATTTTGGGGGGCTTCAAAGTCACTGCAGATGGTGATTGCAGCCATGAAATTAAGACACTTACCCCTTGGAAAGAAATTTATGACCTCCCTAGATAGCATATTCAAAAGCAGAGACATTACTTTGCCAACAAAGGTCCTTCTTGTCAAGGCTGTGGTTTTTCCAGTGCTCATGTGTGGTTCTGAAATTTGGACTATGAAGAAAGCTGAGCACTGAAGAATTGATGCTTTTGAACTGTGGTATTGGAGAAGGCTCTTGAGAGTCCTTTGGAAGGCAAGGAGATCCAACCAGTCCATTCTGAAGGAGATTGGTCCTGGGTATTTTTGGAGGGAATGATGCTGAAGCTGAAACTCCAGTACTTTGACCACCTCATGTGAATAGTTGACTCACTGGAAAAGACTATGATGCTGGGAGGGATTGGGGCAGGAGGAAAAGGGGAGGACAGAGGATGAGATGGCTGGATGGCATCACCGACTCAATGGACATAAGTTTGAGTGAACTCTGGGAGTTGGTGATGGTCAGGGAGGCCTGGCGTGCTGCAATTCATGGTGTTGCAGAGTTGGATATGACTGAGAGACTGAACCGAACTGAACTGATGCAATATTTTGGAATATAATTGTTCATAATTGTCTTTTTGACCTTTTTGGTTTATTTTTTTAATTATTTAATTGAAGGCTATTACTTTACAATAGTGTAGTGGTTTTTGCCATACATTGACATGAATCAGCCTTGGGTGTATATGTGTCCCCCATCCTGAGCCCCCCTCCCAACTCCCTCCCCATCCCATCCCTCAGGGTCATCCCAGTGCACCAGCCCTGGGCACCCTGTCTCATGCATTGAACTTGGGCATGGTGATCTGTTTCACATATGATAATATACATGTTTCACTACTATTCTCTCAAATCATCCCACCCTTTCCCCCTCCCACAGAGTCCAAAAAACTTCTATACATTTGTGTCTCTTTTGTTGTCTCACATATAGGGTTATCATTATCATCTTTCTAAATTCCATATATATGCATTAGTATACTGTATTGGTGTTTTTCTTTCTGACTTACTTCACTCTGTATAATAGGCTCCAGTTTCATCCACCTCATCTTTGACCTTTCTGAAATTTTTTATCATTAATTGCAATGTCTCCTCTTTATGATTTAGTTTACTTGATTCATATATCTTTTCTTAATCAAGCTACAGTTTTGCCAATTTTGTTGAACATTTCAAAAAAGTAACTCTTGGTTTCACTTGTTTTTATTTATTGTTTTGTTTTTTAGTCTTTGTCTCATTGATTTGTGCTGTAGTACTTATTATTTTCTTTCTTCTGATTACTTTGGGCTTGCTTTCCTCTTTTTTTAGTTTCTTTAGATGTATATTTATATATTTCCTTTGGTTGTTTATTTGAGATATTTCTTTATTAATGTAGAGATTTATTGTTATAAACCCTTCATAATACTGCTTTTGTGGGACTGTGTAAGTTTTACTGTGCTGTGTATTCATTTTTATTTATCTGAAGATATTTTCTAATTATACTTCTTTTTCTTTGATTGATTATTCAAACCTGCATTGTTTATTTTTGCATACTAATGAGTTATCCAGTTTTATGTATGCTATTGTTTATAGTTTTATTCAGTTTTTGTTAAGAAGATATTTGGCATTATTTTCTCAATAATCTTAAATTTGTTAACACTGGTTTTATTTCCAAACATGTGGTCTATGCTGGAGAACTTCCTGTGTGTGCTTGAGAATTATGCTGCAGTTGGATAGAAGATCATGTATATATCTATTACAATCATTAGGTCTACAGTGTTATTTGAATCTTTTATATAATTACTGATCTTTGGTCTAGATGTTCTATCCATTATTGAAAATGGGATATTGAAATCTCTCATTTTATTGCCATTTCTTTTTCTCTTCAGTTCTATTAATATTGCCTTTGTATATCTGGATATTTTCTGATGTTGGATGCATATATAATTGTTTTATCTTGTGGTGAATTGACCCTTTTATCATTATGTAATGTACTTTGTCTTGTCAGAGTTTTTACTTATAACTGATTTTGTCTAATGTAAGTAAGGCAATCCCTACTCTTTTGATTACCATTTGTTTAGAATATCCTTTCACTCTCAGCCCATGTATGTCCTTAAATCTAAAGTAAATCACTTGCAGACAGCAAATACTGGGCACTGTTTTTTTTTGTTTGCTTTTAATTTATTCAGCCTATGAAAACTGTTACTTCTCTCCTTGACACACTTTATGTTACTGACATAAATTATGCCATGTATCCACTAACACATTTTTACAGTTATGGTTATTTTTACACCTTTATCTTTTAACTTCTATATCAGAATGAAAAGATATTTATGCACCTGCCATAAGAGTAGGACATTATTCTGTATTTGTCTATATACCTACCTTCAACAGTAAGCTTTATTTTCACAGACTTTTTTTTTGCTGTTTAAAAATGTTTATTTTTTAATTCAAAAGACTCTGTTTAGCATTTCTTATAAGGCATATCTAGTGATAAACTTCTTCATATCCTTTTATCTGGAAAAGTCTTCATCTCACCTTCATTTTTGAAGGAGAGTTGCTGAATATAGCATTCTTAGTTCATTTCTTTGTTTTCTTTTTCCAACATTTTTGAATATATCACACCACTCCTTTTCGGCCTGCAAGGTTTCTGTTAAGAATTCCATCTATGGGAGTTCTTTTCTGCATGATGAACTACTTTCCTTTTATTGTTTTTAAAATTTTGTTTTTGACTTTTGAAAATTTGATTTCTTTATATATATTTACCAGTGAGTACTTACTTGGTTTTGTCCTATTTAATAGGTTTCAGGCTTCTTGAATCTGGGTCTCCTTTTCCTTCCTAAATAAACTTTCCTCCCTTTTATCTCTCTTCTCATTCAGTGACTATCATTATGTATATAAATGCTCTTTTTGGTGGTATAAGTCCTTAGGCTTTCTTCTCTTTCATATTTTTTTTTCCTCCTCTCACTGAATAAATACAAATGACTCTCTTCAAATTTACTGATTCCTTTACTTGATAATGTGTGCTGTAGAATTCTTCTGGTGATACTTTCAATTTGAATATTACATTCCTCAGCTCCAAAATTTCCATTTGATTCTTTTTAACATTTTATATTTCTTTGTTGTAATTTTTACTTTATTCAGTCATTGATTTCCCGAGCTTGTTGACTATCTTTTTGATTGTTATTTTGAATACTTAGGTAATTCATATATCACTGTTTCTTTTGAGTTGGTTTATACAGATTTTTTTTTTCTTTGATTGGGTCAGTTTTTTCTTGACTTTGTATTACTTATAGGTTGTGTTGCCATCTATGTATTTGAAAGAAGCAATCATAGATTCCAGTCTTTATACAGTAGTTTTGAACAGAAAAAGACCTCCAAAGAGATTCTGTTGTTGTTATTCAGTGGGTAAGTTGTATCCTACTCTGAGACTTACTCAGTGGGTAAATCTATGTGTCCATAGACTGCAGCACACCGGGTTCCTCTGTCCTCCACTATATCCTGGAATTTGCTCAAATTCTTGTCCATTGAGTTGGCGCTGCTATCTAGTCATCTTGTCCTCAGCTTCCCCCTTCCCCTTTTCGTCTTCAATCTTTCCCAGCATCAGGATCTTTTACAATGAGTCAACTCTTTGCATCAGGTGGCCAAAATATTACAGCTTCAGCTTCAACATCAGTCCTTCCAATGACTATTTAGGGTTGATTTCCTTTAGGATTGACTGGTTTGATCTCCTTGCAGTCCAAGGAATGCTCTGAGAGCCTCTCAAACTTTTCCTATGGATGTGTCTTTTCCATAAATTTCTATTTAGAGGGATGTGTCATTTTCTTTCTTTCAGGAACTTGTAATCTCTTGTCCCTTTGGTGCTGTCCACCAGTTCTCTGAAATGACAGCATACTACACAGCTTGTTTTTATTTTCAGCACTGTTTAGTCCACTCAGGCTGCTATAGGAAAAATCCCAGTGATTGTGTGTCTGGAAGCTGGTAAGTTCAAAATAGCAGTACTAGCAGATTTTGCATCTGCTGAAGACCATCGTGGTTCATTGGTGGCCACCTTCTTGTTATGTCCTCACATGAAGGAAGGTGTGAAACACCTCTCTGAGGATCTTCTGTAAGGGTACTAATGCTATTCATGAGGGCTTCATCTTCATTATCTAATCACATCCCAAAGTCCCCACTCCCAAATAATATCACATGGGTGATTAGGTTTCAACAGAAAAATTTGAGAGGAGCACAAATATTCAGTCTATAGCATCAGCCCCCAAACATCTAGAGCATGCAGCATCCTATCTGTGCTCTGAAACAAGCAAAACAGAAGCCAGTCTCTCTAGCAGACTCATGGAAAGCTGGATCATTTAATGTATGCTCCACTCTTTTCTTTCTTCCTGAATGAGGGGCCACTGAGCAGTAATAGCCTCTGTCTATTGCATCACACATCCTGTGGATCAGTAGCATGCCACAGGGCTCTTTTGTCTCAGCAGCCCCCAGACATCTGGAGAATACCAGATCCCATCAGTGCTCTGAGACAGGGGAGACAGAAATTAACCTTTCAGGCAACCCCACTGAAAAGTCAGAATGTTGGACATTTGATCTGATCTCTTTTTCTCCAGGGAGAAGCTGGGAACTGGGAGTTTCCTCCAAATTAGGTGGTTCTATGCCAATTTCCACAGTGACTCAGCAGTAAATAATCTATTTGCAATACAGGTAATACAGGAGATGCAGGTTCGATTACTGGATGGGGAAGAACCCCTGGAGGAGGGCATAGCAACCTACTCCAATATTCCTGCTGGGAAAATCCCATGGACAGAAGAGAGTGTACTGAGCACACACTCATTCATGCCAATGGAAAGAACTATGGTCCTGCTGTTGCTGCTGCTAAGTCACCTCAGTCGTGTCCAAATCTCTGCGACCCCATAGACAGCAGCCCACCAGGCTCCCCCGTCTCTGGGATTCTCCAGGCAAGAATACAGGAGTGGGTTACCATTTCCTTCTCCAATGCATGAAAGTGAAAGTGAAGTCGCTCAGTCCTGTCTGACTCTTAGCGACCCCATGAACTGCAGTCTACCAGGCTCCTCCGTCCATGGGGCTTTCCCAGGCAAGAGTACTGGAGTGGGGTGTCAATGGAAAGAACTATCGTGAGAGAGTATCAAAATTTTTCCTGCTAGCTTTGTTGTATCTGGTTTTGTGTTCCTGTTGGGTGCAGATCAGATCAGTCGCTCAGTCTTGTCCGACTCTTTGTGACCCCATGAACCGCAGCACGCCAGGCCTCCCTGTCCATCACCAACCCCCGGAGGTCACTCAGACTCACATTCATCGAGTCAGTGATGCCATCCAGCCATCTCATCCTCTGTCGTCCCCTTCTCCTCTTGCCCCCAATCCCTCCCAGCATCAGAGTCTTCTCCAATGAGTCAACTCTTCGCATGAGGTGGCCAAAGTACTGGAGTTTCAGCTTTAGCATCATTCCTTCCAAAGAAATCCCAGGGCTAATCTCCTTCACAATGGACTGGTTGGATCTCCTTGCAGTCCAAGGGACTCTCAAGAGTCTTCTCCAACATGACAGTTCAAAAGCATCAATTCTTTGGCGCTCAGCCTTCTTCACAGTCCAGCTCTCACATCCATACATGACCACAGGAAAGACCATAGCCTTGACTAGGCGAACCTTTGTTGGCAAAGTGATGTCTCTGCTTTTGAATATGCTGTCTAGGTTGGTCATAACTTTCCTTCCAAGGAGTAAGCGTCTTTTAATTTCATGGCTGCAGTCACCATCTGCAGTGATTTTGGAGCCCAGAAAAATCAAGTCTGACACTGTTTCCACTGTTTCTCCATCTATTTGCCATGTAGTGATGGGACCAGATGCCATGATCTTCGTTTTCTGAATGTTGAGCTTTAAGCCAACCTTTTCACTCTCCACTTTCACTTTCATCAAGAGGCCTTTTAGTTCCTCTTCACTTTCTGCCATAAGGGTGGTGTCATCTGCATATCTGAGGTTATTGATATTTCTCCCAGCCATCTTGATTCCAACTTGTGTTTCTTCCAGTCCAGCATTTCTCATGATGTACTCTGCATATAAGGTGCAAGAGCCCCTAAACTGGTTTCCAGATTTCTCACAAAAGAAATTGTTCCACGTCTTAATATTAAATTGGTGTTTCAATGGAAGAAAGGAACACCATTTTGTTCTTTGAGTTATTTTAATATGAACAAACCATCACTTATTTTTGGTAAAACTTGCAAAATTTAAAATGAATTTTAATATGAATAAACCATAATTTCTTTTCAGTACAACAAAAAAATTTATAAAAGAGCATGCAGTATAAAGAATAAAATAGACATTTGATAATATTACACATGCTTTAATATGCTTACTGTTTTAATACAGTGGTTGCAGTCTTTTGTTTACAGCAAGTCTAGAAATATAAGTCATCTCACTTACAATGTATGTATTCTGTAATGTCTCTGTGTGTGAATGCATCTAAATCCAATTTTAAACATCACGGTATAAATATAATATCTAACAATAAAAAATGAACCATGTACCTACATAGTTTATACTATTAAAAGCTTTGTTATAACTAATATTAATTCACATTTTATAATTTTATTTTTATAGTAACTTTAAAAAATTCAAGCTAATGGGCACAAGAAATGCAACAATGTTAACTATGAACCATAAACTTTGTAATCTCATAGGTAATTTTGTTTTAAAATTTGAAACTCTGTCATATAACTTTAAGTAGTGTTTTAGCTATAATACTATCCAAACAAGGGAAGATTAAAGGATACCATTAAATGTATAAAACATCCTCAGAAAAAAAAAAAGATACCTACTTTTCCAATTATGTGAACCATTCACCATAAAATCATTGAGGCCTTCAAGCAATAAAAATTGGGATGGTGATGTATGAAAAAATATTGAAAAGCAACAAATATTTCTATGTTAATATAAATTTCAAGCACTACAGAGAAAACTAGTTCAAATTGATGAATGAAAAATCAAGAGGAAATTCTTGCCTCTCTGGTTCTGTCACATTACCTTAAGATTTATGTGGTCATGCCTTAGAAAGACAATAGGAGAGGATTATTTCCTCATGAATACTGACAAAAAAGGAATGCAAAGATTGATTATGTAATATACAATGACAGAAGTGTAGGAAAGTTATAAATTTCCTTCTAGCAATATATTTTTGCTAAAGATATACGTAAAATATTAGAACACAGTACGTCAAATATATGACACAGGTCATCAATGAGCTTGGATGAGTTTAATGTCCCTGGGATTTGTGTGTATTTATTTAATAGCATCTTTACTGAAACAACTGAAACTTTAACATCTAGCGCTGAAAAACACAAATACAAATTATTTTAATTATTAGAAAATAATTTTGGTAATATGTGATTGAATGACAAGTATAGGACAACAAAATTTGTCATGATTATTCTTTACTGGGGAGAAAATATCAATAACAGTAACATTTTTTAAGAAGGGAAGAGAAGGGAAAGGAGATCAATTCAAATATGGAAATGAGATTGTAATCTAAAGCTATTTTATAAACTAAATAAAAAACCAAAAATCTGTTGCAGATCAATCATATGCATATGTATATGTATGGTATATATATGATGTTACCTGCTCCAGTATTCTTGCCTGGAAAATTCTATGGACAGAGGAGCCTGGTGAGCTACAGTCCCTGGGGCCTCAGTCAGACACAGCTGAGTGACTGAGCACACAGAAAGATGTGACATTATTTGCTTCAATTATCTAGATAACTTAAAGTTAGACAACACTGATCAAAACACTCTAGATTAGAACTTTAGTTTTCAACTTCAATTTTATATATTAGAATAGTTTATGAATAACATATATTATTAGGGGAGAAGCTTGAATCAGAGCCACCAGTTCAAGGATATAATGTACCTATCAAAGATATAATCCAGAGAGAAATATTAAACATATAGATAATAATGTCTCCTCTATCTAGTCACATTGTCATAAATTATTGTATAGCTAAGATTTATTTTATTTGCCTATTTCTTTCTTTCTATGTCCATGTTTGAGTATTAAATATAGGGCAGAATTAATTTTAAATTGTTTTGCTATTTGAACATCTAGAAATGTTTCATAGATCCATTAAATGCAAATAAATACAGATTTACTTTCTAGTGTATTATAATATTGTAAAGACCCTAAAGCATTTAAAAGATGAAGATGTTCATGAGAAAGATAAATATGATTCCCAGCAACATTTTATCTTATTCCAAATTATGAAATATGGAAGATATAGAAATGTGTTTAATCACAATTTAATGGTTAAAAATGTCTTTCCTGTTACAAAAGGTAAGATGTTTAATTTAGCTATAACAGAAGTTATACATGTATATACACGAGATAAATCATAAGCAAGAAAGTTATAGATTCTACTCAAGTAGAAACAAAAATTATTCCAAACCTGATAACAACATTGTGGGAGATCACTGGAACCAATGAAATAACATGCAAACAAACAGAAAAATGAGATTTATAGCATATTATGTAATGAGGATAGAGAAATGAGAATATGACAATCAATTAGGTTGAAATATCTGTATAAAAACTGTAAAATCCATGTAGTAAAGAAAGCAAAAAAATTAATAAGTTATGGTATTTTAAAAGTAAGAAATGACAATGAATTCAATACAATTGTCTATCCATTCCATGACTGGATTTATGCAGCTAGATGTTTCTAATTTAAATTTATGTGGTTGCTTTAAATTTAAGGCAATAGTACTGTTCAATTACCTTCATTTAGTACAATATGTCTACCTTTTCTTCTCTGTCCTCAAACCTTCGACCTCTTCTTACACATCATGGCACTAAATTCATGACATTGCTTCCTACTTCAAAAAGAAAACACAAACAGTCAAAAGGGAAAAACCACATACTCCCAAAATTATGTCTATTTACCTAACTCATTTGGCCTATATATTCTGTATGAGTTTCTATGTTCCCATCTAAGGCCGCCAGAATTGATCTTTTTCACTCACACAAATGTTACATCACTTCACATACATAACCCCAACAACCTTCCCCCACTTTCTTTGCATCTTCAAATATTTCCTTGTTATCAGGTTCCTTGATAACAGGATACAAATCAAATAAGAATATTAATTGCAGTACAAATTAAATTAATACTGCCTTACATGCCACAGCATATACTGTTGGCCGCTACAATCTCAGGGTTTTGCTCCTCAATTGTATTTCAGCTATGACTGGGCTCAACAACTGCATAGATTTCAACGAACTTCATCATCCGTATGACACCATGCACTACTTCCCTCTCACCCAAGGTTCTCTCTTTTTAAGCTGAAGTTTGGAACACCACGCTGCTGCTGCTGCTGCTGCTGCTGCTAAGTCGCTTCAGTCATGTCCGACTCTGTGCGACCCCATAGACGGCAGCTCACCAGGCTCCCACGTCCCTGGGATTCTCCAGGCAAGAACACTGGAGTGGGCTGCCATTTCCTTCTCCAAGGCATGAAAGTGAAAAGTGGAAGTGAAGTTGCTCAGTCATGTCCGACTCCTCGCGACCCCATGGACTGCAGCCCACCAGACTCCTCTGTCCATGGGATTTTCCAAGCAAGAGTACTGGAGTGGGGTGCCATTGCCTTCTCCGTGGAACACCATAAGATCCTCTAAACACTAAGTACTCAACACAGAAATGCAGAGGAACTAACGCCTAAGTGTTATTTCATAATTTCTCTAATGGGGAAAGGTAACTGGCAATAGAATATTCCTTGCTCCTCTGAGCAGAAACCCTGAGAAATAGCAGTTCATTTGGCTTCTGGAAGGACAGTACCATGAGCAAAGTCTATGAGTCATGTTTGATATCAAGAGGTTGTCAAGTTAATAGCCACACTCCCTCTTACCCTGCTTAGTTCTAATTTTCCTCACTTTGCCTTTTGGGGATTGTTTTCTCTAATCAAGTGATGTCATATATGACTGTATCTCCAGCTTAGGTGAAACTAAGAAGCACAGTTTTAGCTGTTAATAAACATACTCATGGCATCTGGTCCCATCGCTTCATGGGAAATAGATGGCAAAACAGTGGAAACAGTGTCAGACTTTATTTTTTTGGGTTCCCAAATCACTGCAGATGGTGACTGCAGCCATGAAATTAAAAGACGCTTACTCCTTGGAAGGAAAGTTATGATCAACCTAGACAGCATATTCAAAAGCAGAGACATTACTTTGCCAACAAAGGTCCGTCTAGTTAAGGCTCTGGTTTTTCCAGTGGTCATGTATGGATGCGAGAGTTAGACTGTGAAGAAGGCTGAGCGCCGAAGAACTGATGCTTTTGAACTGTGGTGTTGGAGAAGACTCTTGAGAGTCCCTTGGACTGCAAGGAGATCCAATCAGTCCATTCTGAAGGAGATCAGCCCTAGGATTTCTTTGGAAGGAATGATGCTAAAGCTGAAACTCCAGTACTTTGGCCACCTCATGCGAAGAGTTGACTCATTGGAAAAGACTCAGATGCTAGGAAGGATTGGGGTCAGGAGGAAAAGGGGACAACAGAGGATGAGATGGCTGGATGGCATCACTGACTCGATGGACGTGAGTCTGAGTGAACACCAGGAGTTGGTGATGGACAGGGAGGCCTGGCATCCTGCGATTCATGGGGTTGCAAAGAGATGGACATGACTGAACAACTGAACTGAACTGAAACGTACTCTGCTAAGTTGCTTCAGTCGTGTCCAACTCTGTGCGACCCCATAGACGGCAGCCCACCAGGCTCCGCCGTCCCTGGGATTCTCCAGGCAAGAACACTGGAGTGGGTTGCCATTTCCTTCTCCAATGCAGGAAAGTGAAAAGTGAAAGTGAAGTCACTCAGTCGTGTCCGACTCTTCGCGACCCCATGGACTGCAGCCCACCAGGCTCCTCTGCCCATGAGATTTTCCAGGCAAGAGTACTGGAGTGGGGTGCCAGTGCACACACACATATATATACACATATTTTTACTGATTTGTCCAGTACCATTTGTTTCCAGCCATAGATAAATGTTTTAAAATACATCTTAAAAACCCCTACTTTTCATTTCCTCCTTTTACATTCTCTCTTCTCATTCCCCATATCTCCCCTCACCCTGCACCCAAATTGCTCTGACATGGTCTTCAGTGACCTCCATGTGGTTAAATCAAATGGACAACTCTCATGTCTTACTTTTACCATATTTCATAACCTTCATCATATTACTTTCTAAGAAATGTTTTTTTCTATGGGGCTTCCCACGTGGTACTAGTGACAAAGAACCTGCCTGTCAGTGCAGAAAATGCAAGAGACACGGGTTCTATCCCTGTGATGGAAAGATACCTTGGAGGAAGAAATGGCAACCCACTCCAGTATTCTTGCCTGGAAAATTCCATGGACAGAGGAGCCTGACTGGTTACAGTCCATGGGGTTGCAAAGAGTCAGACACGAGCATGCACTTATACACACACATACACAGAGAAATGTTTTACTCTGTTGGTTTTGAGGAAACCATAAGTTTTCCGGTTTTCCTCTTATTTTCTTCTCAGGCCTCTGGACTAGTTTCTCGCCTCTACTGGAATGTTCCCGGATGTGACTCCTTGGTCTTTTTTCTCTATTGTGTCTGCACTCAGTTAATTCATTGTCTCCTCTTGCCTCATTGCTTTAAATATCAAAAACCGGAAAACTCTCAAGCATATATCTACAGGGTGATCATCCTTGAGTTCTTGAGTTGTAGCTATTTGCCTATTTGACATCACTATTTGGATATCTAAATTATCTCAAAATTAAAATGCCCAAAACTGAACTTCTAATTTTCCCCTCTAAACCAATCTCCCTTATTGTTCTTCACCCATCAGGGTTATTTATCAATAATTATTTAGTGTTTTTCCCATGGGGATGTAAATTTTGTGATGGCAAAGGTATTTGATGGTTTTATTCATTGGTATGCAAATAGCTATATATGTAGGTATTCCATAACTATTTCTTATATAATTTGGGGATAAAATATTTGAATATTCTCCAGCATTACAACCCTTGTAACAAATGAACTCATTCAGCAGGTAGAATTTGCTTCATATTCAAAAAGAAAATGATTATGGAAATGTAAGCTTCATAAAATCAAATTATATGTACTACTCAAATAAAAATCAATGATTGTTTTTACTAAGATTTGGGGTTTGATGATCTTTCTCTTTGAATCTTATCTACTTTAAGACTATGGCTTTGGAAGTTAGTTCTTTTAAATGTTGTGAGAACTTTTTTTCAAAAATTGATCTTTATAAAATGAAAACAGACTTTGACGTGCATTTTGCCAACATTTTGCTATATGTTTCACATTGTATCTAGAAAAACTGGACAGGTGTAGAAAAGTCTTTACTATCACTAAAATTAACTTCAGATAAAAATAATGGATTTATATATATAAAGTGGCAACTAATACATAAAGCCCATTATTAGAAATATATCTATGTAAAAATGAAAAGCTCTTCAAAATGTTGGATTAAAAACTCTGAATAGCATATACATTAAATATTCCAAAAGTATAATGTATATGGAATATTAGCACTTAAGATCCTAAGAAGTTCTATGATTTAATGATATTTGTATGCCTGCTTTAGGAAATATAGAAATCTATACTTTTTGGAAACGTATTAAATCAAACGTGTGCGTGCCTGATTTTCAATGGCTTAGAATATAAATATTATTTATATAATCATTTAGATAGTTAGCAAATAATCCTAAAATATGTTTCTGGAAGATATCCAACCTGTGCCAAGAAGCAATAGTCATCACTTGGCATTAAATATTATGTTTTATGCAAGGCCTCTCATTTAAGCAACTTGGGAACAGTGATGAAACCATGTCAAATTGACAAATACAAAGGCACACAGAACCCAGCCTATAGTGCTCCCTCTGTGAGTATCACAGGTTTCCCTGGTAGCTATTGGTAAAGACTGCCTGCACTGTGGGAGACCTGGGTTTGATCCCTAGGTTGGGGAGACCCCCTGGCAGGGGGCATGACAACACACTTCAGTATTCTTGCTTGGAGAATCCCCCTGGACAGAGGAGCCTGGTGGGCTGCAGTTACGGGGTCACAAAGAGTTGGACATGACTGAGCAATTAATTACAGCATCGTGAGTATCATAATGTGATGAAAGAATGAATGGATTGACCAGTTCAGTGGGAACTCATAGTAGATTACCAAATGCCCTTCATTAATTATTTATCTTCCAAAGGCTGGAATTGTCTTTGACTCATTTAAATTTTTGGCTTATTTATGTGAAATCAATAAGTTCCCATGTTTTCTTTATCTTTTATTTTTAAATTTGGATATGTGTGGCTATCACACATTGTTTAACTATGGGTAGTTTCAGTGGAGGCAGAGACATCACAATGGTCAAGATAACTTAAGAATTCATTTCTTAGTCATATAGAATAAGTAGGAAAGTGGAACATAAAACTTAGTTTGCTTTTATCAATGTTTGTTTCAATTTATATATTTATTTAATTTCAAATAATGAAAATTGAAAAACTGAATTACTCCTATATGTTCTTTACACAGATCCCAACATTAACATTTTATTCATTTATTTCATATGTTTGTCTCCCTCTACTCCCCACGCTGACACTTTGTTTTCTGAACTATTTCAGCATAAACTGTCTGTATGATGAGCCCTTACTCCTGAATACTACAATGTGTGTTTATAAAATCTATGTCCTACACAACCATATGTAATTACTAAAATCAGGAAGTTAACTCTGTCATATACTATTGACTAGGTGACATATTTTATTCAAATGTCAGTCATCATTTTTATCATTAGAAAATTTTTTTTCCTGGTCTGTGCTCCAATCCAGAGGCATTTGATGCATTTGCTGCTGCTGCTAAGTTGCTTCAGTCGTGTCCGACTCTGTGCAACCCCAGAGATGGCAGCCTACCAGGCTCCCCCATCCCTGGGATTCTCCAGGCAAGAACACTGGAGTGGGTTGCCATTGCCTTCTCCAATGCATGAAAGTGAAAAGTGAAAGTGAAGTCGCTCAGTCGGGTCCGACTCCTAGCAACCCCGGCGACTGCAGCCCACCAGGCTTCTCCATCCATGGGATTTTTCCAGGCAAGAGTACTGGAGTGAAGTGCCAGTGGTCCCTTTAACCTTCATTAATGTTGTAGAGTTTCTAAGTTTTTCTACTAATCTGTTTATTTTATCTTTCATGACACTGACATTTTTGAAGAGTAAAGCCATTTATTTTATAGAATGTTGCTCAATTGTTGTCAGTTCATTTTTCATTATTAGATTTTAGTTGTGCATTTTTGGCAAAAAAAGCTACAAAAGTGATGCTGAACAAGGGACACATGAAAGTTATCAAGACTGCTTGAGCAAGATCGTGTTTGCACTTGAAACCATGACTTTCTTCCTATATTCCAAAAGCATGTTCATTTCCACATCAGGAAACACATTTCTCAATACAGTCCTGATTATGTTACTGGCAGCATGTGTATAATAAAGTGTTATAAAAGTTCAAGACTAAGTGTTCAAGTATTAGTGTAATTGAGGAAAACCCTACAGAAGTACTAGAACTTTAACAAGAAGGTGGGAAGAAGAGGATGAACCATCCAGAAAAGGAGAGCTAGTAGGATGGAATTCATCACCTTGCAAAGTTGGGTAACTGTGCCCGGGCCATTCTGACATCTTATGGATTGTCTCTGGTACATGTGAAATCAATTTTTCATCACCCAACTATAAACCACAATTAATAAAACTATGCTCAGCAGGGATTAATTTTCAGAAATCCAGGATGTCTTTTGATGTTCATAATAGTACATCAGGTCTGGAGAATACAGTCTTCATTGGTCCAGCTATCCAAAAGAGACTAGAGTGTGGTATTTTGCTTCCATGTATTTAACAGTTTAACTGCATTTAGCTGCTATGCATTGGTGTTTTCCTTGTAGTCTATTTATTTACTTCTTAATCAATTGAGGCTCATCAGTTAAATCATCTGCCAACTGAGCTTATCCGATCCTTCTTGTTTCTGATAAAAGATGACACTCTTTAGAGCAGCCTTTATGTAAATCTAAACACATATATAAAGAGCAGGTAAATGCTTTAGCACTCCATTAATTTACTTATTCAAGGAGTTTAGAATGTAGATCTAGGTAAGAGGCTTACTATTTGTTCAAAATCTGGCAATATTGTTAACAGAGCATGTTTCATTTTCTAGGATATAATTATCTCTGATTATTTCTGAAGCTTGAACTTCTAGAAGAGTAATGCAATCCTGTAA
The DNA here is from genome assembly GCA_935064755.1 of Tragelaphus eurycerus. Lineage (NCBI taxonomy): Eukaryota > Metazoa > Chordata > Mammalia > Artiodactyla > Bovidae > Tragelaphus > Tragelaphus eurycerus. Next base: position 13,312,676 of record CAKXYN010000042.1, read on the forward strand.
TTGGGGGACCTGAAATCTTAGAAGTTCAAAGTCAGAGAATGGCAGCACAACTTACGACTACCCAAATGGTTACCTTCCATATGTATTTAGTTAATCTATAACACATTATTTTATTCCTTAATAAACATGTGAGCTACAGTTGATATGCATAGTTTGTAACTAAGGTTAAACTTCAGAAAAAAGAAAAGAAAATTTACTAAAGTATAAGTTACAAAATCACAAGGGTGAAAAGGTTTTGAAGAATTTAATTTCCTTTTCTGTCTTAAAAAAAAGAATAGGAAATAGAGCAAACACTAGATACATTTTATTAATCACATAGTCCAAGTCAATGCATTATGTGCATAGGAATGTGAAATGTCAGATTCAATTAAATGAGCACTTGTAAAATAAACCATTTCACCACATGAGCATATTTAAATCATAACACAGATAAGTGCACTAAACATTCAAATATGTAGCTACTCGACGCTTTAATTATTGAAATGGAGACATAGACTTCCATGGGTGATGATGCAAGCAGATCATGTTCTTCTTGTAAATGTTTATTTCTGGTTTTGACTGGAAATCTATTTTTCTAATGGCATTTTATAACAAAAAGTAATACAGCTTCTTTATATAATTTCAAAGCAGAGGTTTTTCAAATTGAATGGTTAGCATATTTCTATATTTCTGAATAGAAACAACACATGGATCGATACTTAAAGAAATGAAAAATTAACTCTTGTTTAAGACTATGGACATTTCATGGAAGTCTTCAAATCTATTATGGTTGCAAATATATGCATATACATCATATGTATAAAAGTTAACTTTAGTTATAAATAACAGTAATTGGCCACACTTAGTACTAGCTCTGTATTAGACACTGCAGCCAGCCTTTTAAACCAACAGCCCTAATCCTCCCCTAAATCTTCCATGGTCAACATTGGTATTCACATTTTACAGGTGAAGAATCTGTCTTGGATAAGCTACATTAATTACCTAATATTGTTTAGTTAAGACTGTGCTTCAATAGGGGTTTCAGACTAGATATATTGAATTTCAAAGCCACTGTAAATTAATCTGGCATTAAATATCATGAGGATCAGTCACCTATGTGGCATTATATGAATATTTACTTCCCATATCTACTTTATTCACATTCAAATTTTTATTGTTTAACCTATAATTTGATTGTTATATTCATAATTTTATTTATATTTTAAGATATTTATTTTCATGATAAAATAAAGGTATATCCATTGGAAAAAAACAGAAAAAACAACAAATTTCCACAATTTTATAACCCAAACATAAACACTGCTGCTGCTGCTGCTGCTAAGTCGCTTCAGTCGTGTCCAACTCTGTGCGACCCCACAGACAAAAGCCCTCCAGGCTCCCCCGTCCCTGGGATTCTCCAGGCAAGAACACTGGAGTGGGTTGCCATTTCCTTCTCCAATGCATGAAAGTGAAAAGTGAAAGTGAAGTCGCTCAGTCGTGTCCGACCCCATGGACTGGAGCCCACCAGGATCCTCTGTCCATGGGATTTTCCAGGCAAAAGTACTGGGGTGGGGTGCCATTGCCTTCCCCGAACATAAACACTGGTAAGAACATACTTGCATATTTCCTGACAGTTTGCCAGAAGGACACTTATTTATACGTAACATACAATTGCATACACATATTAATTTAACAACTCAAAAATTTACAGAATGCCAATTTTGCACCATTGCCTAAAGATGAAGCAGTGATTCTAACAGAAAAATACCTGGTTTCTTACTGCATATCCAAATATATATATATGTGTTATATATATATATCTTTATTTTAGATAATATCAAATATAAAACTTTATTTTTTTACTTTACATGACATTAAGCATTTTTTCCAAGTCTAAGCATTGAAAGTGAAAATGAAGGTCATGTCTGACTCTTTATGATTGCATGGACTATACAGTCCATGGAATTCTCCAGGCCAGAATACTGAAGTCGGTAGCCTTTCCCTTCTCCAAGGGATCTTCCCAACTCAGGGACTGAACCCAGGTCTCCCATATTGCATCCCACTTTACCAGCGAAGCCTCGAGGGAAGCCCAAGAATACTGGAGTGGGTAGCCTATCCCTTCCCCAGTGGATCTTCCCAATCCAGGAATTGAACCGGGGTCCCCTGCATTGCAGGTGAATTCTATACCAACTGAGCTTTGAGGGAAGCCCAAGTCTATGCATTATCAGATGCAATTTTTAATAACGGTTATCAGGTGGCCTAGTGACTAGATCATGATGTTTTTAAAATTTCGCTTAAAATTTTAACTTTGCTACATTGTGTCTTTCCCTTCAGAAAATAAGATAACATCTTTAATATCTACATCTCAAATTTTTAAATGAAAATAAAAATTAATGCTTATCAATAGGACTCAGAATCCATATTTATATTTCATGTGATTATACTATCTTAGATTACACTTCTAGCATTATATTTTTGTTTTATTATATCAAAGTCGGCTGGTTTGGTCTTTCATGAGAACCTACCCACCAACCTACCTGACAATATTAACATCAAATCCTGTTATTGTTTTTCTTATAATATTCACATACTTTCAATAAAAAGATTAAAAATTAGTGAGCTTCTTGGTGCCAAGGTTTAGGACCTGTTCAGAAGCACTACATAGAAAAAAATAGAATTGGATCAGACACTAAATATTGCTGCTGAAGACTCCCATAGCAGTGTCCTCCTGGTATCCTCCTTTGCACAAGCCCAAAAGGATGCTGCAACCCGGGGTCCCATCCTTGTCTCCATGTTCACCCACACAGCCTTTATCTTCAAACACAAATCCCCATACTCAGAGGGTGCTTCAAATGTCTGTTGTGCTGGACCAAAATCAATGTCACCCCACGACAATCTAAGTCTTCAGTTTGTAATCAAGTCACTAAACCAATCCCCTTTTCTTCATGATAGATTCTCATTTAAAGTGAACTTGTTGTTTCATATCCAGATAAGATAGTGTAGCTCATCTTAGACTATCACAGATGTTCCCAAAACTCCTCAAATCTACACAATGTCAGAATCTTGATTTCTCACTTCTCTTAAGCTTATCCTGGGTTCAGTGCTTGTGCGAAGAGAACCCAGACATTATCTGTTTCCTAGTTTTGGCTAAAATTTTCCTCTCTCCCACCTTACTCTATTATTCTCTTCTCTCTCATCCCACTGAAAACATGTAGCCTAAAATTCTCAATAAAGGTGGCATTTGACAGAAATAGAGATTGTATTTAAACAGTTTTTGCTTTGAATCTGGTTTTCCTTGCAGCAAAGAACAAAGGTCAGGTCTTTTTATTATGGGGAAAAAAACAGCAGAAACTTCTGAGATTAAAACATTAATTTATGTTCTAAAAGATTACCCTTGCATGTTGATTTTTTTTGGACTTCAGTCTTCCAATGTAATATATATCTAGTAAGAAGAAAAAATTCATATCCTTTGTATGCATTCATTTATTAAGAAGTCATTGGTTTAAGGAAATGTGCTAGTATAATCTCCAATATGCTATTTTACAATTGTGTCTGGAGATCTTAAAAAAAAAGTTGTCTTAATTCTTCTATTTATAGTTAGCCATCTAAAAAAGTTTTGTGGTTGAATTTAATACTTAGCAATTATGCTGGTCAAGCACTATGTAGGCAAGTATTTTTAAGAAACAATATCTCTGCCAATTCCATGCTACAATTTTAAACCCAACTATTCTTGATATTACATAAAATATAAAGAGATTTCATTATGTAAACAGACTTATTCAGATCTAAAAATAAAAACTTTAGATTTACTTAAATCTTACTTGTCTAGACTTCTTTGAAATTAGTGTATGCTATAAATCTGCATTATATTAAATTCACTTTTGAGATTAATAGGAATTGCATATCATGCTTTTATAATAATTCCCATTTATTGAAATGTGCAATGTGAATGGTAATGTACTTAATTTGTATATGCATTATCTTTTAGTTTTTACAGCAACATTGCAAAACAAAGATTAATGTTAGGCTTTTCTGCAGTTGAAGATTCTGAAGGATAGAAAGGTTAAGTAATTTGCCCCAAACTAACAAGAGACAAGAATATGAGCCTATTTCTCAAAAAATTGTGAAGGAACCTGTGAAAGATGACTGCCAAAAGTTGTTCCCATCCCTGTGTGTTTATTGTTGCTGTTATGTCCCCTCCCCTTAGATCTTGGCTTTCTTACGATTGGTTTTGATCAATGGAATACATTGGAAATGATATTTTGCCAGTTCCAGGCCGAGATCTAAGAGGCTTGCATGCTTACTATTTTTGTTTTTTTTTTTTTTTTTTGTCTTGGACAATAGCTGTCATGAAAAGAAGCTCAACCACCTTGTGGGTGAGAGACATGTGAAAGGAATGAGAAACTACAAAGAGCGAGAAAGAGAAGCCAGGCAACCAGGCTGCGGCAGCCATCTTACTTGAGACAGCAGAGCTATGAATGGTCATGTGGACCCTCCACTCCTAATTTAGCTATGTCAACCAAACCACAGAGAGGAGCGGCTCAGTCAGAGAGGCTATGCCCAATTTCAAAATTATGAGCCAATAAACAGTGGTTTTAAGCCCTAAGTTTTGAGAGATTTGTTGGGCAGCAAGAAATAATTGAGTTGCCAATGTAAATTATAGCCTCTTTGCCAGCAAACTCATATACTACATCTATTATTTATTGTAAAACAAATCTGTTAATGTTCATTTAATTAAAAATTATTTTATATTATTGTTTCATAGATAGCAAGGAAAAAAGCATGATACAAATATGAGCAAGAAACTGAATGAAGAGTAAAGTCTTTAGTTCACAGCTAGCAGCTGTATTTATCTGCTACTAAAATTCCCCTCATTAACATATCTAATGTTTAACTACTCAGAGTCACCATAGAAAAATTTCCAAAGAAGTAATATAAATGTTAAAAGCATTCTCTTAGTTAAATCTATATTCTTAAGGAAAATATTCCCATTTATTGAAGTTTACTATGTGGTTGGTAATGTGTTGCAGGTTGTATATATTGACGTCATGTTCTTCATAAAAATACGTTTATAGTACCAATATGAATTTAAAATATTTGGTATGTTCGCTATATTACTATGAATTATACAGATATGCTATTTTATATTAAGTGGGAAATTGTCTATCAATCTGTATCAATTTTACATTTAAAACTTCTATTCTTAAAATTTGTATCCAAATTTTGATTCTATCTCATATCACAGACACAAATTCTTCCCAACAAAGATAATATTTACAAGATATTAAAAGCACCAAATATTTCAGATGGACAATAAATGTTAATTTTCTTACCTTTGCTGGTATTACGTGGCAGCAATATGAAAAATTTGAAGTACAGTTTATGACTCTGAAGTTGTTAAATAAACATGATACAGTGCAAGGTCAGATACTATGAAGCTATTAAAAACTTGACTCACATTATTACATGAAAAATTATCTCGGGCTGTTAACATAGCATTATTAATTGCATATCTATGAATATACAATTCTAAATTTTTTACATTTGTAATACTTAAAAATTATATAAAAATTTGCTTTATTTTATAAGTATGAAAAAGAATTCAAATGTGCAGAAAAAAAAGAACATAGACCCCGGAGTCTGAAAGACAGATAAAAATCCTGATTTTACCACTTTGATTTTAGGCAACAACAAAATACATCTGAATCTGTAAAATTGAAAGAATAAAATCTACTTTAAAAACTATAATAAAGTTTTAAGAGTACCTAATGATGCTCAGTAAATGGCAAATGTCCAAATTCTTAAAATTCAAGCAGAAATCAAGCCCCGAACCCTTTTTTTCCATCAAACAGTACTGAGCTGCCCTGTTGAGGAAGGGTTTTTGTGTATCTCTGTTTGCATTGAAATATTATTGACATTCCCCAAAAGTTTGAATCAAATTTCAGTACAAGTGTAATTTAATTTTTGAAGTTATAGTGACTCAGCTGAATGAGGATGAAGTTTAGGAGCAACGTCTCCGTGCATCTTTTTTTTTTTTCAGAGTGAGTATTGCTGAATTAGAAAATCCAAGAAATATATATTGCATTAAGTTTATGTTAGCTTTATTGCAAGAATTTTTGTTTGACTTATATACTTTAAAATGTTTCTTCTATTGAGGTGAAATTCTTACCATTAAAACCAAGAAAGAGTAGTGGATTATAAATAGAAATTGATTATAAGTTGATTATAAACAGAAAGAGCAATTGATTATAAATAAATTTAAGAAACTGATACAGTTGAAGACATTTAAATTTAAGTAAGAAATTTAAATTTAAGAAACACTGATACATATATGACAAGACAGATCAAGTTTAAGAAAAAGGAAATATCACTGTAACCAATACCAAACGATTCACATTGACCAAACCAGTGAAAAAATATAAAAGAAGAGCAAGTTGGTCAAAACACTCACATAAGGTCATTCAGTGAAAGAAAACAAAACAAAATAAAGCAAATGAGTGATTCTAATTAACTTTGGGGATTTATGTGTTATAATGTAAGCTCAGAGTGAATTTCATGTAGTGAGATTTTGCAAAATAGGTCTATAGCACAGGCCAAGTTTTAATGTTATTTTGAAAGAACATAAAATCCAGGAAAATAATGTTTCTTAGAATTTTTATTACAATGGAAAGAGGTTAGTTTTATTAGTTATAATTAGATAAAATTTTGTATGAAAATGAATTTCAATCAAAGTAAGTGATTTGGATTTGAGGGGAAAACAACACTGGGTGGGAAAGGGTATTAAACCCAGACTTGACTTTTGTTTGATAGCTATACTTAACATTTTTCTGTTCACTAAGCAGACTTTATTTTTTCAATGTTTTATAATATGTGTATACTCATTTTGACATATGAATTTAAAGATTTCACTTATCTTAAATCTTTCAACTTTTCTGGGACTTTATGTGCATGTTGCCCTTGTTACACTGATGCAAGTAAATACGACGATAATGTTAAGTAGCACTCTATAAAATGTTTGCAAACACACACACACACACACACACCAATACAAAAGGAAAAAAGTGTACTTAAGTTACTTTCATACATGATGCATATTTTGTTTTTCAGTATTCCTTTAGAAGCATTTACCAAGTATTTACTATGTGCTAAGTATATGGCATGATTGTATGGATGTATTATTATGACAAATACTAGGACAAATATTATTAGGACAAATTGGCTGTGATTCATGGGATCGCCAAGAGTCGGACACAACTGAGTGACTGAACTGAACTGATGAGTTCGTTAAAAAATATGAAAGAATGTTTAAAAATCCAAAGACCTCCAGGTTTATCAAAGAGCTGTTTTTAAAATGCTTCCCCATGATCACTGTATATTTTGTAAAAAGAAATTAACTATTAAAGAGAAGTGGCATACTTGTTTTATAAAGCAAGTTGAATAATGCTATATATAATAAATAATATAAACATGAAATTTCTAACTTTTTAATTTGAAATCATAAGAACAAGTATAAAAATACAATTTTACATTAAAATTTCTGCTATCTCAAATATTTAAATAGAAGCTATATCAAATATTTAAATAGAATCAGATTAGATGGATAGACAGATTTCAGTGTTAATATTGATGGATTGATGAAGAAATGCCATTAACAAAATCTCTCTCTCTCTTCCTCTCTCAAGAACATGGATAAGCCATATGAGATCTTGTTGTATCGTTAGTACCTTTACCTCTGGCAATATTTGGTGACTGTCAATGTTACACACTTACAAATATAGCAATGATATAATTTGAATTCAACTCTTTAAATGAAATGTGTTTAATTACCTGGAAATAAAGAGTGAGTATGCAACAATAATAAACTCTCAGCTTTCTGTAAAAGAAACTGTACTGAATGCTTAACTGAAAATACTGAGCACTTTCCAAAAACAAAGTAGGGTGTTTTGTTTGTATTAACTATTTTGAAAAATTCCATTACTCATTTTTAACTTTTAGATTGATTTGATTGGTGATTTAGAAGAAGGTCTAAGGTAAGCTGTTTAAAAAATAAGTGTTAACATTTGAAACAACCTGCTTGGATGAATTACAATGATTTGCTAGTGAGCACACCACATGAAAAACAGAAATTACATGGACACTGAGCCTGAAAAGAAATCACAATCGCTTGTGTATAATCCCTGATTTCAACTTAGTATTTACAAAGTCTTCTCATCATTCTTATCGTTGATTGATTTGTTAATGAATAAATGTTATTAAATCACTTAACAACTGTCCTAACAGATGAGTGCAGGAGAATTCACCAAAGCATGGATCAGGGCCCTTAGCAACATTTCTTTGGTGAAAAACGAAGATATTCCTCTGCTGAAAAATCAGGTTTGAAAACTACAGTTACACTTTTGGGGCTTCCCTGATGGCTCAGTGGTAAAGAAAATGCCTACAGTACAGAAGATTCGAGTTCCATCCCGAATGGGGAAGATCCCTTGGGGTAGGGAATGGCCACATAATCCAGTATTCTTGCCTGGAGAATTTCTTGGACAGAGAAGCCTGGCAGACTCTAGTCCATGTTGTCACAGAGTTCGACACGACTGAGCAACTAACCAAGTTACGCTTTTTATTTTCATATCAGACTTTTCTGTAGTTATTATATAGAACAATGATTTTGTTTTCTGAACATTTTTAAAAGCAGATAAATAATATGGCACATTCTATTTAACATCTCTTTAACATTTATATATATATTTCTTTGATCTAAATCTATTTAGGGCACATCCTAAATGTTAAACTACTCTAGAAAGATTTTAATACATGTGTAGGGGAAGGTGCATATTGAAAACAGTTTTAAATGAGATTCAGTATGCACAAATGATCTTACTCTCTTTATTCTGATTAGCAAAGAAAGGCTGCCATCAGCTTTCTCTACTGTCTCCAGACGTGACAGTTCTGTGGTCAGAAACTCATAAAGCACTGGGATCTAGTAAATTTGTTAGACTTCAAGAATGAAAAGAATTGCATAATTTTTATTTCTTAAATAAAATGAAGTCTGATTTAGAATACAGATGTTTTTTGTCTTTGATGTTTGAATGCTCTGAGTAAGCATATTAATGAAATTCAGCTGTATTAGTTTAGCTCAGGTACATTGGACTTTTATGATCTTGTGAAGTTGAAAGAATAATTGTACTCTTTTATAAATGCTTTTTGTGGATCATCCCTCACCCCCCTCCCCAAATACTTTAAAGCAAATGTTTTTCTTTTGAACATGAGCAATAAGAATATTGGTAATATTTATTACAAGCCTGAATCGATGAGGAGTTTCCTGCTGAAGAGGAGTTCGGTGGATATACTTAAGTGACTCTGAAAATTTTAAACAAGTAGAAAGGTAGACATATTTTCCATGGTTGGCTGCTTTCCATGCAATGGGCTGTGTTTTTTAAAACACATTCTTGGCCTTTATCGAAAAACCACAGATAGCTATAATTTGGGTAGCTTTTACAGATAATTTATGACTTTTGCACTCAACTTAATGGCCCATAAAAAACTCAAACCAGCAGTGTTAGGACATTGCTTTAGTAGTCTAAAGGATTCTGGAGGCTGAGTAGATATTTAGAAAGGGACTTCCTTGTCAATGGAAATTTTGAATTGTAGTTAGAACATTTGTTGCTTGATACAAATATTATCTGTTTCAAAGTCACACCCTGGCTACTCTGATTCCTGCCAGTGTAGCTAGGAATCCCACAAAAGATAATTGTTAGTGTGTTTTAGATTATCTCCTCTTCTTAATGTACTGTTGTAAGATAATGCAAATTATCAAGTTAGAATATGAATGTGGTTCTGTCTGTGGCACATTACTGCAACTGAAACAAATGTATATATTTCAGCTATGGCAACAAATGCCTGTGATTTTTTTTTTTCCATGGCTTTTAAACAGTTAACATCACCTGCTGCTGTTTGTGATGAAACCCCACAGGAAATGAATGCCAAAGGTACAAGATGAAAGAGAAAGTAATTTTCTGGGAGGGGAGTAAGAGTAATTTTGCACTGTGAGGTGAAAGGGTGAGAAACCAAAAGACCTGTGAGGAATTACTTATGAAACTGGAAATGAGGGTAAAAGTTGGAGGCAAAGAGAATAAATATAGGAAAGAGAAAAAGAAGAAAATACCTAGAGCCACAAAGAAAGTTAAAAAAATACCTAGAGCCACACAGTTCCTTTAACTGTGTATTGAAATATACATTAGAAGGTGCTATTGAGAAAGTCTTTGTTATATGCATTGAAAAATCACAGACCTAATAAAATATTGTCTACCAACTCAATATATGCTTGACAGGTAAAAATATTAGCAGACAGATATATTTAGGTCCTTCCTCACCACTATCCTGGATAATTCTATCAACTTTTTTTCTTTTAGTTTCTTTTTGTGAAAAAACCAGAGAATGTGCAGTGAGGAAGATCAAAAGAGGCAAGGAAAAAAATAAAAATTGTCATTTTCAAAAAGGAGGGGGGGAATATTAGAATATATATATATATATGTATGAAGAGAAACTATAAAATTGATTGTGAACTAAGTTGACAAATGGAAAGAGAGATATTTGTAGGGGCAGTTCAGAGCTGTAGATAGCAAAATGAGATGAAACGGGGAAACTGGCTATGTATTTCAAACAAAGAGACTTCAGAAGATATTTAAACATGTTGCAATTAGCTGGTGGGTATTGAAACTGTGTTTATTTAATTGTAGCACTGAACAGAGGAGCCTGGTAGGCCACAGTCCATGGGGTCGCTAGTCAGACATGACTGAGCGACTTCACTTTCACTTTTCACTTTCATGCATTGGAGAAGGGAATGGCAACCCACTCCAGTGTTCTTGCCTGGAGAATCCCAGGGACGGGGAAGCCTGGTGGGCTGCCATCTATGGGGTCGCACAGAGTCAGACATGACTGAAGCAACTTAGCAGCAGCAGCAGCAGGAGCAGCACTGTTTTAGGACTGGATCATAACATGAGTTATATGTGAAGATGTAAACAAAAATAGACATATTAGAGTGACTGTTCTCACTTAAAATCATTGTTAACATGGTTATTTATGCCTGGTGATTAACAAATATATGCACAAACGATTGTTACTACTAGTTGAACTGAAATAAATCAGTCTATTTCTTTGAAATAACAACAAAAAATGGAATAATGGGAGTAAATCCTTGATAACTCCAAGTTACATTAGTTTAGAACAAGATAGGCTTCCCTCATGACTCAGACGGTAAAGAATCTGCCTGCAGTGTAGGAGACCTGGGTTGAATCCCTGGGTTGGGAGGATCTCCTGGAGAAGGGACTGGCTACTCACTCAAGTATTCTTGCCTGAAGGATTTCATGGACAGAGGAGATAGGTGGGCTACAGTCCATGATATATTCTCTAAGAAAAGTCCAAGTAAGCAGACATTTGTAGAGATGAGAAAATAGTTGGCCAAGATGAAACAAAGGTGATAAATAGCTATATGGTTGACATAGTAGTATCTCTAAAAACATGAGGACAATATCTTGTTGTTCAGTCACTCACTTGTGTCCGAGTGTTTGTGACCCCATAGGCTGTAGTACGCCAGGCTTCCCCATCCTTCACCATCTCCCAGAGCTTGCTCAAACTCATCGTCATTGAGCTGGTGGTGCCATCCAATCATTTCATCCTCTGTTGTCCTCTCCTGCCTTCATTCTTTCCTAGCATCATGGTGTTTTCTAATCAGTCAGCTCTTTGCATCAGGTGGCCAAAATATTGGAATTTCAGCTTCAGCAACAGTCCTTCCAGTGAATATTCAGGACTGATTTCCTTTGGGATGGACTGGTTGGATCTCCCTGTGGTCCAAGGGACTCTCAAGAGTCTTCTCCAACACCTCAGTTCAAAAGCAAAATTCTTTTATGCTCAGCCTTCCTTATGATCCATTTCTCACATCCATACATGTCTACTGGAAAAACCATAGATTTGATGAGATGAACTTTTGTCAGAAAAGAAATGTCTCTGCTTTTTAATATGCTGTCTGTTAGTCATAGCTTTTTTTCCAAGGAGCAAGTGTCTTTTAATTTCATGGCTGTAATCACCATCTACAGTGATTTTGGAATCCAAGTAAATAAAATCTGTCATTGTTTCCCCATCTGTTTGCCATGAAGTGATGGGACCAGATACCATGATTTTAGTTTTTCAATATTAAGCTTAAGCCAGCTTTTTCACTCTCTTCTTTCACATTTATCAAGAGGCTCTTTAGTTTCTCTCTTCTTTCTGCCCTAAAGGTAGTGTCATTACCCAACCTCAGTGCATATCTGAGGTTATTTATATTTCTCCCAGCGTTCATGATTCCAGCTTGTGCTTCATTCAGCCTGGCATTTGCATGATGTACTCTGCATAAAAGTTAAATAAACAGGGTGACAATATACAGCCTTGATGTACTTCTTTACTAATTTTGAACCAGTATGTTTTACCATGTCCCGTTCTAAGTGTTGCTTCTTGACCTGCATATAGGTTTCTCAGGAGGCAGGAAGGTGGTCTGATATTGCCACCTCTTTAAGAATTTTCCACAGTTTATTGTGATCTACATAGTCAAATGCTTTAGTGTATTCAGTGAATCAGAAGTAGATTTTTTTTCTTTAATTCTCTTATTTTTCTATGATCCAACAGATATTGGTATTTGATCTCTGGTTCCTCTCCCTTTTCTAAATCCAGCTTGAACATCTGGGATTAGACTTCCTAAGAAGAAAACCTACTCCATCAAGGATAAAAGTTATTTATGCTGTTGTTGTCCAGTCACTACATCATGTCATCATGTCCAACTCTTGCAACCCCATAGACTGTAGCCACCAGGCTCCTCTATCATTGGAATTTCCCAGGCAAGAATATTGGAGTGGGTTGACATTTTCTTCTCCAGGGATCTTCCTGACCCAGGGATAGAACCTGCATCTCCTGTGTTGGCAAGCAGATTCTTTACCACGGAGCTACCAGGGAGACCCCAAAATTATGCATGCTCATTGATAATTGGTGCAGTCCTGAATTGATAATGCCAGATGCTAACAGATTTTTCTGAAGTTAGTTTGTAAAGAGAAACAGAAGATTCTAGACTACAAAAGGCATGATGAAGGTTAGTCATATTTGTGGAGACCTATAAGTTTCTAGGGACTTCCCTGGTGGCTCAGATGGTAAAAATGTCTACCTACAATGTGGGAGACCCATGTTCGATTCCTGGGTCGGGAAGATCCCCTGGAGAGGGAAATGACAACCCACTCAGGTACTCTTGCCTGGAAAATTCCATGGATGGAGGAGCCTGGTAGGCTGCAGCCCATGGGGTCGCAAGGAGTCGGACATGACTAAGAGACTTCACTTTCACAAGTTGCTATGTTATCACAAAAAAGAAGAAAGGCCTTCAGGAAGAGCTCAGAAATGTAGCTCAGAAAAATCAAGTTCATTAATGATGAACATATCATTTGCTTCAGTTTTCTAATTGTTGCAGAAGAGATTTCCACAAACTTAGAAGCTTAGAAGCAAACAAATTTATTAGCTCACAGTTTCCATTGATCAAGAGTCTCGATATGAATTAGCTAGATTAGCAAGTCTAGAATCAGGTGTCAGCCTAGGATTCAATCTCATTTGAGTCTTGGGGCTTTTGTACGGGCCATTCAGGTTTTGCGATTTCCCAGGAGCCTCAGCAGTGGAAAAATCTGCCTGCAATGCCAGAGACACAGATCTTATCCCTAGGTTGGGAAGATTCCCTGAAGGAGGGCATGGCAATCCACTTTAATAATCTTGCCTGTAGAATCCTATGGACAGAGAAGCCTGGCAGGGTACAGTCCATTGGGTCACAAAGAGTTGGACATGAATGTAGAGACTGAGCAGAATTCAAGTTTTGACAGAATCCATTCACTTGCAGCTATAGTCTTCAGTTGCCCACTATCTTGCTGCCAGTATACTAGGAGTTTCTCTCGCTCCAAGACATGCAAGTCTCTCACAGAGTCACAAAATGCTTCTTCAAAGCCTGCAGGAGAGTCTCTGTCTTTTAAAAGAGCCAGTTCAACTGTTAAAGACATACCAATTAGGTCAGATCATCCTAGCTTAGTCTCCCTTTAGTTGCTATTCATCGCTAAGTCTTGTCCGACTCTTCGCAACCCCATGGACTGCAGCATGCCAGGCCTTTCTGTCCCTCCCTTTTAATTAACTCAAAATCAATTTATTGGAAGCTTAGTCATATCTGTTTCCCTTGTGGCTCAATCGGTAAAGACTCTGCCTGCAGTGTAGACCTGGGTTTGATCCCTGGTTGGGAAGATCCTCTGGAGAAGGAAATGGCAGCCCACTCCAGTGTGCTTGCCTGGGATATCCCAGGGACAGAGTAGCCTGGTGGGTTACAGTCCATGGAGTTGCAAGGGTCAGATGCTACTTAGCAACTAAACCACTACCACCACTAGTTGTTATCTCCAAAATTCCCTTACTTTTATTCTATATTATTGATTAAAAGTATGATAGAGGTTCTGTCTGCACTCAGAAGAGAAGTTTCGCAAGGGTATGATTATTGGGTGCCTTTTTAGAATTTTATATATACTATTTACATAGAAATAACTACAATTTAACAACAAAAAAAGAGTAAAATATAAGGAAATAAGATTTTGGTAGGAAAAAATTCTTATTTTGAAGCAAATAAAAAGTATGACCAAACATTTTGCTAGGAATTAAAAAAAATCAAGGTATTGCACTTATTTCTATGTATAAAGTCTCTATAAAAAGGGATAAGAGATGAAACAGGAGCTGTTAAACTTCAGAAACAAAAGTAGTAAAAAAAAGCACCCTTCTACAGACAGAAACACAAAACAGAAAGGTTCATGGTAAAATAGACACTAAAAAGCTTGGTAAAGAAATGTAGCAGATAAAACAAAAATGACGGCAAAATGATAAAAAAATTAAAATAAACTATACAAGAGAAAATGATTACCAAAGCAGACAGATAATAAAGAGCCAGTGTTTAAGTCATAGAGTCCTACCCTCTTACAAAAATAAAAACCTAGATAAAGAAAAAGAATAGCTACTTTAAAATATAATTATTTTATTTTTTTAAGACTGAATATTCATGTTGAAATTAGACATGCATCTATAAAACAGATTGAGGAAACTTTATATAGAAACACATGATCAAACTTGAAAGACGGGACAGAATTTCACGTATTATACTCCTATCATTTGTGAAAGAAGTTCAAGTTGATATATTTTCAGAAGCTAGTATTGTTTTCTATTAAGAGCTTAAAAGCTAATAATGTTTGTCTTTGCGGTAGAATAAGATTAGGAAAACTCTTGAGAGTCCCCTGGACTGCAAGGTGATCCAGACAGTCCATTCTGAAGGAGATCAGCCCTGGGTTTTCTTTGGAAGGAATGATGCTGAAGCTGAAACTCCAGTACTTTGGCCACCTCATGCGAAGAGCTGACTCATTGGCAAAGACTCTGATGCTGGGAGGGATTGGGGGCAGGACGAGAAGGGGACAACAGAGGATGAGATGGCTGGATGCCATCACTGACTCGATGGTTGTGAGTCTGAGTGAACTCCGGGAGTTGGTGATGGACAGGGAGGCCTGGCGTGCAGTGATTCATGGGGTCGCAAAGAGTTGGACACGACTGAGTGACTGAACTGAACTGAACTGAAGATTAGGAAAGGATTTCAGGATTTTTAATACAAACTTTTTAAATATGTACTTTTTTTAATACATTTTTATTTTTAAACCATATGAATGCATTCTATTAATTTGTTAAATTAATATTTTAAAAGTTATACTTTTAACAAAAAATAAATTCCTTTAAAATATAAAATAGTTGCTTAAAATTGAGTGGAAACTATATTAGATTTAATATTAACATGAAAATGTAACTCAACATACATAAATTATGTTAGAGTTGGGTTCTATAATATATTAATAGAGGAATTTAAGTTACAAAACAACATTATTATATATAATATGGTGATTTCTCTTTAGTGTGGATTTCCCAAGCAAGAGTACTTGAGTGGGTAGCCATTGCCTTCTCCGAGTATGCGTAAAATGAAAGTACATCTAAATTGAACAGAAATGGAATACTACACAGTGGCATGCTGTAAACCAACTTCTTTCAACACACATTTTGTTTCTTTTTCCTGATATGAAATTTTGGTTGCTATTTTGGGCTTTTCTTACAAGTTTTCTCTAATTAAAAACTTTCTATTATAAAAAATAATTTCTGTATTCAAAATGAAGTAGTTAAATTATTAAATTGATGTTTTTTATTTCTTAATGAAGATCTACACAATCCTTTAAAATTTCATTGTAGCAAACAAAGGATTTCCCTGATGGCTCAGACGGTAAAGCGTCTTGCTTACAAATTGGGAGACCTGGGTTCTATCCCTGGGTCGGGAAGATCTTCTGGAGAAAGAAATGGTAGCCCACCCCGGTACTCTTGCCTGGAAAATCCTATGGACGGAGGAGCATGGTAGGCTGCAGTCCATGGAGTCACAGAGTCAGACAAAGTGAGTGACTTCACTTTGTAGCAAACAAAGAAATTAATTCTTTACTTAGTCTAATTCCTTCCTTCTCTAATATTTGTTATTTAAATCTATGGGTATTGATCCTCCAAATCTTTTTTCTTTTTAATACTTTTACCTATTAAAACATTCCTTTAGCATCCAATGTATAAACAATTAAAATGTATTTTAAAGTTTTCTTTTCAAGTTGCTTTCAGTATATACCGTAGCCCTTTGTAAATTCAGATTTTGCATTTTGAATGAGAAATCTTAATTTTGCCATGAAGTATAACTTGTTTCCTTTTTTTTTTTTTATTTGCTTCTGCTTTTTTCAGTGCATTTTTTTTCTTTTGATTTTCTAAAGTTTGTATATGATATGCCAAGGTGTAGTTTTTTTGATATGCCAAGGTGTAGTTTTTTGTTTGCTTGTAGTTTTTGTTTGCTTGTTTTTGGTATTTATCCTCTTTGTCCTTTTGTCAGTTCTCTGAATCTCTGGTTTGATGTCAGACTTTAATCTTAGGAAATTTTCAGTCATCATTTCTTCAAATATTACTTCTTATCTTTTCATTCTGGTATTTCCATTGTGTGCATGTTACATCTTCTATAACTGTCTTACAGTTCTTAGGTATCCTGTTGCTTTTGTTTGTTTGTTTTCTTTGCTTTTCAGTTCTGGAAGTTTCTATTTGGCATATCCTCAAACTCAAAAATTGTTTCACCAGCTAAATCCAGTCTACTAATGAGCCCATCAAAGGCATTCTTGTATTTTAGTTACATATTGTTTGTGCTCTCTAGACTTTCTTTTTGATTATTCCCTAAAAATCTTCATCTCTATGCTTATATTATCCCTTTGTTCTTATATGTTGTCTACTTCTTCTTCTAAGTAATGTGAATAACACACTATTAATCAACAAAAAAATGTCTGGTTTGATGATTCTAACATTACTGCTATATCTGATTCTAATTCTGATGCTTATCCAATCTCTTCACACTGTTTTCAGTTCAGTTCAGTTTAGTTGCTCAGTTATGTCTGACTCTTTGTGACTCCATGGACTGCAGCATGCCAGGCTTCCCTACCCATCACCAACTCCCCGAGCTTTCTCATATTCATGTCCATTGAGTTGGCGATTCGATCCAACAACCTCATCCTCTGTCATACCCTTCTACTCCCACCTTCAATCTTTCCCAGCATTAGGGTCTTTTTCCAGTGAGTCAGTTCTTTGCATCAGGTGGCCAAAGTATTGGAGTTTCAGCTTCAGCATCAGTCCTTCCAATGAATATTTAGAACTGATTTTCTTTAGGATGGACTGGTTGGATCTCCTTGCAGTCCAAGGGACTCTCAAGAGTCTTCTCCAACACCACAGTTTAAAAGCATCTATTCTTCAGCACTCAACTTTCTTTATAGTCCAACTCTCACATCTATATATGACTACTGGAAAAAACATAGCTTTGACTAGATGGACCTTTGTTGGAAAAGTAATATCTCTGCTTTTTAATATGCTGTCTAGGTTTGTCATAACTTTTCTTCCAAGGAGCAAGCACCTTTTAACTTCATGGCTGCAGTCACCTTCTGCAGTGATTTGGGAGCCCCCCCAAAATAACAGTCTCTCACTGTTTCCATTGTTTCCCCATCTACTTGCCGTGAATTCATGGGACCAGATGTCATGATCTTAGTTTTCTGAATGTTGAGTTTTAAGCCAACTTTTTCACTCTCCTCTTTCATTTTCATCAAGAGGCTCTTTAGTTCTTACTTTCTGCCATAAGGTGATGTTATCTGCATATCTGAGGTTATTGACATTTCTCCCAACAATCTTGATTCCAGTTTGTGCTTCATCCAGCACAGCATTTCATTCTACATATAAATTAAATAAGCAGGCGACAATATACAGCCTTGATGTACTCCTTTTCCTATTTGGAACCAGTCTGTTGTTCCATGTCCAATTCTAACTGTTGCCCCTGACCTGCATACAGATTTCTCAGGAGACAGGTCAGATGGTCTGGTGTTACCATCTCTTTCAGAATTTTCTTCAGTTGTTGTGATTCACATTTTTGGGGGCTCCAAAATCACTGCAGGTGGTGATTGCAGCCATGAAATTAAAAGATGCTTACTCCTTGGAAGGAAAGTTATGACCAACCTAGATAGCATATTCAGAAGCAGAGACATTACTTTGTCAACAAAGGTCCATCTAGTCAAGGCTATTGTTTTTCCAGTGGTCATGTATGGATGTGAAAGTTGGACTGTGAAGAAAGCTGAGTGGCGAAGAATTGATGCTTTTGAACTGTGGTGTTGGAGAAGACTCCTGAGAGTCCCTTGGACTGCAAGGAGATCCAACCAGTCCATTCTAAAGGAGATCAGTCCTGGGTTCTCTTTGGAAAGACTGATGATAAAGCTGAAACTTCAATACTTTGACCACCTCATGTGAAGAGTTGACTCATTGGAAAAGACTCTGATGCTGGGAGGGATTGGGGGCAGGAGGAGAAGGGTGCAGCAGAGAATGAGATGGCTGGATGGCATCATTGACTCGATGAATATGAGTTTGGGTGAACTCTGGGAGTTGGCGATTGACGGGGAGGCCTGGTGTGCTGGGATTCATGGGATCACAAAGAGTTGGACATGACTGAGCGACTGAACTGAACTGAACATAGTCAAAGGCTTTGTTGTAGTCAATAAAACAAAGTAGATGATTCTGATGCTTGTCCAATCTCTTCAAACTGTATATTTTGTCTTTTATTAAGCCTTATAATTTTCCTTAAAAATGGACATGATGTAGTATATAAAAAGAACTGTGGTAGAGAGGCCTTTAATAACATGATAAGGTGTGGTGGCAGGAGAAGCATCTTACTGCCTGATGATAAGTTCTTAGTCTTTTAGTGATCTTTTTTCGGATTGTGAAGTTCATCAGTTCTTCTCAATTCCCCCTTACCCTCCCTTCCATGGACAGAATAACTTGAAATGGGTACATTCCCTGGGGTTAGGTTGGCTCTGATAAGACCCCAGCAGGTTAGGTTCTGCTGAAATAGTTTCTCCTGAAGGCAGACTTGTTTTCTAGAACAGTGTTGTGCATTTCACACCAGTTTCTTTCTCCTTCCCCTATCCAGCTGGGGAAGGAGAAAGGAGAAATCTTTCTCCAGTATTCAATTGAATTCTTGAATAGAAAAGTCACAAAAATACCAGTATTTACTCCATTCCTCACTACCACCTTCCTGCCCAGTGACTGGACCCTCCAGAGTGTTTTGACGTATAGACCTCTCCTCTGAGCTTCCAGCAGTTTATCAATTACAATTCAGTTTTTCCCACCCAGGCAGGGCTTTGTTTCCACGGAAATTCCTGCTTGTGAGTTACTTCTTTAGTAAGTAGTGATTCTCTGTATCTGCTTGTCTTTGCAATTTGGGGGCAGTGTTTTGCCATGAGACCTCACTCCCCTGATGAATGTTAAGAAGAGTTTTTGATTTTTCAGTATGTTTAGCTTTTATTTGTGGTTAGGAGGGAGCAGCAACTTCTAAGCTCCTTACATTCTGGTCTGTAAACTGCAAGTCCATCCCCATCTTTTTCAATTATTTGTTCTTTTAAATTTATTTTCCTACACAAAAATAAAAGGGGATATATATATATATATATATATTAAATATATGCACAAAATAAATACAAGAGTATACTTTAAGGGCAATGTTCCCTCTATTTGTTTCCCTTATTGTCTTTTAAATGTCAAAACTAATGGCATCTTAAAATATTCCTTTTTAAAGGGGTTCTGTCAAGGTTTTAGAAACTCATGGTGATCAATTTTTTTTTATTATTGATAGTTGGAATGTTAAAACATGCAATGTAACATGAAAATATATTCATATTTTATAATATTGCTATAGTCTTTAAGCTTTAAAAATATGAAATATTGAAACTTATTTTTCATGTGATTCCATTGATTAAAAAGCAAAATTTGTGATGTACCTATACTTGCATATATTGCCTAATTATGTATATTCCTAACAGGAAAGTATGTCCTTAATGATTGGTTTTGTAAGAGAATCGGATCAGCCACTTAAAATATTATGTGTCTAATGAGAAGAAATTTTCCCAGATTAATTCTAACTCTATATTTCAAACTTTGTTTTTTGTTTTTGTACAATTGCCAAACATGCTTTTGTAACAGAGCCCAAAGGACACATTCATATTGACATATAACATCTATCCTTGCATATTTGGGCCATGACATCAAATAGGTTAGTGCAGTGGGCAGGGGGATTTTCCTATACTGGGATAATTATTAACTGATTAGCAGAAGTGACTAAAAACTGCATAAACTTGCCCTACTAAACCAAAATAAAATATGGTCCCTAATAAAATCAACTTAGGTCTCAAAAACATGACTATGCTTCCCCTTGACTATCAAAGTTCACTTAAAGGAAGAAAGGTATAATTTAGAAGAATTTGCCTGCAAGAGAACCTTCTACCTAAGCTTCATTAGCTTGGCTGTGAATTAGCTTCTTAGACAGAAACACTATAATACTCCCAAAAGTGGTTAGACTCATAAGGAAAGCTTCAGTGAAGACTTACTTCCAGGAATTTGATTCTTTTTGCTGTCAAGTACAGCAAACATTAGCAAACTCTGGGACAAAGAAGCCCCAAATTAGGAAAGTAAAAATTTGTCTTTCCTAGGAGATCAAGAAAGAAGGTTCTGGGAAGTAGAGATAAAATAGGTTTATTTTCTTACTTTAAAAAAAATTTCTTGTAGAGTGAGAATGAAAGAAATAAATATATTAATAATTTTGCTCAAATAATCATAAACATTTTACAGATTAAAAGGATACTCTGAAGTTCAAAGACATTGAACTCACTTGTATAAGACTGCACAGTTACTCTGTTTCAGAACATAAACTAGAACTCAGTCTGTTGTCATAAGCCTCAGAGCTTTTGTTCACTACACCTCACTGTCTTCTCATCTCTTTTAAAGCTACTTCTTCCCACAGATGGCTTCCTATATCTGTCCCATGGATGTGTGTCCAAGGGGATATAATGTAAAGAAACTTCTGAAACTTGAAAATATATCTGCTCCTTATTTCTGTTCCAAAAGGTATACCATTATTTATATTGAACTTAACCATATAAAATTGCAACACTAATAGTCCAAAATTGGTCAAGAATGGTCATTTTCACATAATTCAATCAATACTCATGTAGAGATTTTTTATTTCTGTGGCATAGTCAAACTTTTCCTATGTACTTGGGCTTCTTGCTTCTTAATTCTACTTAGAAATGCATCTTACCTTTTCCATCAGTTTAGCACATTGTATTTATATGCCAAAACAGATTAATTATAGGCAGTTTCATATTGTTAAATCTAACATTTCAGAGCTTTAGAATGGTATAGCACATTCTCTTTTGTTGTAAATTTAGAACTTTAGAATTTGAAGATTCATGACTGATGCATGAAGTAAACTGTAAGATTTTTCAAAGATCCTAAAAGTCTGGATGGCATCACCGACTTGATGCACATGAGTTTGAGTGAACTTCAGGAGTTGGTGATGGACAGGGAGGCCTGGCGTGCTGCAGTTCACGGGGTCGCAGGGTTGGACATGACTGAGCAACTGAACTGAACTGAAATAATATTTTTAAATTATTAGATGAGTACCAGTTTATTCAAGTGGAAAAAAATTAAACCATCTGTTTTTTCTTATTTGGAAGTGTTTCACTTGGAGGGATAGTAATAATTTATTTGCTTTTAAAAACTTTCTATCTAGCCTATATTTTGATGTTAGTATATTCAAATTTGGAAGACTATTCATTGCAGTATGTTATCATATTTACCTAATAAAACTTTAAAAAATATTTTTGGTACATTATGATATCCATTTGCCAAACTAAGAAACATAACATGGTTTTGCTTTCTTTTGTAGGTATAGAAAGCAATTCATCTTTAAATAGCAAACATGCCATATATACATATAGGCAAGTATGCCACTGCATTTGATCTACAAAGATGACAGTTTCATGTATAAATTGTTCAATCTAATGTGTATTTTGCTTAACAATTTTAATTATATATATTTTAGAAGATTATATATACACATATATTATAAAACACTATCTTTAATTTTATAAAAGTAATGGGGAAATGTATGAACTTTTCTAAAATTTAGTGTACAGTCACCAAGATAAAATGGTCTAGGTTTATCTACATTGTCATTTTATTAGTATCTTTGCTATCACTACCACAAAGGATGAACCACAAAGTGTTAAAGCTCTCACAAATAGTTTGCTGCACTCATATATAATTATAATAATTTACATCTTAAATGTTCTTTCTCACACAACTATAAAGCATTAAATTAAAAAATAAGATTTTAATTGTCACATTGTGACTAATATCACATACGTTCAATTTTTTATACATAATTAATTATTAGTTCATAAAAGAGACAAATCTTCTTTATAAAGATTTGCTCAGAAAATGCATGGGTTGTTCCTTCCAGGAATCATTCAAATAGTTTAAAGAAAAATATGATAATTCAAGTATGCCTCTTTGTTGTAAAACAAGTGTACTACACATTATCACAAAGAAGAGAATTGCCTACAACCACATCATCAAAGAACACAGTTATCTATATATCTATCTATTCCTTGCCTTTTTACTGCAGGAATTTCTTCTGCCACTTATGCTCCAAGGCTCCAACTATATTCACCATCCAGAGTCCTGCATGGCCAGACATTTTGGACCCATCGGGAATGACCTATCTATTATCTTACCAATTTAGATTCTTTAGAACATGACAGATTATTTGTTGATCACTTTAAACTTTGTTGAAAAAAGTGGGACAATTTCATTTTTAACAGTAGTGTATTCCTCCCTGCTTCATATGTTTCTACCCACTTTAAAAAATGATAAGAAGGAAGCAGTTATTTCTGCACTCGGTATCTTTAAAAATCCTCCCCATCAATGTGAAAAGTATCCCTATTCCATAATGCTTCAATCTTCCAATGTGGCCAGCTGTGGTTATACTCTAAGCTTTCTGTTTCATGACTACTGCTGGACACACCATCTTCAAGGCACATAATGTGTGCTTTTTTTTTTTTTCTCATTTGCACAATTTAAATTTTTTGGTAGAAGTTTTGCCTTGACAAGAAAATCCTGCTGCTGCTGCTGCTGCTGCTGCTGCTAAGTCGCTTCAGTCGTGTCCGACTCTGTGCGACCCCATAGACGGCAGCCCACCAGGCTCGCCTGTCCCTGGGATTCTCCAGGCAAGAACACTGGAGTGGGTTGCCATTTCCTTCTCCAATGCATGAAAGTGAAAATCCTGCATGTTTTTTTAAATTTTTATTCTCCATCTCTGATTGTTTTTGTTTTGCTATAATTATAAAAAAATGTGTAATCCAATCACCCTACAGAAGCATTCTGAGGACCTTTAAAAATTATATGTGCTATGTTATGGAAAGGTGGAGAAAACCCACAATGGAAGAAACAAGTTCTTAGAATGTGTTGTGTAGGTATTCAAGAGTTAAAGAAAATAAAGATGATTTCATATTTTTTCCTTTCTGTTTAAAACTATTTTCCATTCGGCTGAAAATGGGGCATAGTATCTTTATGAAACATTCTGAAACTGTGACCTTTAAGTCAAAGTGTATGCAAGGAAATAATTTTCCACTGTAAAATTTCACTTTATACAGTAAGTGGCATACAAATATCTGCATATTTATAGTATTAAGGTAAGTAGGTAATTTGCAAAATGCATTTGAAGATACTCAAGCTAAAAGTCAGACACCCTCTAGCAGCTCATCTGATCCTGCTAATCAAACTCCCAGCTTCAAAGGGCTAATGCAACATTACCACATACTCCATAGGAGCAGCAGTTCCAGGCATCAAGGTGATATAATGATCACAGACACAAGAGAAAGATTTCAATTAAGGGTAGCGTAGCAGCATGCTACTAAAGGCGCACAGCATCATGCTAATTAAAGTGCAATAAGCCAACAAAGGCCATGAAACATTATCCTACCAGAGGCGATATAGAAAACTGATGAACCAAAGCAGTTGTTTTGTTTTTAAAATCAAAATGCCAATATGCTACTGGCTGGTAAAATACAAATGAACTGGGGTCTCTAAGAAAATAAAAATATCAAATATTGAAATTTTAAATCAATTCTTTAATCAACTAATACAAGGTGGAATTGTGAAGCCCTGAATGTGCTCCCAAACTGTAGTAGGTAAATATAAATAAACAATGTCACTGCATTAAAATTACTGCTTGATATTACTGAACAAATATCTTTATTGAACATCTGATGTAAGAAAAGCAGTGAGTTAATTAAACTATGTATTCTTATTCTGATCAGTGAAATATTCTCCTTGAAATTAAAATATGTTTATGCCTTAACATTAACTTTGTGTATAAAACAGCATCTCTGCAGGAAATGTGGTATTATATCAATGGTTATTAGACTGACAGCAATAGACAACTCAAACAAGTAAGTCTAGTAGTACACTGTGGTAGAAGTCAGTTAAATAAGTCAATTTATGCTTAGCAGTATGCTTTTTTCTAGAACTGAACTTGAAAACACTTTTTTTCCCACAGAAGCTATAATCACTGAAAGGACATAAACAAGTGAAGGAAATTATGCTATAGATACAATAATCAAAATCATTTTAGCTTTGCAGTGATGTAATCTGGATTTGCAAGCTGTAGTCTTAGGGAATCATGCACAACTATGCATGTAGGACAGGTCCAACACATTTTGAAAAGATATAAAGAGTATAATTAAAAATATCATGATGGGTGCTCCAAGGAATTCTTTGAAAGATCTCAAGTAAACAGGACGTTAATGAGAATGCTGTAATAAAGCTGTGGCCTGAGCTATGATTCTCAGTTGTATACTGTGAATTACAACATATAATTATAGCATTACAATCCAAGTTATGAAATCAGCTAGTATCTATAGCCAATGTCCACACATGCTATTGTTAATAGCTTGCAAATAAATATTGCAGTCACCATGGTATAATAAAACCCCACATTTTTATCTTTGAAAGCCAATTCATTGAATTCTAGCATTTGAGCTAATCCATCCGCAAATATTAAAGAAGAAAATTGAGAAAAATTCCATAATATTTTTCAATGAAAATAAGCAGACACATATTGTCTTAATAAAAATCTCCGAGTAATTAATGTACAATAACTCTGTCACTTATTATGCAGTAATTAAGTATAATTGTTCCCAATTCCATCAAATATCAAAAGCTGTACTTTATTTCAGCCAATTTTTGAGAGATACATATTCACAGGTCATAGTGATATCTTAGGTTTACTGACTTTTTTGTGGATTCAGAAACACTAGATTCGACAGTCTGAAACAATAAAGAGAAGTTGTCTATCTCCAATGTTTTAATCTTAAAGCATATATTACCTCTAATTGGATGACACTTCTTCACCAGGTAGTAGAAACAAAGAGTAAATCTGTGTACATTTCAAAACATGGGTTATATATCTATATATTTTCTTTAAAAAATAGAACTTGAAAGGCAGGATTCAAAGGAACCTGCTATTCTGAACATGTACAAAGGAAGACGTTTCCTTAGCAACAGGGAATAGGTGAAAGCTCTCAGGAGTCATCCTTCCACCCATGCGCCTTTTGAGTTTGATAATGTTTCCAAGATCATGTAGGAAAGACAGAGTGAATTTATCATGAACAAACAATACTGCTAGTTACGGAGCTTTCACAGCATTTATGAGTTGCCAAATGCCTTGTTTGCTCTTGTTGGCATGACAGGAGTAGTCATTCTAGAGACTAGGCTTTTTTTTTTTTTTTTTTTTTAGTCATTCTGTATATTCTCAAGAGGTTTAAGACTTTTAAAACTATGTTGTGAATTCTTAATAACTCAAAAGACCTTGTCACATATAGAAACAAAGTCACAGGTTTTGTAGTCATTCCATCCATTTATAAATTCACTTAGAATTGTGCTACATTTTGTCTTTTTTTAATGGAGAAATGGAACCCCCATTGTATAGGAGATGTTTTTAAACACTTCAGAAAGAACATTATATTTACCAGTTGATGCTGTGAACCTTTCAAAGGTAAGTCTAAAACTGAGGCATATAGAGATTTAGTTTCGTGTTTTGTTTTTAGTTATGTACTAAGTGATTTTTGGCATAATGAA
Organism: Tragelaphus eurycerus; assembly: GCA_935064755.1. Lineage (NCBI taxonomy): Eukaryota > Metazoa > Chordata > Mammalia > Artiodactyla > Bovidae > Tragelaphus > Tragelaphus eurycerus. The sequence continues at coordinate 13,339,292 of CAKXYN010000042.1, forward strand.
AATGTGCCAATGATTGAATAAATTGCTTCACTTTTAACATGTTTTTTTCTTTAAATCATCAAATCTTTATTTTACTGTATGGAACTATAGAAATGAAGAACTTTCCTGGCTAATACTATTTAAATACTTAATTTATCATGCACTATGCTGGAGTCTGGGAATATAAATATGAGTAATAAACAGCTGTGACCCCAAAAGGCCTGCAATCATTTTTACTGTGTAATTTCAAGAATTTGAAATAACTTAGTAATTAGGTTTATTTCTCCTGTAATAGTTCATAATTCTATAAATAAATACTCTTGTACCAGATGTATCTGGTAGAATTTATAATTATTATGCTTAGTAGTAATAAAGGACAAAAATGGAGAGTGATTCCATAGAATTTTCAAATATATTGTCAAAGTCTTTAGCAGAAATTTGATGAATTTATTTATAAAAATGTTTAAATAATAGCTCACATGAAATACGTTTTATATAAAGAAGGCTTAGATGTTTAGATTAGTAGTGATAGTTGAAGGAAAACTGCCTCAATTAAAATTAAATAGTAAAATTATTCAGAATTCAGTGGTGTATCTCACAAAATTAAAATAGCTTTATTTTGATTCTGAAACTAATCCATGTATAGTTAGATAATTCAGAATAACTCATAAAAGCACATAGAAGACACTGGTAATTCCTTCATCAACCTGATGTTATTTTATAAAACAAATGCAAACAATAATTCTAGAGTGCATGCGTGCTAAGTCTTTTCAATCATGTCTCTTTGTGACCCTATGTACTGTAGCTTGCCAGGCTTCTCTGTCCATGGGAATTCTCCAGGCAAGAATACTGGAATGGATTGCCATGCTCTCCTCCAGGGGAACTTTCCAACCCAGGGATCGAACCCACATCTCTTATGCCTCCTGAATTCATAGGTGGGTTCTTAACCACTAGTGCCACCTGGAAAGCCCATTTCTAGAGTGGTTAATATTTATTTTCTTACTCTCGTGCCATCTCTTGTATAATATGGTTTATGTGTTTTGAACTCATTTAATTTACTAGCAATCAGATATGAGCAATATTAATATCCTGATTTTATAGGTGATGAAACTAAATAACATGCAGAATGTTCAGCAGCTAGAAAATAGAATAAATCTATAAAAATGTATAGATGCATTGTTATCTCTTTCCTTTTGAAGAAAGTGATTTCATACTACTTACACTATTTTGCAATTTTGTTTCTACCAATTTCTTTCAAATGCAAGATGTAGTATTAAAGATAGATTGGTAAATGGTATTACCGGAATAATCTAGTTTACCTGCTTTGTAGTAACTAGGGAGGTTTAAAAGGACAAAACACAGATTATAATGGCCTTTTATCTGCCAAAATACCATCATGATCTTTCTCTGCTGCTGCTGCTGCTAAGTCACTTCAGTTGTGTCTGACTCTTCGCGACCCCATGGACTGCAGCCTACCAGGCTCCTCCATCCATGGGATTTTCCAGACAAGAGTACTGAAGTGGGCTGTCATTGCCTTCTCCGGATCTTTCTCTACTGCCATCCAAACCCATGTTTGCATGTTTGTTTTGATATTCCATAGTTGTTGCAAAGGATTAGAAGGGAAGATATTGGTTTCAGTACCATGACTAAATTTACTTGGGCTTTCCCTCAAAAATGATTGAATTTCGTGTTGGGTTGCTTTTTATTTTTTAGTAATTTCTGCAGATACATCAATGAGCAAAAGAAATTAATTGTATTCATGAATCATATATTCTAGATGGTTCCTAAAATTTGTTACAAAAAGTTGAAGGAAAGATTAATGGTCCTTGATGAATACAGATAGCACAGGAGGCAAAGCAAAGGTGTTGTAACTTCTAGTGTACATTTGATAAGTGAGAATCTGATATTTTCTAACTTTGCATCCCTTGTTTTCTTTTATACAAGTATTAGTGGTGGTCTTTCTTTTTGAAGAAATTCTATACATTTCTTCAACTATTTTTTCATCTTGTGAAGTCTTATTAGGTTCCAAATCTCCATGGAGTGCTATCACAGGATAGATTTAAGAAGGTTGCATATTTAGATTTTCCATCATTATGCCCATTTGTAGAAGTGGAGATTTGATTCTATGAAATGTCACCAATGTTAAATATATGAACAATGACAATTCCTTACTTTATGTAGTAATTCATATATTTAAAAGTATTGTTATCCCTCATACTACTATTCATAGCATATTTTGATATAGAGAAGTTCTTAAGAAGAAGAAAAAGGTAAAGTCAAATGCCTCAATAAGTATGGAGTTAATGTTGACAGAGTAGAGAAACAAATTTGAATTTCTATATTCTTTCTCTACTTATCTACTTAGGGAGTCTTTTTGGTTAGGTCCTGATGAAAAAACTCGCTATAAACACACATGTAATCATTTATTTAGGAGACAGATTTATAAAGTTGAAAATCAATGATATATTTGATTTTCTCAATATAAACTAAATATATTTAAAGAAAACATAAGCATTGATCATACACATTTCTTTTTAAATAGGCCATTTCAAGATTTTTTTTCCTCCAAAAATAATGAGTTGTTGGTAAATACAGGATCAGTTCCTGAGAATTAAGAAGTTTCATAAGGGTGATTTTTAATCAACCATAGTAATCTAATGAATAATAAACTACAAATTTTGATATACTTATTATTTAGAATTAGGGCATACTCATTCTATGGACTGTTCTCGAGAACCACTCATATGTGCTTCCTCAAATTTTGGTTTTCCCCCCGTAGGCTCTTTGATGATCATCATCATTGAGCTTGTACCTGTTATTATATCTTTCTTTCTCATTTCAACATACTCCCTTTTCATATTAAAATTTTAAAATTTCCATCTTCATTTACATTTATTAATGACTTCTGGGAGGCACCTTAATCATGTCAGTAATGAGTTGTTAGCTTCAATTAAAGAAGGTGGCCCTTCTCTAACCTGGTCGTCCTTTCCTGATCTTTATCTATCAGGTTTTACAGGTTATAACTCAAAGCGGCTGTCCGTTTATTATATGAACCAGTTTTCCACAGCACTATAGGAGTCATGGACTCCTTCCTTTCTTTTCTTAGGATTGTAAATGAAATAAAAATTATTATATATGTTATTGAGATGTATAATTACAGCATAGAAAAAGACCCTGTAGTATATAAAAAACAATGACTCCCATTAAAAGAAACAAGTAGCTTTCTTGTGGCAGTTTTTGGTGTAAAATATAGGTATTGACCATTAATTGGATAGAAAGTAAAGGAGAATCATCATTTCATTATTGATCAGCCTTTTAAGATTTGACAAAATATGTGTAGTACCAGGATATTCTTAAAGAGGAGAAAACAAAGGTAGAAAGTGAAAGAAGGGAAAATATATAATCTATTCTAAATAAATCATGTGGGCTGGAAGAAGGTTTTAAAAGGTTCAAATTCTGCTGCTTATTGTACTATGAGTCTTAAATGACCTTGAACATGGGAGATTTGATAAAGCTCTCTACAGAATGCTGAATAACCAAATACCTGTCTAAAGACTGAGACAATATACATCTATAAAACTGCATGATAGATTAGTTGCTGTTGAAGTGAGTGATGGAAATCACTCACACATGGTATATCAAAACCTGCTATTAGTTGATAGGACACTTCTGAAAACATAAGTAAATGGATAATTCAAATTAAGTTAAGTAGGTCCATCTTTTACATAAAATGCTCACTCTGCATTTTTAACATTCCCATCATGATTCTTGGTACTAAGCTCTCTGATGGAGCAATCTACCTTCTATTTCTTAAGAATCTATCTGAGTAAAGCGTTTGCCTGAGGATTGAATCTTTGTCAACCACTACAGTAGTCTCAGCTTTTGGAGGAAACTTTACCTCTTCTCATCTCATACTATATTCAAAATTGTATGTATACAGGAAAATGTAATGACAGTGGTAGGTGAAAATTTTTCAAAAAATGTAGGAAGTTTAGAATACCCTTGTAGAAGAAAAAGGCACTAAGAAGATAACCTGTATAAAATAAGACATAGAAACAAAATGACATAATAAATACCATGGTTTGGAAAGACAACTGTGGAAAAATACCTATAAAGTAATATGGATAATGGGAAATTAAGACAACTTAAAAGAAAAAACAAAATACCAAAATTGTTTGATTGTCATAGAGAGAATAAATTGAATGTGGATGAAGAATATAAAAAAGAGATGAAGTGTATGAACAAGTTACATAGAAGATTTTTAAAAATTAGCTATAATTTAATTTTGTTAGAATAACTAATGTGTAGTCAGTTGCTCAGTTGTGTCTGACTCTTTGCAATGCCATGGACTGTAGCCCACCAAGTTCCTCTGTCCATGGGATGATCTAGGAAAGAACATTGGAGTGCATTGCCTTTTCTTCTCCAGGGGAACTTCCCAACTGAGAGATCGAACCTGGGTCTCCTATGTCTCCTTTACATTGGCAAGCGGATACCACTGAGCCACCTGGGAAGGGAAAACTTTAAACCAAAAAAAAAAAAAAGACCTTTTTATTTAAGAGACTACCCTTTTCCCACTGAGTATTCTTGATTGTGTTAGTTGCTCAGTCGTGCCCAACTCTGTGCGACCCCATGGACTGCAGCCCACCAGGCTCCTCTGTCCATGAGATTTTCCAGGCCAAGGATACTGGAGTGGGCTGCCATTCTTGATTAGTTGACTGTAAATGTGTGCCTTTATTTCTGAGCCCCTAAAACTGTTTCACTCGTATGTGTGTGTGCTTTATACCTTACCATACTGTTTGATTACTACAGCTTCGTAATATAAATTAGAATCAGAAAGCATGATACCTCCAGCTTTATTCTTGATCACATTTCTTTAACTACATGGAGTCTTTTGTGGTCCCATATAAATTTTAAGATTTTTTTTCTGTTTTTTTGAAAAACGTTATTGGAATTTTGATAGGGATTGTATTGAATCGATAGATGGCTTTGGGTAGCATGGACCTTTTAACAATGTTAATTATTCTTACCCATGAACATGAGATGTCTTTCCATTTGTTTGTGTCTTCTTGAATTTCTCTCATCAAAGCCTTATACTTTTAAGTGTACAGATCTTTAACTTTCTGGTTAAATTTATTTCTAAATATTGTATAGTTTTTTTATACTATTTTAAATGAGATTTTTTTCTTTGTTTTTCAGATGCTTTGTTATTCGTGTATTGAAATACAACTGATTTCTGTATGCTGATTTTGTATTCTCCAATTTTATAGAAATCATTTATTACAAACTAGCAGTTTTTTGGTGGGGTCTTTAGGGTTTTTTATATATCAGATCAGATCAGATCAGATCCGTCACTCAGTCATGTCCGACTCTTTGCAACCCCATGAATCGCAGCACACCAGGCCTCCCTGTCCATCACCAACTCCCGGAGGTCACTCAGACTCACATCCATTGAGTCAGTGATGCCATCCAGCCATCTCATCCTTTGTCATCCCCTTCTCCTCCTGCCCTCAATCCCTCCCAGCACCAGAGTCTTCTCCAATGAGTCAACTCTTCGCATGAGGTGGCCAAAATACTGGAGTTTCAGCTTTAGCATCATTCCTTCCAAAGAAATCCCAGGGATGATCTCCTTCAGAATGGACTGGTTGGATCTCTTTGCAGTCCAAGGGACTCTCAGGAGTCTTCCCCAACACCACAGTTCAAAAGCATCAATTCTTCGGCGCTCAGCCTTCTTCATAGTCCAGCTCTCACATCCATACATGACCACAGGAAAAACCATAGCCTTGACTAGGCGAACTTTTGTTGGCAAAGTAATGTCTCTGCTTTTGAATATGCTATCTAGGTTGGTCATAACTTTCCTTCCAACATCTTAACATCCAAAATATGTATCATACAACTCAATTGCAAGAAAACCAAATAAGCGAATTAAAAAATGGGCAAAGGACCTGAATTGACATTTTTCTAAAGAAGATATATAAATGGCCAACAGTTATGTGAAAAAGTATTCAATATAACTAATCACCAGGGAAATGAAAATAAACACTATAATGAAATAGTGACTCTCTTCTGTTAAGATTTCTATTATCAAAAGACAAAAGATAACAAGTACTGGCTAAGATATAGAGAAAAGGGAAGCCTTGAACACTGTGGTTGGGAATGTAAAATGGTGCAACCACAATAGAAAACATCATAGAGTTCTCAAAAAAATCATTTAGGTCTTCAAAAAAATAAAAATAAAACTACCATATGATCCAACAATCCCATTTCTGAGTGTATATTGGGAGGAAGATTGCTAGGGGTAATATCAATAATATCAAATATGCAGATGACATCACCCTTATGGCAGAGAGTTCAATTCAGTTGCTCAGTCAAGTCCAACTCTTTGCAACCCCATGAACTGCAGCACACCAGGCCTCCCTGTCCATCAAACTCATGTCCATTGAGTCAGTGATGCCAGCCAACCATCTGATCCTCTGTCATCCCCTTCTCCTCCTGCCCTCAATCTTTCCCAGCATCAGGGCCTTTTCAAATAAGTCAGCTCTGCACGTCAGGTGGCCAAAATATTGGAGTTTCAGCTTCAAAATCAGTCCTTCCAATGAACACTCAGAACTGATCCCCTTTGGGATGGACTGGTTGGATCTCCTTGCAGTCCAAGGAACTCTCAGAGTCTTCCCCAACACCACAGTTCAATGCTCAGCTTTATAGTCCAACTCTCACATCCATACATGACTACTTGAAAAACCATAGCCTTGACTAGATGGATCTTTGTTGACAAAGTAATGTCTCTGGTCTTTAATATGCTGTCTAGGTTGGTCATAACTTTCCTCCCAAGGAATAAGTATCTTTTAATTTCATGGCTGCAATCACCATCTGCAGTGATTTTGGAACCCCCAAAAATAAAGTCAGCCACTGTTTCCACTGTTTCCCCATCAATTTGTCTTGAAGTGATGGGACCAGATGCCATGATCTTAGTTTTTTGAATGTTGAGCTTTAAGCCAACATTTTCACTCTCCTCTTTTACTTTCATCAAGAGGTTCTTTAGTTCTTCTTCACTTTCTGCCATAAGGGTGGTGTCATCTGCATATCTGAGGTTACTGATATTTCTCCCAGCAATCTTGAGTCCTGCTTGTGCTTCATCCAGTCCAGAGTTTCTCATAATGTTCTCCACATATAAGTTAAATAAGCAGAAAGTTAAGAGGAGCTAAAGAGTCTCCTGATGAAGGTAAAAGAGGAGAGTGAAAAAGCTGGCTTAAAACTCAATATTCAAAAAGGTAAGATCATGGCATCTGTTCCCATCACTTCATGGCAAATAGACTGGGAGACAATGGAAATGGTGAGAGACTTTATTTTGGGGAGCTCCCAGATCACTGCAGATGGTGACCATGGCCATGCAATTAAAGAACTCTTGATCCTTGGAAGAAAAGCTATGACAAATCTAGATAGTGTATTAAAAAGCAGAGACATTACTTTTCTGACAAAGTTCTGTTTAGTCAAAGCTATAGTTTTTCCAGTAGTCATGTACAGATGTAAGAGTTGGACCATGGTAGGAAACTCTTCAGCATCAGTCCTTTCAATGAATATTCAAGATTGATTTCCTTTAGGACTGACTGATTTGATCTTCTTGCAGTCTAAGGGACTCTCAAGTGTCTTCAAGAGTCTTCTCCAACAACACAGTTCTAAATCACTAATTTTTCAGCACTCAAACTTCTTTATGGTCCCTCTCCCGCCCACCCCCTGCCACCTGCCATCCCCCTCACCTACACCCTTCACACCCCACCTCTTGCCCCAGTGGCTCAGATGGTAAAGAGTCTACCTGTAGTGTTGGAGACCTAGGATGAATCCCTGGGTTAGGAAGATCCCCTGGAGAAGGACATGGTTTCCGCACCAGTATTCTTGCCTGGAGAATCCCATGGACAGAGGCCTTGTGGGCTACTGTCCATAGGGTCACAAAGAGTTGGACATGAGCAACTAATATTTTCACTTCCACCATTTGTGATATCAATGATGAATCATGAAGGCATTATTCTAAGTAAAATATGTGAAACAGAGAAAAACACTGTGTGATCTATATGTAGAATCCAAATTATATGAACGTGTAGAAAGAGAATATAAATTGGTGATTGATAGGGTCTTTGGACAAGGGAAATAGGGAAGTTGATCCAAAGGTACAAACTTCCAGTTACAAGGTGAATAAATAATAGTGATCCAGTATGTGACATGATGACTATAGCTGAAAATGCTCTATTATATAATTAAATATTGCTAAGAGAGTAGATCTCAAATGTTCTCCACACTCACACAAACACACAACTATGTGAGGTGATAGATGTGTTAACTAACTTATTGTAGTAATCATTTCACAATATATAAGTATATTGAATTGGGTTTTGTACACCTTAAACTTACACAGTGTTATGCTATATATTGTTATATGTAACAACTATATCTCAATAAAGCTGAAGAAAAGGACCTGCTCTCTATGATCAAGTTATATAAAAGCAGTAGAGGAAAGAAGAAAAAGTTCACAAAAAATATATCAAGGGAAACATTCTCATCATGCAATTAGAAGTATTACAAACATTTTTGATGAGCAGCCAATTCTGGCCAAATGAAAAGATTCAATTCTAGTAGTCTACGCTGACTAAATATATGCTGACTGAAGTGCAGAGGTATACAGAAAGTGAAAGTGAAGTTGTTCAGTCATGTCCGACTCTGTGTGAACCCATAGACCGCCTCCCACAAGGCTCCTCCATCCCTGGGATTCTCCAGGTAAGAACACTGGAGTGGGTTTCCATTTCCTTCTCCAATGCATGAAAGTAAAAAGTGAAAGTGAAGTTTCTCAGTCATGTCCGACTCTTAGCGACCTCATGGATTGCAGCCCACCAGGCTCCTCCGTCCATGGGATTTTCCAGGCAAGAGTACTGGAGTGGGGTGCCATTGCCTTCTCCGGAGGTGTACAGAACTCAACATAAATAAAACAAGAGGAGCCTGATATAGTAAAGAAAGATCTCTGAGAAGTAATAAAAAGTCAACTGTCAAATTATTGTTCTGTGAAATGCTCATAGATTGCTTTCTATCATTAGAAGGCTAAAAAAAAATAAAAAAGCTCATGCTCTTAACCAATGTAATAATCTCTGTACAGTAGCTATTTTCTCTCTAGCACAGCTAAAATGGTTGTTTTACTATTTGCTTAATAAGCTGAGAATTTTATTTAAACAACATTTACTATACATTTTTGTTTTTCTAAACTTCCGACACAGTAGAATCTTCACAGCTTCAAGAAGTGACTATTGTATCATTTAAATTTAAGGAAAGTGGTTTTGACTATGCATTTTATATAAATGTAATCCAAAATGCAGTACTTGGATGCAATCTCAAAACGACAGAATGATCTCTGTTCGTTTCCAAGGCAAACCATTCAAAGTCACAGTAATCCAAGTCTATGCCCCAACCAGTAACGCTGAAGAAGCTGAGGTTGAACAGTTCTATGAAGACCTACAAGACCTTTAAGAACTAACACCCAAAAAAGATGTCCTTTTCATTATAGGGGACTGGAATGCAAAAGTAGGAAGTCAAAAAACACCTGGAGTAACAGGCAAATTTGGCCTTGGAATATGGAATGAAGCAGGGCAAAGACTAGTAGAGTTTTGCCAAGAAAATGCACTGGTCATAGCAAATACCCTCTTCCAACAACACAAGAGAAGACTCTATACATGGACATCACCAGATGGTCAACACCGAAATCAGATCGATTATATTCTTTGCAGCCAAAAATGGACAAGCTCTATACAATCAGCAAAAACAAGACCAGGAGCTGACTGTGGCTCGGACCATGAGCTCCTTATTGCCAAATTCAGACTTAAATTGAAGAAAGTAGGGAAAACCACTAGACCATTCAGGTATGACCTAAATCAAATCCCTTATGATTATACACTGGAAGTGAGAAATAGATTTAAGGGCCTAGATCTGATAGATAGAGTGCCTGATGAACTATGCACTGAGGTTCGTTACATTGTACAGGAGACAGGGATCAAGACCATCCTCATGGAAAAGAAATGCAAAAAAGCAAAATGGCTGTCTGGGGAGGCCGTACAAATAGCTTTGAAAAGAAGAGAAGTGAAAAGCAAAGAAGAAAAGGAAAGATATAAACATCTGAATGCAGAGTTCCAAAGAGTAGCAAGAAGAGATAAGAAAGCCTTCTTCAGCGATCAATGCAAAGAAATAGAGGAAAACAACAGAATGGGAAAGACTAGGGATCTCTTCCAGAAAATCAGAGATACCAAAGGAATATTTCATGCAAAGATGGGCTCAATAAAGGACAGAAATGGTATGGACCTAACAGAAGCAGAAGATATTAAGAAGAGGTGGCAAGAATACACAGAAGAACTGTACAAAAAAGAGCTTCACGACCCAGATAATCATGATGGCATGATCACTGACCTAGAGCCAGACATCCTGGAATGTGAAGTCAAGTGGGCCTTAGAAAGCATCACTACGAACAAAGCTAGTGGAGGTGATGGAATTCCAGTGGAGCTATTCCAAATCCTGAAAGATGATGCTGTGAAAGTGCTGCACTCAATATGTCAGCAAATTTGGAAACTCAGCAGTGGCCACAAGATTGGAAAAGGTCAGTTTTCATTCCAATTCCAAAGAAAGGCAATGCCAAAGAATGCTCAAACTACCGCACGATTGCACTCATCTCACACGCTAGTAAAGTAATGCTCAAAATTCTCCAAGCCAGGCTTCAGCAATATGTGAACCGTGAACTTCCTGATGTTCAAGCTGGTTTTAGAAAAGGCAGAGGAAGCAGAGATCAAATTGCCAACATCCGCTGGATCATAAGAAAAGCAAGAGAGTTCCAGAAAAACATCTATTTCTGCTTTATTGACTATGCCAAAGCCTTTGACTGTGTTGATCACAATAAACTGTGGAAAATTCTGAAAGAGATGGGAATTCCAGACCACCTGATCTGCCTCTTAAGAAATCTGTATGCAGGTCAGGAAGCAACAGTTAGAAGTGGACATGGAACAACAGACTGGCTCCAAATAGGAAAAGGAGTACGTCAAGGCTGTATATTGTCACCCTGTTTATTTAACTTATATGCAGAGTACATCATGAGAAATGCTGGACTGGAAGAAACACAAGTTGGAATCAAAATTACTGGAAGAAATATCAATAACCTCAGATATGCAGATGACACCACCCTTATGGCAGAAAGTGAAGAGGAACTAAAAAGCCTCTTGATGAAAGTGAAAGTGGAGAGTGAAAAAGTTGGCTTAAAGCTCAACCTTCAGAAAATGAAGATCATGGCATCTGGTCCCATCACTACATGGGAAATAGATGGGGAAAGAGTGGAAACAGTGTTAGACTTTATTTTTCTGGGCTCCAAAATCACTGCAGATGGTGATTGCAGCCATGAAATTAAAAGACGCTTACTCCTTGGAAGGAAAGTTATGACCAACCTAGATAGCATATTCAAAAGCAGAGACATCACTTTGCCAACAAAGGTTCGTCTAGTCAAGGCTATGGTCTTTCCTGTGGTCATGTATGGATGTGAGAGCTGGACTGTGAAGAAGGCTGAGCATCGAAGAATTGATGCTTTTGAACTGTGGTGTTGGGGAAGACTCTTGAGAGTCCCTTGGACTGCAAGGAGATCCAACCAGTCCATTCTGAAGGAGATCAGCCCTGAGATTTCTTTGGAAGAAATGATGCTAAAGCTGAAACTCCAGTATTTTGGCCACCTCATGCGAAGAGTTGACTCATTGGAGAAGACTGTGATGCTGGGAGGGATTGAGGGCAGGAGAAGAAGGGGACGACAGAGGATGAGATGGCTAGATGGCATCACTGACTCAATGGATGTGAGTCTGAGTGACCTCCGGGAGTTGGTGATGGACAGGGAGGCCTGGCGTGCTGTGATTCATGGGGTCGCAAAGAGTCGGACATGACTGAGCGACTGATCTGATCTGATCTGAATGGTACTTTACTCTTGGGTTGATTTTCAAGTAGGATCATCAGACTTACATGTCATTTAAAGAGTTCTTATACATTTCTTGGATACCATCTTATTTAGGCAATTAGAGAATTATTCTGTGAATAAGAGAAGTTGTTCTGAAATGCCAAGTATCTGATAAATATTTCTCACATTATATCTTGCTGATCTCAGTTTAAGGGAGAGAGTGAGAGAGAGGGAAATGTTTATATTAATATAGATAGTCAATGTGGTTGAACTAAAAATACAGCATCGGGAAGGAAGTCTCAATATGAATTCTTATGGACCATAACTCAATTTCAATATCTCAGATTTATACTTTATGTCTAATTAAAAAATATTTTATCACCTGACTCTTAATCCATTGGGTGTTTTCCAAACCTGAATCCACATTCAATAGATAAAATATCTGCTACAATACACAATAGCTACCCAAGCTTTCCCAGAAATCAGTTTAGGAACTGGTACAGAAATGCTCTACAAACTTCATAAGAAATATATTCCTTCATTCCCTCATGGCAATTAATTATCAGTTATATAACTTCACAGCTATCTATACAACTTCACAGCTACATTTCACATGTGTCTTAGTTTGAGAACCAATCCCTGCATAATGATCACTCTCAGAGAGCCTTGTAATAGATTCTTGTCACTTTTTATTTATAGATTTATAATATTATTTTCACTAAAAGTCATCTTTTAAAAATAACAGAAAGTTAATGTGAAGTTATATACATAATTATGTCAATCAATAATGTTCTTGGTTCTGAAATACCTAAATAGTTTTTTTTTTTTTTTTAATTTTGAGAATTTGTATCAGTATTTTTGTTGTTTGGCCATGATAGTATATTTTTGATTGACATTGAGTAATTTCATATTTTTTATAAATAAAATATAGAAAAATTGAATAATTCATGATTAAAATATAATTTTGTTGAAAAGTCATTAATAGTTTTATAAGTGGGATTGATCAAATGCCAGTAATTACCAAACTCTACTTCCTACAGTGATATATAGACCTAGACCTGGCATTAAATTTTGCAGCATAGACCTTGGAGTCCAATGTAAGTTTTCTGTTTGTTTCATTTTCCTTTACAAAATGCATATGTTCACAGGATTCTTCATCAACAAATATGATATTGGTTTTGCAAAGCCTAGAGAAAAGAATATTTTCTTTTTCTGCACCATATATTATTGGGTATTGTCAGCCAGTTTCAAATATGGAAAGCTGGCTATTTTTTGTGGCTGTAAAAGTTGTACTGGTTATGTTTCATTTTTCATGTGAATTGCTGACATCATCATGATGCTGATAGAAAAACTGCTGCCCTAATTTCAAGCTCCATTAGCAACATGAGAAGTACTGTATTGCTTACATTTATAGAATTGAAGCAATACAGACTTTCAAATAAGTTAAAACAAAATAAAAGGTAAGGTTTGAGTGTAATGCTTTCAAATCCTGAATTTAAGAATTATATATTTAATGTAATTTACCTTTTTTCTTGTTATATTTATAGTCCTAAGAATTAAGTAAATGCTCCTAATAAAACTATTTTTTTGAAATTTTTTTGGTTATTATCACACTTAGAATCCTTTATTTCTTTATGCTTTAGTACATAAAAATATTTTAAATTAAAATTTCACTTTTTATTTCAATAAGGCATTGGTATGGATGTGTCTCAGGCTGAATAATATACATTTTAGAGTAGGAAAAAGCTTAGAACAAAAACATGTAAAAATTATAATTTAATATGTTTTTTACAAAATATATATATTTTGAGCTGACAATTTCCAAATTTGCATCTTTAAAACTCCAGCCCTGTGGTTTCCTAGTGGTCCAGTGGTTAAGAATCTATCTTGCAATGAAGGAGACGCCAATTTGCTCCCTGGTCTGGGAAGAACCCATATGCCTGGGAGGAACTAAGCCCGTGCAACCACAACTGCTGAGCCCATGCTCTAGAGGCCACGAGCTGGACTACAACTATTGAGCCTGTGTTCCCCAACGAGAGAAGCCACCACAATAAAAAGTTCACACAACACAACTAGAGAGTGGTCTCAGTTCACCACAACTAAAGAAAACCCGCACGGAGCAAAGATGACCCATTATAGCCAAAAATAAATAAATAAATCTTTAAAAAATAAACTGCTGTAATTCTTATTTAAAAAAAAAAAAAAAAAACTCCAGCCTTTACATCTTATGTGAATGAAGACCAGATTTTAATATAAAACTCGCAACTTGTTATCACTACATATATGCCTGCTAGGTATATCAAATTCAGTGTGTCTAACCAGAGCACTTGGTGTCTCCATTTCCATTCATTTAAAACAGTGTCACATGTTACTCAAATTAAAAATCCAAGCTTTTTCATTCCTTTTCAGAAGGAGTTAACAGGGTCATGTCTAATTTTTCTTATTTTGATGACTATCTCAGAAAAAGAACACTTCCACATGTATGGATGTGAGACTTGGACTATAAAGAAAGCTGAGCACCAACGAATTGGTGCTTTTTTTTTTTTTTTAATTTTATTTTATTTTATTTAACTTTACAATATTGTATTGGTTTTGCCATATATCAAAATGAATTGCTGCTTTTGAACTGTGGTGTTGGAGAAGAATCTTGAGAGTCCCTTGGACTGCAAGGACGTCCAACCAGTCCATCCTAAAGGAGATCAGTACTGGGTGTTCATTGGAAGGACTGATGTTGAAGCTGAAACTCCAACACTTTGGCCACCTGATGCGAAGAGCTGATTCATTTGAAAATACCCTGATGCTGGGAAAGATTGAAGGCAGGAGGAGAAGAGGATGACAGAGGATGAGATGGTTGGCTGGCATCACCGACTCAATGGACATAAGTTTGTGTAGGCTCTGGGAGTCGGTGATGGACAGGGAGGCCTGGCATGCTGCAGTTCATGAGGTCACAAAGAGTTGGACATGACTGAGCAACTGAACTGAACTGAACCTAGTCCACACTCCTTTCTCTGCTTATTCCATACGATATATTTATTCTTTTGTTTCATAAATAACAAAAGCAGCATGAAGGTTATATTTATCACGTTTCATATTACATTCCTGTTACCTGTGTATCTTATAACTAAAGATTGTACCTTTTGACCACCTCATATACACATATAGCCAAAAAAATAAGAGTGAAATCTTGCTCCTTGTGACAACATGGATGGACCTAGAGGGTATTAGGCTAAATGAAATAAGTTATACTAAGAAAGGCAAATACTGTATAATTTCACATATATGTGGACTCTAAAAGCAAAATGAATGAAGAAACATACCAAAACAGAAACAGAATTATAGATACAGAGAACAAACCAATGTTTATCAGAGGGCAGGGGAGGAGAGAGGAAATAATTAGATGAAGGAGATTAAGAGGTGCAACCTTCCAGTTGCAAAATAAATGAGTCACTGATGCTAAATGTACAGGGTAGGGAATATAGTCAATGATGGTGTAATATCTGTATGGTGACATACTATGACTAGACTTATCATGGTGATAATTTTTAAATATATAGAAATATCAAATCACTATGTTGTGTAAACAGAACAAATATAATGTTGTATTGGAGAAGGCAATGGCACCCCACTCCAGTACTCTGGCCTGGAAAATCCCATGGATGGAGGAGCCTGGTGGGCTGCAGTCCATGGGGTCGCTAAGAGTCGGACAAGACTGAGCGACTTCACTTTCACTTTTCACTTTCCTGCATTGGAGAAGGAAATGGCAACCCATTCCAGTGTTATTGCCTGGAGAATCCCAGGGACGGGGGAGCCTGATGGGCTGCCATCTATGGGGTCGCACAGAGTGGACACGACTGAAGTGACTTAGCAGCAGCAGCAGCAGCAGGTCATTTATACTGAAAAACAAACATACAAACCTATAGAAAAAGAGATCAGATTTGTGGTTACCAGAGCTGAGAGGTTGGAGGGAGGGATTACTGAGTGAAGGTGGTCTAAAGGTACAATCTTCCAGTTATAAGATATACAGTTATTAGGGATGTAATATGCAACATGATAAATACAATTCAGTGGTTATTTATATATGCAAGTTGTAAAGAGAGTAAATTCTGAGTTTCTCATAACAGGATAATAATTTTATTTAATTTTGTATCTGTATGAAAGTAAAGTGTTAATCGCTTAGTCATGCCTGACTCTTTGCGACCCCAGTCCACTAGATTTCTCTGTCCACAGAATTCTCCAGGCAAGAATACTGGAGTGGTTTGCCATTTTCTTCTTAGGGGATCTTCCTGACCCAGGTATCAAACCCAGTTCTCCTGCATTGATAGGCAGATTCTTTACCATCTGAACCACCAGGGAAACCCATCTGTATGAGATTATGGATATTCATCTAAGTTTACTGTGATAATCATTTCATGCTGCATGTAAGTTAAATCATTATGCTGTACACCTTGAAGTTATACAGTGCTGTATGTCAATTATAACTCAATAAAACTGGAAGGAAATAAAATATTTATGTATACTCAGAGTTTTAGAATGAAAACTTGAAGGTGTTCTTAGGCATAACGGTACCTCAAAGGAATCATCCGCCTTAGTATGAAGTCACATTCATGGAAAAATCATTTTAAAAAATAGAGAGAAAGGATTTAATGATGAAAAAGCCCCCTGATGTAGCCGTGTCTGAAGTTAGTAATAGACTCTCCAGATTAATTAGTTTTTTTTCAGTTAATGTCTATTTGAATCAAGCTTTTGTCACTTGGAATCACAAAAGTTAACAATCATAATAAGTGCCACTGTATTCTTGAGGAACAAGGATAAAGAGAAAAATACAGTAATAGACTCTCAGCAGTAAATTATCCCTAGTACATATTTTCATATTGTTCTTTTTTATCTCTGCTCATTTTACACAAATCTTAATCGCTTTAATAAATACACAAATTAATTAGATCTAATTAATTCAATGTGACTTTTTCCAGCTTTTTGCACTAATTTTAATGCAAAATCAATATCTGTCTTTTATGTCCTTAAGAAAAAATATGGAAATATTGATAAACTACTAAGAGTAACTCCTAATCTGTGTAGCTTTCATTGTCTTTTGTGAAAATATGTGTTATTTAAAAAATAGTTCTTTATACTATAGGCTCACCTCTGAAAAAGGTTGGAAGTACTATCACCTAAGTAAATAATACAACAGGTAAAACTGGAAATGAATTTATATTTAGTGTAGAATTAGATGTTTTATTTCAGTGACTTGGGTAGAAAGCTACAATTATGGAGCTTTCAAAGATGATAGCATAATGATACAGTTCTTTATCTGATTTATAGAGAAGGCTGCCATTTGAAACAAAAGAAAAAGAGTAACTAGAACTGAATGAGCTTGAATTAAATGACCACGATTCTGATATTTTTTTCAATCTTAGATAAGAAGATATCATTTGACTGAAAGAACGAAGAAAAAAAAAAAATAGGTGGACTCTATGGCTTAGGTGACTGCAAATGGAATACCTTTCACCTCTAATTGACTAGGATTGAACTGGAGGCAGTCTCCATAGAGACTGAAATTCCTCCATGAGGGAGGCAGCTCTTCACAGAAGCTGCCTATGGAGGCTGATGCCTCCTTCTAAGAGATAAGAAGCATGACATTAGGGCTAGATTTACTGGCTCCCATAGCCAATCTTAGCTTCATACTTAGCTTCAATCTTAGCTTCAATACTCCATAGTTTTAAATATAGTGCTCTTTAAAACAATTCAGTTTGAAGAATTATAACCTGTTTATTATAATACAGTGTGGCTTGGGAAAAATTTTTAATCAGTCTAGTTAAACTAGTGCTCACACTATTAAACTTCATGTTATACCCATCAACATGTATCAGGGATTTTTCCTTCTAAATGATTATACTCTGAAATCCTGTGATTACATTGTTACAAATAAGTGTTATGATTTAAGGATTCATTCATTCTACCTCTGAGATATAAGTTGGATTTTAATCATAAAATAAAGCATTAGAGTCATAAAATAAAACAGAAATGTAGGCCTTCCATTTACTACTTAAACCATCCATTCTTTGAGTCCTCCACCCCAGGTTCTTCAGGTTTTTGCTGACCTTACTGTCTGCTTTTCAGCTTTGAGTATTTCTTCTGCTAAATTCTCTGGATGTTTGTAATGTCTAATTTTTGGCTTTCTCAGAGGTATATCCAGACCATTATCAGATTTGCAATGAAGGCTTCCTAAACTCCATCCATATCCACCCTTCCTTTAAACTCCCATTCATGGCCCCTGCACTCTTCAACTCAAAGCAGAGAATTTTCTTTATGCATAAATGGGACAATGCTACCTCTTTGCTTAAAACCCTGTCTTATCTTTTACAGAAAGAACAAAATTTCAAACTCTTTGAAAGACTCTGCATTGTGTTCCTTAAAACTGCCTGCCTCTCTTCTCTTCGTTCAATATACTGTAGCCATGTTTTTACTCCATTCCTCAAAAGTGCTAAATCTATATCCACTACCCATAGCATTCTTTTCACAAGTCTTCAAGTGACTGGATTTCTTTCTCTTCTTTTGCTGTCATTTTATATACACATCATCCAAAGATGTTTTTCCTGATAATCTATTTAAAAGCTCACAAATACAATTCTTAATATGCATTAATTAATATGTAAGTATGCATTAATTAATATATAAGTATACATATATGTAACTTAATCATTTGCTGTACAGCAGAAATTAACACATTATAAATCAACTATACCTCAATAAAATTTTAAAAATTATTAAACCATACTATATCTCCTTCAAATATATACTGAAATTTGTACCAATATTTTGCATTGAGCAAATTACTTGTATATTCTGTTTATGTTCCACTCAATTACAAGCTCCATGAAGCCTGGACCTTCTGTATTACTCAACACAGGATCACCAGCACCAACACCAGGATACATCACCTCCTAGAATTTCTAACCAGATTTGATGTACTAGACACCTGGTACTAATGTAGATTTTTACACAAAAATTGACTCTGAATTCATGCTTGCTAAAGATGTTGCATTCTGTTGACATGACTATCTGTTCTAAATTTGGATATTATTCATGATTGTATGTTTATTTATTTATATATGTTGTGACTGTCTCTCACTAGTGTGTGCATGCACTTGTGTCTCTTCCATCGTGTCCAACTCTTTGTGACACTACGGACTGTAACCCACCAGACTCCTCTGTCCCTGGAATTCTCCAGGCAATTCTCCACATATTGGAGTGGGTTACCATGCCCTCCTCCAGGGGATCCTCCTGACCCAGGGATGGAACCCTCCTCTCCTGCATCTCCTACATTGCAGGCAGATTATTTACCACTGAGCCACTAGGGAAGCCCCATGTCTCTCACTAGATAAGGTAATAAGTATAAAAAATGTGGTTTAGACTCAATGGACATGAGTTTCAGCAAACTTCAGGAGATAGTGAAGGACAGGGGAGCTTGGCATACTGTAGTCCACGGGGTCACAAAGAGTCAGACATAATTTAATGACTCAACAACAACATACTTTTTGAAGTACATGCATAAAGCAAGCTCACAACTCTCAAAGAAAAGTCAGAGCTGGTTAGTCATTCAAGCAGCAAAAATATAATTTATTAAGGACTATAGCAGTAGGGAAAAGAGACCTTAGAATAAAATCAGGTACAGTTTTGAATAAAGGATGAGCAAGTGGAAATTTATAGCCAAGAAGTAAAAGTGGGAGGGTTGGATGATAGAAAATTACTAAGAGGAAACATCAAAGGCAAGAGGGATTCTGTCTAAACCAACTAAACAAAAGCTGTGTGCTGAGGGCAGGTCAGAATGAACAGACATTACCTGGAAGATGGTGAAACATGAGGAAATGAATCAAACATCAGGGTGGTGAATACTGTTTAAACTAACATAGCAGAGTTCTTGATAAAACTAGACTTTTACAAAGCAGAGCACAGATGAGTCTAGGGTAAGTTCCAAGAGTCTGACTAAAGTTGGGTCAAGTGAAGAATCTCTATCACAACATAGTCTTTTCATGAATGCACTGAGAAAAATGTTGTCTAACTGGTATATGAAAAACCTCACTCTTTCTGAGCTGTTAATTTCATTTATGCAATTAAAGAATCTGGAAATTTATAACAGCTAATTATTGGTTGAAATAGCTTACTTTTAACAATCACATAAGCCTTAAGAAACTCTTAGCTGCAGGTGAAACAGATTGGTGAGACTCCCCCCACCACCGCCCCAGGAATGGGAAGAATATGGGTCTGGTCATATTCTTCATTCAGGAATTTCCTTTTACTTGCTTCTAGATAAACAAGTGCATTTCAGCACATGAATAGCTGCAAGTAAGGTCACCAAAGGCAACCATTTAAATACCTCGGAAGCAACTGTCCTATATGCAATATCTGCTCAAGTTCTAAAATAAAGGTGGCTTTCAACTCTGTTTTAGTAATTGAAGAGTATGGAGTTTCTTGACTCCAATGTTCTATCATTTCTAATAGGCTTGTTCTCATTGCCAACATATAAAAGTGTTTTATACTTTCACATAGAAAGTGTTTTAGGCATGGGTGAAATTAAAAACTGTCAAAGTACAAGGCAAACAAAATTGTTCATCACTGAAGAACTACTGCTGTTTAAGCTACATATTAGGGAAATCTACATTACCTCATCAGTGCTAGATATTACATCATCCAATTGGGGGAAAATTCTCTTTTATCATATTTTCATAATAAAATGTGAAGCTTATCCTTAGTTTCTTTCATTTTTAGGGTGTGGGCTTCCCAGGTGGTGAAGAATCTGCCTGCCAATGCAAGAGACAGAAGAGACATGGCTTTGATTCCTGAGGGGGAAGGTCCCCTGAAGTAGAAAATAACAACTTACTTCAGTATCCTTGCCTGGAAAATTCCATGGACAGGATACAGTAGGTGGGATTGCAAAGACCCAGACATCAGTGAGCACACACAAATGAGTTTCTTTTATTTTTTAATGTAAAGTTGTATGAATGAATCAACACTAGTAGAATCTGTGTTCAACACTAGTAGAATTTTTAAAACTCCCAATGAGATAATGCAAATTGGAAGAATTTAGACTTCCTCTAGAAAAGCTTTGTCCATCTCTTCGTATTCCATTTGATTAGCCTCAACTCCAAGTTCAGTTCAGTTCAGTCACTCATTCATGTCCAACTCTTTGTGACTCCATGGACTGTAGCACTTCAGGCTTCCCTGTCTATCAACAGCTCCCTGAGCTTAGTCAGACTCCTATCCATCAAGTCAGTGATGCCATCCAACCGTCTAATCCTCTGTCATCCTCTTCTCCTCCTGCTTTCAATCTTTCCCAGCATTAGGTCTCTTTTCCAATGAGTATTTTATTTATATCAAGTAGCCAAAGTATTGGAGTTTTAGCTTTAGCATCAGTCCTTCCAATGAATATTAAGGACTGATTTCCTTTAGGATGGACTGATTGGATCTCCTTACAGTCCAAGGAACTCTAAAGAGTCTTCTCTTTTGCTTTTGAATTCTTTGCTGCTTAGCTTTCTTTATAGTCCAATTCTCACATCCATACATGACTACTGGAAAAACCATAGCTTTTACTAGGTGGACCTTTGCTGGCAAAGTAATGTCTCTGCTTTTTAATATGGTGTCTAGTTTGGTCATAGCTTTTTTTTTCCAAGGAGCAAGCATCTTTTAATTCCATGGCTGCAGTCACCATCTGCAGTAATTTTGGAACCCAAAAAAATAAAGTCTGTCACTGTTTCCATTGTTTCCCCATCTATTTGCCATGAATTGATGGGACCAGATGCCATGATCTTAGCTTTCTGAATATTGAGTTTTAAGGCAGCATTTTCACTCTCCTCTTTCACTTTCATTAAGAGGCTCCTTAGTTCTTCTTCACTTTCTGCCAAAAGTGTGGTGTCATCTGCATATCTGAGGTTATTAATACTTCTTCCAGCAATCTTGATTCCCACTTGTGCTTCATCCAGCCTGTCATGTCACATGGTGTACTCCCCATATATGTTAAATAAGCAGGGTAACAATACATGGCCTTGATGTACTCTTTCATTGATTTGGAACCAGTCTGTTATTTCATGTACAGTTCTAACTGTTGCTTCTTGATCTGCATACAGATTTCTCAGGAAGCAGTCAGATGGACTAGTATTCCCATCTCTTTCAGAATTTTCCACAGTTTATTGTGATCCACACAGTCAAAGGCTTTGGCATAGTCAATATTGCAGAAATAGATGTTTTTCTGGAACTCTCTTGCTTTTTCTATGATCTAACGGATGTTGGCAATTTGATCTCTGGTTCCTCTGCCTTTTCTAAAACCAGCTTGAACATTTAAGCTAACCTAAAGGCAAAGGAGAAAAGGAAACATATACCCATTTGAATGCAGAATTCCAAAGAATAGCAAGGAGAGATAAGAAACCCTTTCTCAGCGAACAGCGCAAAGAAATAGAGGAAAACAATAGAATACGAAAGACTAGAGATATCTCCAAGAAAATTAGAGATATTAAGGGAACATTTCATGCAAAGATAGGCTCAATAAAGGACAGAAATTGTATGGACCTAACAGAAGCAGAAGACATTAAGAAGAGGTGGCAAGAATACACAGAAGAACTGTACAAAAAAGATCTTCATGGCCCAGATAACCATGATGGTGTGATCACTCACCTAGAGCCGGACATCCTGAAATGTAAAGTCAAGTGGGCCTTAGGCAGCATCACTATGAACAAAGCTAGTGGAGGAAAGGGAATTCCAGTTGAGCTATTTCAAATCCTAAAAGAGGATGCTGTGAAAGTGCTGCACTCAGTATGCATCAAATTTGGAAAACTCAGCAGTGGCCATGGGACTGAAAAAGGTAAATTTTCATTCCAATCCCAAAGAAAGGCAATGACAGAGAATGTTCAAACTAGCACACAACTCCAAGTTATCCTGCAGTATATATTGACTATGCTGCAATCAGATTTCCTTCTGTTCATTTGCACTACTTGAAAGCAAGTTGAATTTTTGTTAT
Organism: Tragelaphus eurycerus; assembly: GCA_935064755.1. Lineage (NCBI taxonomy): Eukaryota > Metazoa > Chordata > Mammalia > Artiodactyla > Bovidae > Tragelaphus > Tragelaphus eurycerus. The sequence goes on from CAKXYN010000042.1 coordinate 13,362,232, forward strand.
ATAATTATTCCTGCCTTTATCAATATGAGTCATGTTCATAAAGGCCTGAGATGCCTCAATAAGCACTACCTATAGAATTCACTAAAATTTTCCCATTCTTTCAAGGCTTCAATTCGCCATTTTCACAGTTCTATCTTAGAAAGGCTCTTTTCTCATTCTCATTCTGTACCCATGTTCAGTGATCTCTCAGTCTGATTCTCTCTCAATTGTCCTTCAAATGCAACTCATTGGATATTTGAAGATCGTCTTGAAAGTGACCTTGAATTTAAATCTTTTTCTCTAGATTAAACCAAAGAAACCATATACTTTGCAGTTCAAATACAGGTTAGTATAAGCAATAGCTTATACTTTGAGCTTACAAAATCAGAAAGACAAGACCTAAAGAGTTTATGCATGACTTGTCCAAAAATCACATCTTAGGTAAGCCAGCCAGGAATGAAAACCAGAAGCCTGATTTTTCCATGCACTTTCACTTTTCACTTTCATGTATTGGAGAAGGAAATGGCAACCCACTACAGTGTTCTTGCCTGGAGAATCCCAGGGACGGGGGAGCCTGGTGAGCTTCTGTCTATGGGGTCGCACAGAGTCCGACACGACTGAAGCGACTTAGCAGCAGCAGCAGCAGGGATTTCCCAGGTGGCACTAGTGGTAAAGAACCTGCCTGCCAATACAGAAGACATAAAAGACATCGGTCCAGTCCCTAGGTTGGGAAGATCCCCTGGAGGAGGGCATGGCAACCCACTCCAGTATACTTCTCTGGAGAATCCCATGAACAGAGGAGCCTGGAGGGCTGCAGTCCATGGTGCTGCAAAGAGTCAACCATGCCTGAAGCAACTTAGCATGCATGCACAATACTCTAGCTGGCTGCTTTAAATATTAGTGATACTTGCCTCGTTCCCAAAGGGTATTAAGTTGAGGACACCAGGTAGGCAGCTACTTACTCCATTCATTCAAAACACTTGCCTTGTTCATGTTGTAAGATGCAGAATAGACATCTTAATATTTTAGTCTTGCAGAAGATACAGTAAAAGTACCTATGTATCCCTTCATTCTAGTGGGCGCGGTGGTGATGAGCTGTTACTTCCCAGTACCTCCCCCTTCAAATACCATCCACAAGAGGTAAATTTCAAAAATGGTGACTCTGACAGCTACCTTTGTATCTCACACAGTATAGAGTTTCACAAAGGTTTGTTGAATATAATGGAATTGAGTGAAATGTGAAACCCCCAGTTCCTATGGATTTTTGTCAAACACATGCTCCCTGGTTGTATTTCTCTGTTCTCAAAGTCTCAGGTTTCCCTCCTCACTGTTCTTGCATGTCATTTCACTGATGCCTCAAATTTAGTGCTAAAACTATTTTTGGTTTGTAAGATCAAGGTTTAAAATTAAAACTAGAAAAATTTGGAAGTTACCTATTTTGTAAAGAGTCTCTCTTTCCATAATAAAAGAGAACACATTAAACTAAAAATACATGTTAAAGAAATTAATATTATCCTGGACTAGACATTTGGAAATCCTATTCTCTGACTATAAGAAAGGTCATTAACTATCTATGGGCTCACTTCATTTAAATCAATTGTTTCCAGTGAATTCAAGTAAAGAGGGTCACTGAAATCAACCATCAACTTGAATATGCAAGACTAAACTGCTGTTTATCAGTTATTAACCTAGATTCCTCAAATCAATGTCCACATATGCTAAGAAGTAATCATTTTGGTAAATTAATTTTATTGAATAGTTTCATATGTTCTCACTGAAAAATTCAGTTAGACATTTTTCCCTTTTTTTCTGTTTTATATGTTTCTTCTAATAGGTTTACTTAGGAAAGGCTCCTACATCAAAATATAAAATATTTGCACCAAATCTTTCAAAATGTTTTGAATACGATCCACTAAAAGATTAGTATATTTAAGGATCAGTTTTAACTTTTTATAACAATTGAAAGTGTCCTCTAATGTCTATTATAACTGTGTACCCAAAATGTTAACCTATCCAATATGTGCTGTGTCCTAGCTAATTAGGACATTTCCCTTAAAATAATGATATTAACTAAGGTTGATGGTAAGGGACTAATCAGATAGGAGAAATGAAAATGTAGAGAAAAATTATAGGATAAAATCTTGTAATGCAAATACCAACAATAGAAATATAGACCATCCACACTTGATCTAACCCAAAACAGGTCAGAGGAATTACAAATCTTCTGCTAATTATATACAATACTGATTGAAAGCATCTATGAAAAAAAATCATCAACTAAAATCATGTATGTGTTAAATAACAGCCTGCAAATTGAAAACTGCAAACATCTGTGGTCCCCTTGAGTTTTCTTTCCTTCAACACTTTCAGTAAATTTAATGACACAAGTGAAACCTTGTGGCAGGTCACAAAACTACAGAGTTTATAGATGAACTTAGGATATTTTATGTTCCTTTCAGTCAGGATATGTCAAATATCACACACACACACACACACACACACACAGTCAATGCATTGCATCCATCAATCGGGAACAATTTTGCAGTTTGATAGTGTTATTTTATTTATTCAACTTTCCTCTTTCTTTGCTTTCTCTCTCTCTCTCTTTTTTCAAACAGGGTCAAATGCTGTCCTTCAGATCTGCTACAATCAGGTGAGCTCTGTAGAACTCCCCCTTTGTTCTTTGGAGGGGATACGTTCACACATTGATGTGTACCTTTTGATGATCTGAAAAATGTGGGTGTTCCTTAAGGGCTACTGATCTAGATGCCTCCGTTGCTCGAAATAGATCAAGGGAGGCTTTCTCCAAAAATCCAGAGTCATATCACAAAGAAAACCAAGAAGATTAAAAGTTTTATATTAAATTACACTCTTACCACTAAGCAAAGCTTGTACCTCTTTTAATTTTTTTTGGAGAATTACCAGAGAAAATAGCTATATTTACATGCCAAATTCAATAGCTCAGTCTTCTGAAAAAATGGATAAATGATCACATATCTTTAAATTAAATAATGAAGCTGAGGTTTGCCAGAATCAGCAATATATTTCAGCATTAACTTACCTATAATGCTAGCAGCTATTTTGATATTGGAGTCTGTTGAGGCATCAAGATTTTAGAAAAGAAATGATAATACTTATCGTTTGGATTGGGGTTGCATTAACAACAGGATAAATAATAACAGGATAATTAATAACAGGATAAATAATTAAACTGACAAGTAAACAAGAGGAAATTGTGACAATATGCATCGTAAGGCTAAATGCTCCAAGTTTTTCAAAATGGGCTTTGGCAAAACAGTGTAGAAATTGTAGGGAAAAAAATTGTAGAAAACAATTTTGATAAATGTAATAACTTGTAATACTTATTTTTTGTGATAATGTTGATGGCAAACCCTAAACTATCCAATGCACCAATACCATAAATTACTGCCTTTCAGAAAAGGAAGTTGGAAGTTTCACTTAGTACTTTAATTTTTGTACAATGTCTTCACCAATAGTCTAGCCTCAAGAAGATGCATTCTACCAGAAAATATCAGCTGAATAACTTTTTGAGTCTTGCAACATATCACATTCTCTGATATCCAGTTACTTATTTTTGCCATATGCACAACTGAGATGAAATTACTCAACATTCTATGTAAGGGTCAAAAGTCAGCCCCTCCTTGTTCTTCTGAGAATGGAGGCACACATCTAACTCCTATTTTGACAGTCTACTCTCGTAAAATGAAAAGAATCAAGTTTATACAATAAAAAAAAAAAAGATCAGGATATTGTGAAAAGGGATGATAGTCTTTAAAATGCTTAGTAATACTTTGAAAAAAGACAAAGTAAATATGACCTGTGACTATGCGTGAAAAAAAAAATCACTGTACTGAGTCTGAAGAATTGAGAATTATCTGGTGGATCATGGATCAAGTCACCTGCCAGATGTAAAGCTGTTGCAAATTAACTGAAGGGGAGAAAGGAGCTGAAGAGGAGACTGGAACATCACAAAGAGCTTTTAGTCACAGTTTAATATTTATAGTTCTTTTAGGCAGGGTGAGATTAGTCAAACTTGTCTAAATTGGCTTCAAAGTGATACCATGTGGCCCAGATTCTGGGCCCACAAAGCCTTAATGTTGTTTTACTGAAATAATTGTCTTTAAAGTAAGCAACATATTGCTTTTTTATGTGCTGTTGAAACTTATACAAGGTGAAGGTAATCTTTGAAAGAGTAAGGATAAAGATGAAATTAAAGATCCCAAAAATCAATTAAATGGTCAAATCACATATCCTTCTTTAATGTTTCATACTAATAATTAGCTATTACTGACAGAAATTAAGGAAGCACAGATTTTGAATTTAGATTTTCATAAACAAGTATAAGATCTTTGACTGTAATGCTTAAGCTGTCATATTCTTCACAATTAACCACTGAAAATCCAATCTCTTCATGTTTTTGAACATTCAAATGAAGGACACATTCCTTAGGCAATCCAGCAGTAGAAGTAAACCAATAAAACTACCTTCAACTTAAAAAGAATGTCATTTATTTAAAAGATATTGTTAAAAGTCTACCATATTGTGCATATATGTCTATAAAATACATTAAGACCACTTACCATCACCAAATTTGAATGAGCACAAACCTAAGGAATACAGTATACAGAAATATTGTTTCCTGTCATAAAATGTCAATTTATGGCTATTTTATGGTTTGGATCAGGCTATGTCACTCTAAACTAACTTATTAACAAAGAGTAGACACAGTAGCAAAGGAAATATTTTAAAACAGTAAGTATAGCAACATCATATGTCTGATATAAAAAAGTTCTCGAGCAAATGGATGCATATAAATTGATTTCAATTTATGTGAAATTATGTGAAATTTCAATTTATGTGAAACTTCAATTTATGTGAAGTGCTTTGATATCCCTGAATATCAGATTAATTTCATGGAGGATTTTTAGGATCTATTTGGATATTTCACATACTTGTACTGAATGTCCTTTGTACGATCAGAACTGGGTGATATGTATTATATTGAATATTTTATACTCACTAAAGGGAAAACATCCCTACTATTCAGCCGGAAGTAGGCTGTATGCTAACTAATCACTAAGTGACTCTTGACCAAAATGGAGATTTGCTAAGTGGCTCTCAAATGGAAGAGGTCATTGCCCTCTTCTTAAAGAGGTCCTGGCTACATAGCTATTTTATGTCTATTCTAGGAGAGCTCTGAAGAAAACCAAGCTATGAATATAAATAATAAACATCCAATGCATCCGGCCAGTTCATTCAAGTGTCAAACTGTAAAATTTTAGAATCCAGCTAAGATATTTCTAAGGTATGTCTAATGAAAGAATAATTTTTCTTTAAGAATATCAGCATTCTGTTACTAGAACACTGTGGAATGTGTCCCAGCAAGTTATTATGGAGATATGAAAAATAATATGAATGCCATGTTCAGCTAAATGCAAAAGGCTGAATCAAGATAGAATTTCACAAAAATTCAGCTTATTATATAAAATACAAAGTAGCAATCAAAATGTTATACATGATATGATATATGACTAATTGGGTTTCCTCAATGACTCAGCAGGTAAAAATCTGCCTGCAATGCAAGACACACGGGTTCAATTCCTGGGTCAGGAAGATCCCTTGGAGGAAGAATTGGCAACCTACTCTAGTATTCTTGCCTGCAAAAAATCCCATGGACAGAGGAGGAGACTGGTGGGTCACCGTCCATAGGGTCACAAAGAGTTGGACACTACTGAGCAAGTTAACATGCACTTACGCTTACGACTAACTGACATTTTGTGTTCATCCTCCTTTTCCTTTTTTCCTTTTGCTATTTGCCAACTTTCTTGATAAACTATGTTTTTTTGAATAAATATTTTTAGTACCCTATCTTCAGTTTCAAAATTAATCTATCTTTTCTTAGGATACTTTGGATATTTCACTGTAAACTTTCTGTTAAAGTGTACTAAATATATTTTCCTCTCTTCAAGAATGTGCTTCAAGAATGTGATCACTTTATATGCTTGTCTCTGTGGTCCTTACGGACTTCCCTGGTGGCTCAGACGGTAAAGCGTCTATCTACAATGCGGGAGACCTGGGTTCTATCCCTGGGTTGGGAAGATCCCTTGGAGAAGGAAATGGCAATCCACTCCAGTACTATTGCCTAGAAAATCCCATGGACAGAGAAGCCTGGTAGGCTACAGTCCATGAGGTTGCAAAGAGTTGGACACGACTGAGCGACTTCACGTTCACGTTCTGTTGTCCTTAACATGAATTGCACGTTATCATTACTTAGGGACCCTAAAAGCTGCCTTTTCATGGGCTCCAGATTTATTGCATTATTTTATTGTTATGGGATAGATCTTATGTTTGTTTGTTTGTTTGTTTTTAAGTTCACCAGTTGATTGTAATGTTTAGCCAGAATTAACAACCACTGAACAACCAAATCCCACACACTCTTGGAGACCAGGACAATCAACCCTGCAGGTTATGTTGCCTTCCATGCTCACACCTTCTTGAGGAAAGATTCTTTTCTTCCCACCAATAGCGCTTATGGACCATCCTACTTATATAATTTTTAGTACACACCATTTTAGAATTTTAGTTCTGGTAAACATATCAGATTGCCTTATTTTTCCTGCTTTCTTATAAAATCCTGTGGTCAGAGATTCCATTTTATATATCTTTGTTTGTGGCTGTGCATTGTACTCTTTTAATAGTTTCTTTTTTTTAACATCAATGTAATTAACTAATGTATTATCCACAACTAAATATTTTCTAGGTCCTATAAAAGTAAATACTCCTGTGCTATGCTCTCTGAATGCAATTCCTCATGAATTATTAACCAAATGAGGAGTGAACTCAAATACATATGCAAAAGTAAATATTTAAAATGTGTGTTTTCATATGAAGATTAACAATAAGAAAAAACAATTTCAAAAAAAGTATCTCCAAACCAATGTATCTTCTCATTTTATAAAAGGAAGAAGATGAAAAAAAGTTGCCAGATTCTTATCTTTTTAAAGGTATATACATGGTTTTGTTTTTCTTAGGAATTTTCCATTCCTTGAATAGTACTTGGGCCAAAATTCTAAGGATTTAAAAAGTTAAATAATGAATCTAGTTTTTTTGTCTCCTAGAAGCAAACATTAATGATATTGAATCAGGGATTTAGATTTGAAGCAAATTTAATTTTCCATTTTAACAATTAGAGAATGATAAGAAAAAACACAATCATAGAGGTTATAACAACTTTTTCCCTGAACTCTGGGGAACTATTTGTATAAAGTGGTTTAAGTCTATTCTTTTTGGTTAAACTACTTAACGATTGGCCTGTATTTTCCTTTCAAGATAATACATTTTAACAGACCAGCTATGATTTATGGAGCAGAATTACCGGAAAAAATAAGATAAAAACTCAACTTCAACCTATAATGTGTGCCACACACTTTGTTAAAGTGGTTTTCTTTGATGAAGTAGAATAAGTTTTAAACCTTACTTATTCTGAGTTGTTGCTATGGTAACTATGTATGTCTTATAAAACTGTAAACAACTGTATAAAATGGTCAAATAGAGCACAAGTTTATAGCTGTACCAGTTTAGTTCAAATGTATACACACTCTATTTTTAATATTATCTTTACAAAGAAATACTTATTCATTGCAGATGGATCCTCAGAACCTTCTTCCAAAAGATTATGGCTATTTGTGTGTGGGTACATGGTGTGTAATTGGGGGAAAGTAACTTTCCATTTTCCAAAACATAAAATGTGGTGATTATAATACAGACAACTAAAATCCACAGTTCATCCATATAATTATTATGAGTAGTCTATGAAAACATGCCAAGAGCTTTTCTAAGAATTAGGCCCTCAGGTATAAAGATTAGCATGGTTAAATTGACTGCTGGTGATTTGAACAACCTCTAAAGGCTCTGCATAAAATCCATTGACAATGAAAATTTTCATTAAAAAAATGTGCTGCCATGGGCAATCCATGATAACTAATTTATAGTCTGTATTTTTATAGGAGTTTGGAAGAAAATGCTTTTACATAAGCCAAACAAAACTCCCTGAATTTGTTATAGATTAATACATGATGACTTTACCACCAAAAAAAAAAAAGGACAGAAACTATAGGAAATCAGAGGGCATACATCCACTACATATATGGAGCTCTACTTATGAGTTTGAACTGGGGAATGATGTTTCTGTGGTGACCTATATGCTAAATCCCTGAATGAGACAGTAGAAAGCAGGGCTAAGGTTCTTGTTGTCTAATAAGTTTGATTCCTATGGAAAATGTAACCTATAAAGACCATTATAAGACTAATGGTTATTGTTTGTAGCAATGTTACAGTCATCTTAGGTACTCATGTTTAAAATGACATACAGAGTTAGTAACTGTATATAGATTCACTCACTCATCTAATAATCATCTTTTTCTATCCAGTAACAGATAATTGTTGTTACATAAGGGTCTCCTATGTAAATTAGAAAGCGTGCGTGCCTGCTAAGTTGCTTCAGTCGTGTAGGACTCTGCAACCCTCTGGACTGTAGTCCACCAGGCTCCTCTGTCCGTAGGATTCTCCAGGCATGAATACAGAAGTGGGTTTCCATGCCCTCCTCCAGGGGATCTTCCTCATCCAGGGGTCAAATTGTCATCTCTTACATCTCCTGCATTGACAGGTGGGTTCTTTACCACTAGCTTCACCTGGGATGCCCAACTTAGAAGATACCAAAGACACAGAAGAATGCCCTAAATCTAGAATACATTTATTTATTTTTAAATTTAAAGGTAAATATATTGTTTTTTTTTTTACTTTCTATAGTTTTTCATTTATCTCATTTTATATATTTGATATGCAAATTAAGAACAATGGATAAAATTAAAATGCAAGTACATGAAACAGAAGTCGAGATAACAGATTTTTCTAACTAGAGTGAGAAAAATGAGAATACAAGAAATGTTGTGCTGTGCTGTTTCTTCAAGGAAAGCTGCACTCTGATTGTGACTACATATATTAAATACACAAATATTTAATTCTGTCATTATAGCATGTGAAAAATACCATTTTATTATTCTCATAAAATGTTTACTTTGTCTTGGCTATCTTTCAAATACCAACACTGAATAAAAATTACAGAAACAACTAAGTGAATTAAAAAAAATTTTCCTGTTGCAGAAATTACAGCTATATCACTTAGCTGATTAAAATCTCAAAAAAATCTTCAGAACTCTTCCAACTCAGAAACCAAAGGTTTGTAATTACCTTAAGCAGTATTTATGATGCATCAAATAGAGAAATAAAATCTATTAACATCCCAGACTAATGTAATCACAATGATAAGCAACAAGCTTTAATAAAGAAAAATGTATGCTAGAAAAAAGATTGCTTTTAATAGTTATAGGATTCAAAGATATATATACAGTAGCAGATATCTGCTATTATAAAATATTCAAAGCTACATTTCATAAACTTTTGACTGCGAAATTAAGTAAAAATACTAGCTGGCAATATGAATGCTTTTACATGCACTGAAAACTAAAAGCTACAAACACATTCCCACAGATAATAACTTTTATTTTGGTAGGGAATTATCTGCCATGGAAAAAGTGAAAAGAAAGGAAAAAAAAATTAACTTCTGTATGTGAGTTAACCGTGTACTAATGTAATTGGAGGGAATTAGAAGAATATAAAAGGAATTGAGGAAACACAACACCAAGCCTGAGGTGATGCAGCTTTGGCTCTCCTATTGTCCCATGGCCTCCCCTACAGATAAGATCAGAACATCCTCCGCAAACTGGAAAAAGAAACAACATACGTTCTGCAAGACTAGAGAAAAATCATAGCATTCCGTCCATCAGTGTTTCCCAACTGTATTATTGTAATAGATTTGATACATTTCAAAATTATCTACTGAGCAGAAATCATGTGCCAGGTCCAGCTCTAGACACTGGAAATGAAACAATATATGAGACAGTACACTCTCCCCTTGTTTATGGAGCTTATAGTCTAAAAGAACAAAAACAAAAATCTACACTCTAAATTGATGAGCTAATGGGATAAATGTCAGATGGGTTATGTGAAAAGGCATTTCAAAAGCAAATATGAATTATTCGCTCAAAGATAAAATATGTACTATTCAGTCAATAGTATTAGTGATAATTCTGCATAAGTCTGGTGATGTGTCTCTATTTTACGTTCTTGCAACTCAAGCAAATTTAGCACCAATTATTGGCAATAAAGTACACACATAGGAAACACACAAAACTTTGAAAAGAATGATGACTTGTGTATTAGATTTTGGTTCAACCACTTCTTGGGTGTAAATGACTCTAGGCTAAGAAATGGTCACAAAGCATAATGATGACCACAAAGTTTCTGTTCTCAAAGACTCTAAGTCTAGAAAAGGATAAATTAATAATTTAAAATAATATGATGAGTGTTAAAGAAAGGAATGAGGAACTATGGAATCAATGAAATAGGACAAACATGGGGAAGAAGATTTTCTACAAGCAAAGATGCCTGTTAGTGAATCATAACTAAGCAAAAGGATTTGGAACAGGAATTCTAGGTGTGGAACAAAATATAAATGAAAGCACAGAATAATAGTATGTGTGGATGAGGCCACAGAGTTCTATATTACTAAATTAATAAACATAGTTGAGGAAAATTAAGCAATTTAACTTATACGTTGTATGTGTTGGTCATTCAGATGCGTCCAACTCTGCAATCCCATGAACTGGAATTCACCAGGCTTCTCTGTCCATGGAATTCTACAAGCAAGAATATAGGAGTGAATTGCCATTTCCTTCTCCAGGGGATCTTTCCGACCCAGGGATCAAACCAGGGTCTCCCACATTATAGGCAGATTCTTTACTGTCTGTGCCATCAGAAAAGCCCCAACTTCCTGGTTAACTTAAGCTATAAATTAACTATGACAATTTATAGATTAAGTCATAGATTTTTCCATCCTAAGAAATTTGATATTTATTCTAAATTTCCATCCTAAGAAATTTAATGTTTGTTCTAAGATTTTTTATCATCCTAAGAAATTTGGTATTATTATATTAATGGGGAATTGTCAGAGTGATTTAATAACTGAAGTAGCATAGTCTTATTTGTATTTTTTAAAAAAGCTTACATTTAACATAGATTATCAACAGGGACCTACTTTATAGCACAAAGAACTCTGCTCAATACTCTGCTGCTCCTGCTGTTTAGTTGCTACTGCTGCTGCTGCTAAGTTGCTTCAGGCATGTCCAACTCTGTGTGACCCCATAGACAGCAGCCCACCAGGCTCCCTCGTCTCTGGGATTCTCCAGGCAAGAACACTGGAGTGGGTTGCCATTTCCTTCTCCAATGCATGAAAGTGAAAAGTGAAACTGAAGTCGTTCAGTTGTGTCCGACTCTTAGCGACCCCACGGACTGCAGCCTAACCAGGCTCCTCCGTCCATGGGATTTTCCAGGCAAGAGTACTGGAGTGGAGTACCATCGCCTTCTCCAGTTTAGTTGCTAAGCTGTGTCCAAATCTTTGTGACCCTATCAATTGTGGCCCACCAGGGTCCTCAGTGCAGGGGATTTCCCAGGCAAGAGTACTGGGGTGGGTTGCCATTGCCTTCTCCAGGGGATCTTCCTGACCCAGAGATATAACCCTGGTCTCTTGCATTGCAGGTGAATTCTTTTCTGCTGAGCCACCTGAGAAGCCTGCTCAATACTCTATAATAACCTAAACGGGAAAATAATTTTAAAAAGAATAAATATGTGTATATGTATAACTCAATCACTTTGCTGTACATCTAAAACTAACACAACATTGTTAATCAACTATACATCAATACAAATAAAAATTTAAATAAAAGCTGAAATTATACTCAGAAACCTACTGACTCAGGAAGAGATGGTAAAGTGTGGACTTAAGGGGTGGGTAGTAGGGGTAGAGAAAGGGCATATGCTGGATATCTCTTTAGAAGGTAAAATCAATTAGTGATGAATTGTATCAAGGTCTGGAGTGATAGAAAACTGAGAAACTTATTAAACTTGGATTAGCTAAGAATTAGCTTTATCAGTGGTAAGCTTTGGGGAGTTAAGGATAATGAGTTACAATTTAAGCTTATTACATTTTTGACAACCTGTAGGATATTGAGTGGAGAAGGCAATGGCAACCCACTCCAGTACTCTTACCTGGAAAATCCCATAGACGGAGGAGCCTGGTAGGCTGCAGTCCATGGGATCTCGAAGAGTGGGACACGACTGAATGACTTCAATTTCACTTTTCACTTTCATGCATTGGAGAAGGAAATGGCAACTCACTCCAGTGTTCTTGCCTGGAGAATCCCAGGGACAGGGGAGCCTGGTGGGCTGCCGTCTCCGGGGTCACACAGAGTTGGACATGACTGAAGCGACTTAGCAGCAGCAGCAGCAGAATATTGAGAAAAATGTGGACACCCCCACCATCTCCAGTGATTGATCCTGCCTACTTGCATTTTACCTCATCATCTACTTCTTTTCCTCAAGAGCAAAATTTGAGATTAATCTGGAGGCTTGGTGATAACAGTGTAGGAGGGTGTCCCAAGAGCACTGATGTGGTCAGTCATACATGTCTGCTGGGTAGGGAAGGAGATGAAGCCAGAACCAAGGAGGGACAGAACAAATGGTATATAGACATTTATAATATAGTTTTAAATTATTTTCCCTGCTAAGATAGATATTTTAATTTCTAAATATTTATAGATAAATAAACTATAGATTAGAATTAACTCTTTCAGTTACCTCTCTGTGATTATATTCAATGCTACCATCAAGATTAATTATTCAATATATGTAAACTTCAAGGTTCACTCCCTCAGTCAATTCATGTAAAGTGATGGTATTCATCTCTGTACATCCAGAATTTCAAATGTCTAAAAATACCTATTTCCATGGTGAATCTTGCCCTTATTAATAGAATATTATTTGTTTAAAAGAGCGTTCAGTTATATCCAACTCTTTTGTGATACCATGGACGGTAGACCTCCAGGCTCCTCTGTCCTTGGAATTCTCCAGGTAAGAATACTGGAGTGGTAGCCATTCCCTTCTCCAGGACACCTTCCAGACCTTGGCATGGAACCTCAGTCTCCTGCATTGCAGGCAGATTCTTTACTATCTGAGCCACCAGGGAAGTCCCCATATTTGGATGTAAAAGAGAATGTGTGTGTGCAATTGCTTCAGTTGTGTCCAACTCTTTGTGACCATATGGACTAGAAGCCTACTAGTCCCCTCTGTCCATGGGATTCTCCAGGCAAGATTACTGGAGTGGGTTGCCATGCCCTCTTCCAGATCTTCCTGACCCATGCATGGAACCTGCTTTTCCTGCTTCTTCTGCATCTCAGGCAGATTAATTACCACTTAGCTACTAGGGAAAGCCATAAAATAGCATAGTTGTGTGTGAAATGAAAAATTTGAAGAGTATCTTCTTAAACTATTCAAGTATATATATATATATATGTATATATATATAGTTTCCTTGTTGTTATGATAAAAGAAGTATCTGAAAAATTAACTCTTTTAATTCAGTAGGTCAATTCTTTTATTGTCAATACTGATCTGTTTCAAGGGACTGTGTTTATGATTTGTCAGGATGTCTTAGCTCTTGCCATTGTAGAATATGCAAAAGTGTGATTTTTGTTCAAAATAATATATAGAACATCTACATACATGCCCTGATGATATATTTCATGAGAAAATTTTCCCAGATTTAGGAAGATATATGAGTTAAATGCTATGCTATGAGCTAGATAATAAATTGATCCAATGAAATTTAATATCAAAAACATTTTACTAGAGAGTGTCATACAGAGTGAAGTCAAAAAGAGAAAAATCAAATGTTGTATATTAATGCATATATGTGAAGTATAAAAAATGGTATAGATTATCTTATTTGCAAAGTAGAAATAGAGACACAGAGAACAAATATATAGACCTCAAGGGGGAAGGGAGGATGGGAGGAACTGGAAGATTGGGACTGACACATATGCACTATTGGTACTCTGTATAAAATAGATAACTAATGAGAACATACTCTATAGCACAGGGAACTCTACTTAATGCCTGAATGGAAAGGAAGTTCAAAAGGCAGGGGTATACAGATATTGTGTGTGTGTGTGTATGTATATATATATATATATATATATATTCCACCCCCCCCCCCCCCCCCCAATCAGTGCAGTGATCAACAATCCACCTGCCAATGAGGGAGACACAGATTCGATCCAGGTTGGGTCAGGAAGATCCCTTAGAGTGGCAGCTTGCTTCGGTATTCTTGCCTGGAAAATTCCATGGACAGAGGAGCCTGGCCGGCTACAGTCCATGAGGTTTCAGAGTTCAACATGACTGAGCAATTGAGTGCACACACATGCATGCACACACACACAAATACATATGGCTGGGCTTCCCTGGTGGCTCAGATGGTAAGGAATCTGCCTGCAATGCAGGAGACCTGGGCTCAATCCCTGTGTTTGGAAGATCCCCTGGAGGAGGGCATGGCAACTCACTTCAGTATTCTTACCTGGGGAACTCCCATGGACAGAGGAGCCTGGCAGGCTACAGTCCATAGAGTTTCAAAGAGTTGGACATGACTGAGCAACTAAGCACAGCACACAACACATACACGTGGTTGATTCATCTTCCTGTACAGTAGAAACAAAATTGTGAATCAGCTATACTCCAATAAAAAGTATTAATAGTTTAAAAAAAACATTACAAGCAATAAATGCTGGAGAGGGTGTGGAGAAAAGGGAACCCTCTTACACTGTTGGTGGGAATGCAAACTAGTACAGCCACTTTGGAGAACAGTATGGAGATTCCTCAAAAAACTGGGAATAGAACTGCCTTATGATCCAGCAATCCCACTGCTGGACATACACACTGAGAAAACCAGAATTGAAAGAGACACGTGTACCCCAACGTTCATAGCAGCACTGTTTACAATAGCCAGGATTTGGAAGCAACCTAGATGTCCATCCACAGATGAATGGATAAGAAAGCAGTGGTACATATACACAATGGAGTATTACTCAGCCATTAAAAAGAATGCATTTGAATCAGTTCTAATCAGGTGGATGGAACTGGAGCCTATTATACAGAGTGAAGTAAGCTAGAAAGAAAAACACAAATACAGTATACTGACGCATATATATGGAATTTAGAAAGATGGTAACAATAACCCTGTATACAAGACAGCAAAAGAGACACTGATGTATAGAACAGACTTTTGGACTCTGGGACTGGGAGAGGGTGGGATGATTTGGGAGAATAGCATTGAAATATGTATAAAATCATATCTGAAACGAGTCGCCAGTCCAGGTACCATGCCTGATAACGGATGCCTGGGACTGGTGCACTGGGATGACCCAGGGGGATGGTATGGGGAGGGACAAGGGAGGAGGGTTCAGGATGGGGAACACATGTATACTTGTGGCAGATCCATTTTGATGTATGGCAAAAGCAATACAATGTTGTAAAGTTAAGCAAAATAAATTTTAATTTAAAAAAAAGAGAAAAACGTTAAAATGACAGATATTGTTGTAACAAAGAAAATCTAAGATCAAGGGTGAAAACCAAATAAATATTAACAACTGAAAACTATAAATTTATAAAATTGTAAGCTCAAGCTCAAATTCATTATACAATACAACCAATAGGTATTAATGCTTTGTAAAAATAGAAAATGAACTACAAATGCCTCCTCCGAAAATCCGCAAATAAAAGAAATCACCTGAGGCTGATTACCATAGATGCTACTGCTCTGATTGAATGAGCCCTAATTTGACCCTTAAATGACAATTTCACTGAAGAACAACAGTGAGGAATATGTGAGGACAGCCATTCCAAACAGTTCTTTCAGAGATTGGTTAACTTAATATCAATGTCAAAAGTGAGAAGAAATTGAATGAATTTTCCAAAGAGTTAAAATCCAGAAACACTAGGATCTAGCTTATCAGCAGCCAGCCGAGAATCTTCAATAGAGAAAATGTGTACTCAGTGAACTTCCATATTCAAGCACAAACATAGTGGATTTATGTTATTATCTAAGATTATGCAAACAAAAAACTCAGCAAATGTGAAAGTGGATACATTGATTTAAGTTACCTCATAAATGTGTGTAGTGTACTGTGTGCAAAACATTATATGATCTTACATACTATTACTGATTGGGTCCCATAATTATAGTTAAACAATTCTGAAGCTGAGGTTCCTAGTACAATGATCTACATTTTGCCCAAATGTAGATCAAAATAATCTACATTTTTTGTAAATAATCTACATGATATCATAGATCAAAAAAACCTACAAAATTTGCCCAAAATAATTTGCCCCTTATCTCATCTCCATATTTACTCTTCTCTCCTGCACTATTCCCTCTTTCTTCTTTTCAGTTAACGCAGGATGTCCTATTCTTCATCTAGAAATGTATCCTGTGATATGTTTATGTATTCTTATTCTTTTTACTTTTATGATATTAAAATAATTTTATTTCTCCATTCAAATTTTACAAGCTGCTAGGAATTGAGAGATGTTTGGAAATCCTGGAAGCTTTATGATTTTGCTGTTTTGATTTTATTTAACAACAATTTTAAATTAATATAGGCATATTCTGGATCATGACCATTTTTTAAAGCTACTGCCACCAATTTTAATCAACTATATTTATATAGAGACAATTTGAAGTTTGCAAATATTAAAAAAATATTATAGTAATAATAACATGTCAGGGGAAATTTGAAAGCTTTTTTTTTTTTTAAGAAAAAGAGAACCAAGTAAAATTACTAAATTTTTTTTATCAAATACTGATTTAACATTCAGTTATTTGCAAAGTTAATAACTTCAAAAATGTCTCCTTTCCTCATAGCTGTATTATAAAATGCTTAAAGAACATACATCTTTGCACTACTTAAAATATTCAGTAACTGGTTCACATGAAAAAACTTCTTAATTAACACTTATTGAATAATTGATTATATACTCACCCCCCCCAATTTTATCCACCTTCAAAACTTTTATCACCATAAATTAACATGTATTGATAACTTTTACAAAGTCTGATGACTAGAAATGTTACGTAGGTCTATTTCTTTAGCATATCTGAAAAGGAAAAAAAAAGTTAAAATGTACAATCCTCATAGTGGATGCTATTGTTGCCTCTGCCTTTTAGTTTGTTATTGTTGTTTAGTTGCTAACTCATGTCAGACCCTTCTGCGACTCCATGGACTATAGCCTGCCAGTCTCCTCTGTCCATGGGATTTTTCAGGCAAGAATGCTGGAGTGGGTTGCCAAGTCCTTCTTTGTGTGATCTTCCTGACCCAGGGATCAAACCATTGCTCCCCTTGCTTTAGTAACTGGCCGACAGTGGTGTGAAAAAGGCTGTGTCTTTCACTCAGGAAGGAAAGTGAAAGTCACTCAGTGTTTGCAATCCCATGGACTGCCTGCTAGGTCCCTCTGTCCCTACAACTCTCCAGGCAAGAATCCTAGAGTGGTGGGCTGCCATTCCCTTCTCTAGGAGATCTTCCCGACCCAGGGACCAAACCTAGATCTCCTGCGTTGCAGACAGATTCTTTACCATCTGAGCCACCAGAGAAAACCTCAGGAAAGGAAGTAAGTAACTCTGTAGTTAGTAAATGGCAATTCACTTCAGTATTCTTGTCTGGGGAATCCCAAGGACAGAAGAGCCTAGCAGGCTACAGTCCATGGGGTTAAAAAGAATTGGACATGACTGAACAACTAAACATAGCACACTGTACATATATGTGGCTGTAAATATCTTGCCTTACAGTTACTGTGGGTCAGAAATCTGGATAGGATTTAAGTAGATGCTCCCCCTGAGAGTTTCTCACAAAGTTGCAGTCCAGGGGTCAGAGAGCAGTCTAATCTGAAGGTCCAACTGGTACAGGATCCATGTCAAACTCAGAGGTCGTTGCCAGCATTCAGCTTCCTACCGTCCTCTGGCCAGAAACCTCTCACCATCGAGGCCTCACTTCACAAAAATGTGTAAGGTAAGAAAGCAAAGGAGAAAATCTGCTAGCAATACAGAAGTTATGATCTTTTGTAAGATAATTAGCTAATTATGTAACTAAAGTCCCATCAACTTACTAAACTCTACTGGTCATCAGGACCTGTTCATACTTTAGGGATACAGATTGTCAAAAGGAATGGATACCAGAGGTGAGGTTCATTGAGAACCATCTTAGGAGTTTGCCTGCCACCATAGGAAAAGAAATATTTTATCCCTGGTAGTCAGATTTCTAAACAACTTTTTTTTTCTTTTTTATATGTTCACTTCATTTTCATTAAAATTAGGGAAATATCACTTAGATACATTGTAAAAAATGTGTCCCAAGAGATTTGGACCCTTGTGGTCTGTTAGACTTATAGTCTAAAATGTTTTCTCATCACCAAAAATAAAGGTGGAATGTATGCTTTAATACTGTGGTGCTGGAGAACACTCTTGAGGATCCCTTTGACAGCAAGATCAAACAGTAAAGAACTGATGCTGAAGCTGAAGCTCCAATACTTTGGCCACCTGATGTGAAGAGCCAACTCATTAAAAAAGACCCTGATGCTGATTCAGAGCAGGAGGAGAAGTGGGTGACAGGATGAGATGATTGGATGGCATCATCAATCCAATGGGCATGAGTTTCAGCAAACTCCAGGAGAGAGTGAAGGACAGGGAAGCCTGGCTTTCTGCCATTCATGGGGGTCATAAAGAGTTGGACAGGACTGAGCAACTGAACAACAACAACATGGAGCCAAAGGAAAAAAAAACTTATACCAATGACTAAATTTTATTTTTTAATCTGCACACAATGGGTTTTGATGAAGTTGCTAATTAATGCAATAGAGGTGAAGAATGAAGCCAAAGTATTTTTTTTTTCCTTGCTGCCGCTGCTGCTGCTAAGTCGCTTCAGTAGTGTCCGACTCTGTGCGACCCCATAGACGGCAGCCCACCCAGGCTCCCCTGTCCCTGGGATTCTCCAGGCAAGAACACTGGAGTGGGTTGCCATTTCCTTCTCCAATGCATGAAAGTGGAAAGTGAAAAGTGAAAGTGAAGTCGCTCAGTCGTGTCCGACTCTTAGCGACCCCACAGACTGCAGCCTAACAGGCTCCTCCGTTCATGGGATTTTCTAGGCAAAAGTACTGGAGTCGGGTGCCTTTAACCCATTGTAGAATCAGTGGGAAGCCACCGGAGGGTTTTCAGTGAAAGGCAGGAGGCAGCCTGGGCTTCTAAATGACCTCTCTGCCCACTGTTTAGAGCAGGGCCCGAGTGACCCAGGGAGAGGCAGAACTAGTCAAGGGCCGCCAACGTCAGCGAGAGGCCCACCCCGGGTGGGGGATCCGGGAGGTGGAGATGACCAGGATGTAGGCCCAAGCACCTGAGAGGGGATGAGAGGGATCAAGGCCCGCTCCCCGGTCTCCTGGCCAAGCAGCTGCTGGGAGGCGGGAAGGAGTCAAGAGTTCTCTCAAGACCTGGTACGAGAGCCAGGTGAAACCAGGCAGCCTCAGGTGTGCCTGGCCCCGCCTACTCGGGGCTCGCAGACAACGTGCCCCTCCTCCTCAGCAGGTGCGGGTCATCCAGCTCCTCGAGGCGCCCTGCTCTTGGCATACCCTCACCTCCCCTCACCCCACCAACCCTCTCTCCCCAGAACCCGCCTGTGGAGAGGACCAGAATTGAACTCATCAGTTCTGCATGTTTAGGTCTTAAATGATTTGACTACCAGTGGACTCTAAACTTATTTCATGATTCACCCGTTTTATATCTGCCTCACTCCAATTCAAAGGAGCTCTCTTTAAGCGCCAATGACATGCAAAAACTTAGGGTATATTTACTTTTATCTTTGCCTGAAAGTGTTTACTTCATATTTCACCTTCATATTTCATCCCAAATTACTATATTTTCTCACTGATAACAAGTCATGATCACCTGCTGTTTTGAAAATTATACTCAGCCAAACAGGAGACTTCAAACAGCAGGATTTTGTCCCCTTCCTATCTGTCCCTTTCTTCCAGTTGAACCACTGATCTACTGACCCTGAGGTACACCAAGTGTAACTGTTTTTCCTTCAAAGATATTGGTGTAGGTGCATATCATTCTTTCATAGTAGGTGTTACTTAAAAAAAAAAAAAAAAATTTGACCTCCCCCCCCCACAGCATGCTATGCTATGCTATGCTAAGTCACCTCAGTCATGTCCAACTCTGTGCGGCCCCACAGACGGCAGCCCACCAGGCTTCCCCGTCCCTGGGATTCTCCAGGCAAGAACACTGGAGTGGGTTGCCATTTCCTTCTCCACTGCATGAAAGAGAAAAGAGAAAGCATGTGAGACCTTAATTTCCTGACCAGGGATCAAACGGGCACCCTGTATTGGAAGGTGGAGTCTTAATCCCTCGACTCTTGGAGAAGTCTCAGATATCATTATTACAATTATTTGTTCATTTTCTTACTTGTCCTTGTCTACTTCTGTCATTTGCCCAATAGCTCTCCAAAGGAGATAGGAATTACATCTTTCTTAATCTCTGTGATAGAAGCAAAGTCCGATGCTGTAAAGAGCAATATTGCATAGGAACCTGGAATGTCAGGTCCATGAATCAAGGCAAATTGGAAGTGGTCAAACAAGAGATGGCAAGACTGAATGTCGACATTCTAGGAATTAGCAAACTAAAATGGACTTGAATGGGTGAATTTAACTCAGAGGACCATTATATCTACTACTGTGGTCAGGAATCCCTCAGAAGAAATGGAGTGGCCATCATGGTCAACAGAAGAGTCCGAAATGCAGTACTTGGATGCAATCTCAAAAATGACAGAATGATCTCTGTTCATTTCCAAGGCAAACCATTCAATGTCACAGTAATCCAAATCTATGCCCCAACCAGTAACGCCGAAGAAGCTGAAGTTGAACGTTCTATGAAGACCTACAAGACCTTTTAGAACTAACACCGAAAAAAGATGTCCTTTTCATTATAGGGGACTGGAATGCAAAAGTAGGAAGTCAAGAAACACCTGGAGTAACAGGCAAATTTGGCCTTGGAATACGGCATGAAGCAGGGCAAAGACTAACAGAGTTTTGCCAAGAAAATGCACTGGTCATAGCAAATACCCTCTTCCAACAACACAAGAGAAGACTCTATACATGGACATCACCAGATGGTCAACACCGAAATCAGATCGATTATATTCTTTGCAGCCAAAGATGGAGAAGCTCTATACAATCAGCAAAAACAAGACCAGGAGCTGACTGTGGCTCGGACCATGAACTCCTTATTGCCAAATTCAGACTGAAATTGAAGAAAGTAGGGAAAACTACTAGACCATTCAGGTATGACCTAAATCAAATCCCTTATGATTATACAGTGGAAGTGAGAAATAGATTTAAGGGCCTAGATCTGATAGATACAGTGCCTGATGAACTATGGAACGAGGTTCGTGACATTGTACAGGAGACAGGGATCAAGACCATCCCCATGGAAAAGAAATGCAAAAAAGCAAAATGGCTGTCTGGGGAGGCCTTACAAATAGCTGTGAAAAGAAGAGAAGCGAAAAGCAAAGGAGAAAAGGAAAGATATAAACATCTGAATGCAGAGTTCCAAAGAATAGCAAGAAGAGATAAGAAAGCCTTCTTCAGTGATCAATGCAAAGAAATAGAGGAAAACAACAGAATGGGAAAGACTAGGGATCTCTTCAAGAAAATCAGAGATACCAAAGGAACATTTCATGCAAAGATGGGCACGATAAAGGACAGAGATGGTGTGGACCTAACAGAAGCAGAAGATATTAAGAAGAGGTGGCAAGAATACACAGAAGAACTGTACAAAAAAGAGCTTCAAGACCTAGATAATCATGATGATGTGATCACTGACCTAGAGCCAGACATCTTGGAATGTGAAGTCAAATGGGCCTTAGAAAGCATCACTACGAACATAGCTAGTGGAGGTGATGGAATTCCAGTGGAGCTATTCCAAGTCCTGAATGATGATGCTCTGAAAGTGCTACACTCAATATGCCAGCAAATTTGGAAAACTCAGCAGTGGCCACAAGATTGGAAAAGGTCAGTTTTCATCCCAATCCCAAAGAAAGGCAATGCCAAGGAGTGTTCAAACTACCGAACAATTGCACTCATCTCACACGCTAGTAAAGTAATGCTCAAAATTCTCCAAGCCAGGCTTCAGCAATACGTGAACCATGAACTTCCTGATGTTCAAGCTGGTTTTAGAAAAGGCAGAGGAGCCAGAGATCAAATTGCCAACATCTGCTGGATCATGGAAAAAGCAAGAGAGTTCCAGAAAAACATCTATTTCTGCTTTATTGACTATGCCAAAGCCTTTGACTGTGTGGATCACAATAAACTATGGAAAATTCTGAAAGAGATGGGAATACCAGACCACCTGATCTGCCTCTTGAGAAATCTGTATGCAGGTCAGGAAGCAACAGTTAGAACTGGTCATGGAACACCAGACTGGTTCCAAATAGGAAAAGGAGTACATCAAGGCTGCATATTGTCACCATGTTTATTTAACTTATATGCAGAGTACATCATGAGAAATGCTGGACTGGAAGAAACACAAGTTGGAATCAAGATTGCCGGGAGAAATATCAATAACCTCAGATATGCAGATGACACGACTCTTATGGCAGAAAGTGAAGAGGGGCTAAAAAGCCTCTTGATGAAAGTGAAAGTGGAGAGTGAAAAGGTTGGCTTAAAGCTCAACATTCAGAAAACGAAGATCATGGCATCCGGTCCCATCACTGCATGGGAAATAGATGGGGAAACAGTGGAAACAGTGTCAGGCTTTGTTTTTCTGGGCTCCAAAATCACTGCAGATGGTGACTGCAGCCATGAAATTAAAAGACGCTTACTCCTTGGAAGGAAAGTTATGACCAACCTAGATAGCATATTCAAAAGCAGAGACATTACTTTACCAACAAAGGTTCGCCTAGTCAAGGCTATGGTCTTTCCTGTGGTCATGTATAGATGTGAGAGCTGGACTGTGAAGAAGGCTGAGCACCGAAGAATTGATGCTTTTGAACTGTGATGTTGGAGAAGACTCTTGAAAGTCCCTTGGACTGCAAGAAGATCCAACCAGTCCATTCTGAAGGAGATCAGTCCTGGAATTTCTTTGGAAGGAATGATGCTAAAGCTGAAACTCCAGTATTTTGGCCACCTCATGCGAAGAGTTGACTCATTGGAGAAGACTCTGATGCTGGGAGGGATTGAGGGCAGGAGGAGAAGGGGACGACAGAGGATGAGATGGCTGGATGGCATCACTGACTTGATGGGTGTGAGTCTGGGTGACCTCCGGGAGCTGCTGATGGACAGGGAGGCCTGGCGTGCTGCGGTTCATGGGGTCGCAAAGAGTCGGACACGATGAGCGACTGATCTGATCTGATCTAATCTCTGTTGATGTTACAAAGATTCATGAAGTATTTAGTTTTCACTTTCACTTTTTACTTTCATGTACTAGAGGAGGAAATGGCAGTGCACTCCAGTATTCTTGCCTGGAGAATCCCAGGGACAGAGGAGCCTGGCGGGCTGTCGTCTATGGGGTCGCACAGAGTCGGACACAACTAAAGCGACTTAGCAGCACCAGCAGCAAACTTTCCCTGATAGTTCAGCTGGTAAAGAATCTGCCTGCAATGCAGGAGACTCTGGTTCAATTCCTGGGTCAGGAAGATCCTCTGGAGAAAGGACCAGCTACCCACTCCAGTATTCATCCTGGAGAATTCCATGGAATTCTACTATTCATTTCTACTATCCATATTCTAGTATCCAGACTACTATCCATGGGGTCTCAAAGACTAGGACAGGACTGAGCGACTTTCACTTTTCAATAAATAGATTTTGTTTGTATTGAGAACGACAAATTCATTGCTTAATTTATCAAAATTAGGTGATTTCTTTAGGTTCTGCTAAAAATTCAAACCATGGAGTGTCTTGTCTATCTTGGATTCCTTGTGTCTAGAGATAGACTAAGTCCTTGTTTGTAGAGTAATTGTCCCAGTTTATACATAGAACCCCATATAATTATGAATAGCTTCCACTTTCATTCTCAAAAATACTCTAGTTTGAATGATAAATTATGTAGTCATTCTATTTGTGTCTCTGGTAACTTCTCTATCTTATACCTTTTTTAAAAAATTGTTTTTCTTTGTGAGTTTGCTACCATCTTTGGAAGAGTCAAATTTCACCAGCTATATAGAGCACAATATGATCTTGAGTTGTTAACTTAAATTTACTTCATTTACATTTTTCACTTTGAGAAAGGACTAATCATGAAAATAATCACCATCATGATTTTATCATGAGACAAGGAACATACAAAATATTTAGGTGTCTATTTTTTATTTTTTTATTTTGCTTAACTTTACAATATTGTATTGCTTTTACAATACATCAAGATGGATCCGCTGCCAGTATACATGTGTTTCCCATCCTGAACCCTCCTCCCTCTCCCCTCCCCACACCATCCCTCCAGGTCGTCCCAGTGCTCCAGACCCAGGCATTTGTTATCGGGCAAATATTTAGGTGTTTAAAAGATACCTTGTAGACCTTAAGATTACCATGTGATCCAGGCCACCACTAGTTTATTATGTTTGCCCCATCTATTGCATTTAGGATATAGAATATAGCTAAAAGGAAGTTAGAAAAAATATAAAATAGGCAGTATAATTTTCAACATTTAATTATTTCTATATCAGTTACCTGTATATAAATAGTACTTTTAAGATTTAATATAATGCATTAAACTTGTATACTTAAATTAGAAATAAATTACTTTTGTCATATATTTATAACCTAAATTTCAAACATTCATAAAAATAATTTAAAAGTAATTACAGGACTTTCAGAGATGGATTTTTCTTTTTTCTTGAATAAAAAAAGTATGTTAATATGATCTGAAAACAAAATTTTTAATTTTATGTTACTAAGAAGCAAGAGTTTGGGTACATGTTTAAAAATACTAAGAATGAATTCAGCTTATCTCAATTTGATCATCAAAACAAGAGAAATCCTAAAAATTATGACAAGGAAATTAAAAAGCTAAATAAAGCCCCTAATCACAGTTTAGAAAGTATTATGGTAAGAAGCCAGAGTGCTTCTTTTTGAAAACCAATTGCCCCCACTTATTGAAAGGAATGATATTTTTCATTGAGGTCATTAGAGCCCAATAACATTGGCATACTCTGTTCCCAAAACTGGCCAGCAAATAAACAAACATACTTTCTAAGTCTCTAGTTAGATACACAAAGGATTAGGAATAGTGAATCAAATGCCACGATAATTCATGCCTAAAAAAAATATATCCTTCAGTTCAGTTCAGTCACTCAGTCATGTCCAGCTCTTTGCCACCCCATGGAGTGCAGCATGCCAGGCCTCCAAGTCCATCATCAACATCCAGAATTTACTCAAACTCACATCCATCGAGGCGGTGATGCCATCCAACCATCTCATCCTCTGCCATCCCCTTCTCCTCTCGCCTTCAATCTTTCTCAGCATCAAGATCTTTTCAAATGAGTCAGTTCTTCGTATCAAGTGGCCAAAGTATTGGAGTTTCAGCTTCAACATCAATCCTTCCAATGAATATTCAGGACCCATCTCCTTTAGGATGGACTGGTTAGATCTCCCTGGAGTCGAAGGGACCCTCAAGAGTCTTCCTCAACACTACAGTTCAAAAGCATCAATTCTTCTGTGCTCAGCTTTTATAGTCCAACTTTCACATTCACACATGACTACTGGAAAAACCGTAGCTTTGACTAGATGGACTTTTGTTGGCAAAGTAATGCCTCTGCTTTTTAATATGCTGTCTAGGTTGGTCATAACTTTTCTTCCAAAGAGTAAGTATCTTTCAAGTTCATGGCTGCAGTCACCATCTGCAATGATTTTGGAGCCCCCAAAAGTAAAGTCTGCCACTGTTTCCACTGTTTCCCCATCTAGTTACCATGAAATGAGGGGACCGGATGCCATGATCTTCGTTTTCTGAATGTTGAGCTTTAAGCCAACTTTTTCACTCTCCCCTTTCACTTTCATCAAGAGGCTCTTTAGTTCTTTTATTTCTGCCATAAGGATGGTGTCATCTGCATATATGAGGTTATTGATATTTTTCCAAGCAATCTTGATTCCAGCTTGTGCTTCATCCAACCCAGTGTTTCTTATGATGTACTCTGCATATAAGTTGAATAAGCAGGATGACAATATACAGCCTTGACATACTCCTTTCCCGATTTGCAACCAGTCTGTTTTTCCATGACCAGTTCTAACTGTTGCTTCCTGACCTCTCAGAGGCAGGTCAGGTGGTCTGGTATTCCCATCTCTTTCAGAATTTTCCATAGTTTGTGGTGATCCACACAATCAAACACTTTATTGTCATAGTCAATAAGGAGAAATAGATGTTTTTCTGGAACTCTCTTGCTTATTCCATGATTCAGCAGATGTTGGCAATTTGATCTCTGCTTCCTCCGCCTTTTCTAAAACCAGCTTGAACATCTGGAATTTCATAGTTCATGTGTTGAAGTCCGGCTTGGGGAATTTTGAGGATTACTTTACTAGAGTGTGAGATGAGTGCAATCGTGCTGTAGTTTGAGCATGCTTTGGCATTGCCTTTCTTTGGGATTGAAATGAAAACTGACTTTTTCCAGTCCTATGACCACTGCTGAGTTTTCCAAATTTTCTGGCGTATTGAGTGAAGCACTTTCACAGTGTCATCTTTTAGGATTTGAAATAACTCAACTGGAATTCCATCGCCTCCACTAGCTTTGTTCGTAGTGATGCTTCCTAAGTCCCACTTGACTTCACATTCCAGGATGTCTGGCTCTACGTAAGTGATCACACCATGTGATTGATTATCTGGGTCATGATCTTTTTTGTATACTTCTCATGTGTATTCTTGATGCCTCTTCTTAATATCTTCTGCTTCTGTTAGGTCCATACCATTTCTGTTGTTTATTGAGCCCATCTTTACATGCGTGGCACTGAAGTGAGCAGCAGTGATGAGATTCCCCACATCCCACACAAATAAACCTTGTGTGCACCAGGACCCAGGGATCCCACAAAGACTGAGACAGAACTGTGTTTGAGCATCTCCTGTGGAGGTACAGGTCAGTAGTGGACTGACACACGGACAGGGGCTCTGGGTGCAGCAGACTTGAGTATGGCATAAGCCCTCTTGGAGAAGGTCACCATTAACCCCAGCATAGAGCTACCAGAACTTACACAGAACTGGGAAATAAACTCTTAGAGGGCACAGACAGAACCTTGTGTGCACCAGGACCCAGGGGAAGGGGGACTGGATTGCAAAATATCTTTAATTTTCTTAAGTAGATTATAACTGAGACCTTGGATACTGACACCTTAAATAAGGGTCATATTACAAAAAAAATGTTAAGATGAAGTAGAGAACAAAATTGATGGGACAAATGTGGACTTTTGGTGGCCTGGAAAACTACAGTTAATAAGCCTTTTCTTTTTTCTGCAATTGCAAGTAGAAACAATGCTAGATAATAAGGAACTATTTGACCAAGGAGAGTGATAGAGAGGAAGATTTTCTTGTATCTATCAGAAGCCCTAAAACATCTGGAATTGTTCACTTTGATTCAAAGGGGCATTAAAATGGAAAAGCTGGTGGATAGTAATTTAGTGGCTTACCACTTCATTGTGCACTCTTTGTATTTTTGCAATCCATTTGATATCTGTTTTTATTTTTGAATGCAAAATGGTGTTCATTATATAAATGAAATGAGCCACTTGATGATGGTGGAGACATTGTTTCTACAACCTGCCAAAAATTAGCTGAACAACTGCCCTGAGTGATGATGGGGAACTAAGTCTTTGCATATGCTGAAAAAAATAAAAAAAATAAATTCCATGTGTATTGCATGTCCTTCAATTCACAGCTGGTTAACCCATTAAAAATACTGCATTTTTTTTCAATTTGCTTCACACTGAATGGAATTTATGATTCTTTTCATAAAATTAATATCCACAACCCTCTATCTATTCAGATGCTAATGACTTGTTTTTAATGTCCAAGATTATAACATTGATCTTTCCTTTTCTAATCCTCTCTTGAACACTAGTTTGTTCATTGTTTGCCACTAAGTCAGGTAGAGCTGGAGAAGTAGGAAAATTGTAATAAAGAATTGCATGACATGAAAGTCTGACAGGAAGTCACGGATAGATGGATCAGTTCAGTCAGTTCAGTCTCTCAGTCATGTCTGACTCTTTGCAACCCCATGAATCACAGCATGCCAGGCCTCCGTGTCCATCACAAACTCCCAGAGTTCACTCAGACTCACATCCATTGAGTCAGTGATGCCATCCAGCCATCTCATCCTCTGTCGTCCCCTTCTTCTCCTGCCCCTAGTCCCTCCAAGCATCAGTCTTTTCCAAGGAGTCAACTCTTCGCAAGAGGTGACCAAAGTATTGGAGTTTCAGCTTTAGCATCATTCCTTCCAAAGAAATCCCAGGGCTGATCTCCTTCAGAATGAACTGGTTGGATCTCCTTGTAGTCCAAGGGACTCTCAAGAGTCTTCTCCAACACCACAGATCAAAAGCATCAATTCTTCGGCGCTCAGCTTTCTTCACAGTCCACTCCAGCATCCATACATGACCACTGGAAAAACCATAGCCTTGATTAGACGGACCTTTTTGGCAAAGTAATGTCTCTGCTTTTTAATATATTGTCTAGGTTGGTCATAACTTTCCTTTCAAGGAGTAAGCGTCTTCTAATTTCATGGCTGTAATCACCACCTGCAGTGATTTTGGAGCCTAAAAAATGAAGTCTGACACTGTTTCCCCATCTATTTCCTTCTCATGAAGTGATGAGACCAGATGCCATGATCTTTGTTTTCTGAATGTTGATCTGTAAGCCAACTTTTTCACTCTCCTCTTTCACTTTCATCAAGAGGCTTTTTAATTCCTCTTCACTTACTACCATAAGGGTGGAGTCATCTGCATATCTGAGGTTATTGATATTCTCCCGGCAATCTTGATCCCACCTTGTGCTTCTTCCAGTCCAGTGCTTCTCATGATGTACTCTGCGTATAAGTTAAATAAGCAGGGTGACAATATACAGCCTTGACGTACTCCTTTTCCTATTTGGAACCAGTCTGTTGTTCCATGTCCAGTTCTAACTGCTGCTTCCTGATCTGCATATAGGTTTCTCAAGAGGCAGATCAAGTGATCTGGTATTCCTGTCTCTTCAGAATTTTCCACAGTTTATTGTGATCCACACAGTCAACGGCTTTGGCATAGTCAATAAAGCAGAAATAGATGTTTTTCTGGAACTCTCTTGCTTTTTCCATGATCCAGCGGATGTTAGCAATTTGATCTCTGGTTCCTCTGCCTTTTCTAAAACCAGCTTGACTGTCTGGAAGTTCACGGTTCACATATGGCTGAAGCCTGGCTTGGAGAATTTTGAGCATTACTTTACTAGCGTTCGAGATGAGTGCAATTGTGCGGTAGTTTGAGCATGCTTTGGCATTGCCTTTCTTTGGGATTGGAATGAAAACTGACCTTTTCCAGTCCTGTGGCCACTGCTGAGTTTTCCAAATTTGCTGGCATATTGAGTGCAGCACTTTCACAGCATCATCTTTCAGGATTTGGAATAGCTCACCTGGAATTCCATCACGTCCACTAGCTTTGTTTGTAGTGATGCTTTCTAAGGCCCACTTGACTTCACATTCCAGGATGTCTGGCTCTAGGTCAGTGATTACACCATCATGATTATCTGGGTCGTGAAGATCTTTTTTGTACAGTTCTTCTGTGTATTCTTGCCACCTCTTCTTAATATCTTCTGTTTCTGTTGCTGCTGCTGCTGCTAAGTCGCTTCAGTCGTGTCCGACTCTGTGCAACCCCATAGACGGCAGCCCACCAGGCTCCCCCTTCCCTGGGATTCTCCAGGCAAGAACACTGGAGTGGGTTGCCATTTCCTTCTCCAATGCATGAAAGTGAGAAGTGAAAGTGAAGTCGCTCAGTCGTGTCCGACCCTCTCTGCTTCTGTTAGGTCCATACAATTTCTGTCCTTTATTGAGCCCATCTTTGAATGAAATGTTCTCTTGTATCTCTAGTTTTCTTGAAGTGATCTCTAGTCTTTCCCATTCTGTTGTTTTCCTTTATTTCTTTGCATTGATCGCTGAGGAAGACTTTCTTATCTCTCCTTCCTATTCTTTGGAACTCTGCATTCGGATGCTTATATCTTTCCTTTTCTCCTTTGCTTTTCTCTTTTCACAGCTATTTGTAAGTCCTCCTCAGACAGCCATTTTGCTTTTTTGCATTTCTTTTCCATGGGGATGGTCTTGATCCCTGTCTCCTGTACAATGTCACGAAACTCTGTTCCATAGTTCATCAGGCAATCTATCAGATATAGTCCCTTAAATCTATTTCTCACTTCCACTGTATAATCATAAGGGATTTGATTTAAATCATACCTGAATGGTCTAGTGGTTTTCCCTGCTGCTGCTACTGCTCCTAAGTCGCTTCAGTCGTGTCCGACTCTGTGCGACCCCATAGACGGCAGCCCACCAGGCTCCCTCGTCCCTGGGATTCTCCAGGCAAGAACACTGGAGTGGGTTGCCATTTCCTTCTCCAATGCATGAAAGTGAAAAGTGAAAGTGAAGTCGCTCAGTCGTGTCCAACTCTTAGCGACCCTATGAACTGGAGCCTACCAGGCTCCTCCGTCCATGGGATTTTGCAGGCAAAAGTACTGGGGTGGGGTGCCATTGCCTTCCCCGGTGGTTTTCCCTACTTTCTTCAATTTAAGTCTGAATTTGGCAATAAGGAGTTCATGATCTGAGCCACAGTCAGCTCCTGGTCTTGTTTTTGCTGACTCTATAGAGCTTCTCCATCTTTAGCTGCAAGAATATAATCAATCTGATTTCGATGTTGACCATCTGGTGATGTCCATGTGTAGAGTCTCTTGTGTTGTTGAAAGAGGGTGTTTGCTATGACCAGTGCGTTCTCTTGGCAAAACTCTATTAGCCTGTGCCCTGCTTCATTCTGTACTCCAAGGTCAAATTTGCCTGTTACTCCAGGTGTTTCTTGACTTCCTACTTTTGCCTTCCAGTCCCCTATAATGAAAAGGACATCTATTTTTGGTATTGGTTCTATAAGGTCTTGAAGGTCTTCATAGAACCGTTCAACTTCAGCTTCTTCAGCGTTACTGGTTGGAGCATAGGCTTGGATTACCGTGATATTGAATGATTTCCTTGGAAACGAAGAGAAATCATTCTGTCGTTTTTGAGATTGCATCCAAGTACTGCATTTCGGACTCTTTTGTTGACCATGATGGTTACTCAATTTCTTCTAAGGGATTCCTGCCTGCAGTAGTAGATATAATGGTCATCTGAGTTCAATTCACCCATTCCAGTCCATTTTAGTTCACTGATTCCTAGAATGTTTACATTCACTCTTGCCATCTCCTGTTTGACCACTTCCAATTTGCCTTGATTCATGGACCTGACATTCCAGGTTCCTATGTAATATTTCTCTTTACAGCATCAGACCTTGCTTCTATCACCAGTCACATCCACAGCTGGGTATTCTTTTGGCTTTGGTTCCATCCCTTCATTCTTTCTGGAGTTATTCTTCCACTGATCTCCAGTAGCATATTGGGCCCCTACTGACCTGGGGAGTTTCTCTTTTAGTATCCTATCGTTTTGCCTTTTCATACTGTTCATGGGATTCTCAAGGCAAGAATACTGAAGTCATTTGCCATTCCCTTCTCCAGTGAACCACATTCTTCAGACCTCTCCACCATGACCCTCCCATCTTGGGTGGCCCCACACTGCATGGCTTAGTTTCATTGAGTTAGACTAGGCTGTGGTTCATGTGATCAGATAGGCTAGTTTTCTCTGATAATGGTTTCAGTGTGTCTGCCTTCTGATGCCCTCTCGCAACACCTACCATCTTACTTGGGTTTCTCTTACCTTGGACGTGGGGTATCTCTTCATGGCTACTCCAGCAAAGCTCAGCCATTGCTCCCTACCTTGGATGAGGTGTATCTCCTCACAGCTGCCCCTCCTCACCTTGAATGTGAAGTAGCCCTTCTTTGCCCTCCTGCATCTACGCAGTCATTTTCAACTCTTTGTGACCCCATGGACTATACAGTCCATGGAATTCTCCAGGCCAGAATACTGAAATGGGTAGCCTTTCCTCTCTCCAGGGGATCTGTCCAACCTAGGGGTCAAGCCTAGGTTTCCCACATAGCAGGCTATTTCTTTATCAGCTGAGCCAACTGGGAAGCCTAAGATACTGGAGTGGGTAGCCTATATCTTCTCCGGGGGATCTTTCTGACTCAGGAATCAAACTAGGGTCTCCTGCACTGTAGGTGGATTCTTTACCAGATAAGCTTTCAGGGAAGCCCCAAACAGTTGGGGTAAATTAATCAAGTATCCCTTAATGACTGTATGCTTGAAATGGTCACTTTTCTACCTGTTTTGTTAGAACAATTATTTAAAGCATTCATATTAGAACCATAGTTTTGCTTCAGCCCTGGGTTCTCATCAAATATGATTAGTTTTTTAAATTAAATTTTGTAATCATCAGTTTAGAGCTTAAATATGATGCATGTAAGATTAACATAACAACATATGCATCAAAGAAAACTAATTTTTATGTCTACATCTCCATTACTGCCCTGAAAATAAGTTCATCGCTATGAATATTTCTAGATTCCACACACATGCATTAATATACAATATTTATTTCTCTTTCTGACTTATTTTACTCTGAATAATAGGCTGTAGGTTCATTCACCTCATTAGGATTGACTTGAAAGCATTCTTTGTGGACATAGTCAGGGAAGGAGAGGGTGGGACCAGTTGAGAGAATAGCATGGAAACATATACATTACCATGTGTGAAATAGCAAGTGGAGATTTGCTGTGTGATGCAGGGAGCTCAGCACGGTGCTCTGTGACAACCTGGAGGAGTGAGATGGGGTGGGGAATGGGAGACAGGTTCAGGAGAGGGGGACGTATGTATACTTGTAGTTGGTTCATTTTGATGTATAGCAGAGGCCAATACAATATTGTAAAGCAATTGTCCTAAAAAAAAAAAAATACTCCAGGGGCTTCCCTGGTGGTATAGTGGAGAAAAAAAAAAAAAAAAAACACGATTTTTTTTCTTACAAAGAATCATTATGAACATATGAAGAACACAAGTGAACAAATGTAAATATTTATTCATTTGTCATCAAGCCTTAGCTTTTTAAAATATGTCTTCCTAAAAAGATAAACCTTAAATGGACTACATACTGTTCAGATTGTACTTTTGAATATGAAGATCTTAAATTTGAATATACTGTAATAGGATTCAGATTATGAAGCAAGAGGGGATTAACTCTGATCTTAATTTAATCTGATAACAAACCAAAGTTTTGAATATTACCCACACATGAAAGAAAATAAGAAGGCATTTGGGAAAAAGGAGGAAAATGGACGACCTTAATATTTTGAGACTCAAGACATTTGCTTATTTTTCAGAAGTGTTTTCAGAATAGCAGATATTTCCACATGTTTTTTATATTAAAAACAATTTCAGTCACCAATAAGAATGTTTGTAATTCCCATACTCTCATAGGTAATGAAAGCTTTCTTGGAAGAAATAAAAATAATCATTCCAGGTTTTTAATAATTACAAAAGCCATAGGATGCATCATTTCTCAAAGTTTTACTAAAAGTATCTTTTCCAAGGTATGTTCACAAAGATTGCTAAAACTAGAAAATGTGAAGCATTAGAAAACTCTGTAATTTTGCCTGTTATTCAGAAAAAAACAAAAAAATTAATTATGCTTCTATTTATCTATTTATCTAGTAAGTATATTAAACAATAAAAAATAGAAAATCTACAGAAACTAATACACTATTGAGGTTAATTTGTTTAGAAATATGGAGAAGGCAATGGCAACCCACTCTAGTACTCTTGCCTGGAAAATCCCATGGATGGAGGAACCTGGTAGGCTGCAGTCCATGGGGTCGCTAAGAGTCGGACACCACTGAGCGACTTCCCTTTCACTTTTCACTTTCATGCATTGGAGAAGGAAATGGCAACCCACTTCAGTGTTCTTGCCTGGAGAATCCCAGGGATGGGGGAGCCTGGTGGGCTTCCGTCTATGGGGTTGCACAGAGTTGGACATGACTGAAGGCAATGGCACCCCACCCCAGTACTCTTGCCTGGAAAATCCCATGGATGGAGGAGCCTGGTAGGCTGCAGTCCATGGGGTCACTAAGAGTCGGACATGACTCAGTGGCTTCACTTTCATTTTTCACTTTCTTGCACTGGAGAAGGAAATGGCAACCCACTCCAGTATTCTTGCCTGGAGAATCCCAGGGACAGAGGAGCCTAGTGGGCTGCTGTCTATGAGATCGCACAGAGTCGGACACGACTGAAGCTACTTAGCAGCAGCAGCAGCAGCAGCAGAAGCAACTTAACAGCAGTAGCAGCAGCATTTTAGAAATATGCCCTCAGTTAAGAAAAGCTATCATGTCTGACTCTTTGTGACTCCATGGATTGTAGCCCGCCATGGAACAGAATTCCATTCTGTTCATGGAATTCTCCAGGCAAAAATACTGGAATGAGAACCATTCCCTTTTCCAGAGGAGCTTTCCGTTCCAGGGATTGAACCTGGGTCTCTCCTGCATTGCAGACAGATTCTTTACCCTCTGAGTCGCCAGGGAAGCCCCCTCTTTATATAGGTCCTGGTAATAAAGAACAAGAAATGACATTTAGGTCAAATATTTTCATATAACGTGTTTGATGAATTAACTAGTTCCGTTTCTTTCTTTTTAATTTTTTCATTATCCCATAATTCCTTCTCACATTATAACGAATCAGGCTTTCTTGAGATAGATAGCATACTCTTCTGTTTCATGTTAGTTGTCCAAAAGTTATGTGTGTCATGAAAGTTTTGATTAGTACTTCCAAAAGATATGACCTTAAACAACTGCCTGTCAGTTGTCAAAAAATGTCCAAAAATCTGCAAATTATATGGTATATTACTAAGGAATATTAGTCCTGATGTATTTAGAACCTCCCAAAGAATAAATAAGGCCTCAACTCTGGTTCCAAATTTTCCTGACAGTAACTATGGTTTAGAATGCCATTATCTATTTGGTTTTGGTGAATCATTTGGCAGACTGCCATAATATGAGCTGGTAAAATTTGGTGTAACTCAGTGAAGACATAAATAGTTCTACTTAGTAAGTGAATTTTATTTTGCTTAAAATGTTTCAAAGTTCATCTGTATGTAAGAAGTCAGCTCCTTCGCCACCAAAATTCAACTGATACATGACCTACAATTGAATTTAGAGAATTTGCAGGTATTTTTAATATAAATTTATTTATTTTAATTGGAGGCTAATTACTTTACAATATTGTATTGGTTCTGCCATACATCAACATCAATCTGCCATGAGTGTACACGTGTTTCCCATACTGAACCCCGCTCCCACCTCCCTCCCCATAACACCCCTCTGGGTCGTCCCAGTGCACCAGTGCCGAGCATCCTATATCATGCATCGAACCTGGACTGGCATTTCATTTCACATATGATATTATACATGTTTCAATGCCATTCTCCCAAATCATCTCACCCTCGCCCTCTCCCACAGAGTCCATAAGACTGTTATATACATCTGTGTCTCTTTTGCTGTCTCGCATACAGGGTTATCATTACTATCTTTCTCAATTCCATTGTTAAGCAATATATCCAGGTATACTTTGCCTCCATATTATTATTTTTTTAAATGAAAGAACAATAGACTCATGAAAGACTGAATAAAAATTTGTGGTACTACTTTGGGACTTGAGTACATGCCCCTGGGATGAACAAGAGCTTCTGGGGGGCAAAGTTCATAAATTTCAGAAAGAGGTGTACATGGAATTGCACTGTGTCTTAAAGGTTGGACTGAGTGTCTCACTTGGCTCAGGTGTACTGAGACTTTTTCAGCTGACCAGGATTCCCTTCAAGATGTTGCAGACTGAGTGCATGTGTGCTCAGTCTCTTTAGTTGTGTGGGACTCTTTATGACCCTGTGGACTATAGTCAGGCTTCTCTGTCCATGGGATTCTCCAGGCAAGAATATTGAAATGGGTTGTCATGCCCTTGTCCAGGGATCTGCCCGACCCAGGGATCAAACCCCAGTCTCTTGCACTGCAGGCAGATTGTTTACACTGAGCCACTGAGAAAACCCACAGTCTGCAATGCAGTTCTTTTTACCCCAAGTAAATGCAGTTTTGACAAATGCTCTTCCTAAAATGCTCCAGAATAGAATAAATATGAGAAGCTTAATAACAGGCATGGTTTAATCCTGACAGAACAAAATTGAAAAGGAAGTTTGATAGGTGGAAGCTGGTGCAATTATATCTAATACAAGAGAAAAAGAAAGGTAATAACAAAAAATGATCAACAACAATAACAAAAATTATATTAGTCAATCAGCCATATTTTCAGGAACAAGCACAACACTGTTTAGCTGAATTAATTATCCCTTAGGTAAATATTGGACTTCCCTGGTGGCACAGATGGAAAGAATCTGCCTGCAATGCAGGAAACATAGGTTCAATTCCTGGGTCAGGAAGATCCCCTGGAGAATGGAATGGCAATCCACTCCAGTGTTCTTGCCTGGAGAATCCCAGGGACGGCGGAGCCTGGTGGGCTACAGTCGATGTGGTTGCAAAGAGTCAGACATGGCTGAGCAACTTCCACTGTACCTTTACTTTTAGGTAAATATTGGGTTACCTTGGTGGATCAGATGGTAATCTGCCTGCAATGCAAAAAGCACCGGTTTAATCCTTGTGTTGAGAAGATCCCCTGGAGAAGGGAATGGCCACTCACTCCAGTATTCTTTCCTAGAGAATCCCATAGACAGAGGAGCCTGGTGGGCTACAGTCCATGGGGTTGCAGAGTTGGACACTACTGAGGAACTAACACTTTCACTTTCATTAGATAAATATTTATACTATCTTCAAGTCTTTGCTATCTTATTAATAAAACTAAAAAGTCAATTTGGCAAAGCAGTCACAATAAAATAAATTTCAAGGATGCATAAATATAGCTAAAATTGATACATATTCATTACAAGAGCACTAGTGGGAGACTGAGGTACTATGATGACACATATAATGATTTGAGGAAAAATATTTCTCAGAGAGTTTAGTCATGAGTACTTCTAAACAGTTAGAATTGTGTCTTGGAATGCTAGGCTCAGTTCAGTTCAATTCAGTTCAGTCGTTCAGTCGTGTCCGACTCTTTGCGACTCCATGAATTGCAGCACGCCAGGCCTCCCTGTCCATCACCAACTCCTGGAGTTCACTGAGACTCACGTCCATCGAGTCAGTGATGCCACCAACCATCTCATCCTCTGTTGCCCCCTTCTCCTCCTGCTCCCAATCTCTCCCAGCATCAGAGTCTTTTCCAATGAGTCAACTCTTCGCATGAGGTGGCCAAAGTACTGGAGTTTCAGCTTTAGCATCATTCCTTCCAAAAAAAAAGTCCCAGGGCTGATCTCCTTCAGAATGGACTGGTTGGATCTCCTTGCAGTCCAAGGGACTCTCAGGAGTCTTCCCCAACACCACAGTTCAAAAGCATCAATTCTTCGGCGCTCAGCCTTCTTCACAGTCCACCTCTCACATCCATACATGACCACAGGAAAAACCATAGCCTTGACTAGACGGACCTTTGTTGGCAAAGTAATGTCTCTGCTTTTGAATATGCTATCTAGGTTGGTCATAACTCTTCTTCCAAGGAGTAAGCTTCTGTTAATTTCATGGCTGCAGTCACCATCTGTACTGATTTTGGAGCCCAGAAAAATAAAGTCTGACTCTGTTTCCACTGTTTTCCCATCTATTTGCCTAGTTTGGTTAAATGATAGCTAACAGGTCATGGTAATTAGATTTGGAGAGAAAAGACACAATTACATACTCTGTCTTTACTGCTTTGAAATTAGAAATGTTGGGAGTACATTCAGATCAGATCAGATCAGATCAGTCGCTCAGTCGTGTCCGACTCTTTGCGACCCCATGAACCGCAGCACGCCAGGCCTCCCTGTCCATCACCAGCTCCATTAAAACATCTTTTTTTCAGTAATGTATATTTACATTTTAAATGTTGATCTTGAAATTTAAGTAACATTGATGCTAACATTAGAATTAGTACTGAAGAGTAATTACAAATACAGTTTCCATAGTGTACCAGAGCTATAAAACAGTATCTGCTTTTCACATCCTCAGTAAGCAAGCAGGACAAACATGACAAGTTTAAAAACCTGCAGGCTAAAATATATCAATATTTTTAGTATAGATAGGGCTGATGTGCCAAGAAATGAAATATTTGCTAAGATATTTAAAACAATGCACATGTAAATCTTGGGACATACAAAATATTACATAAGCAAAGACAAACACTAGGGAAGGTATTCAGGAGGGGTGGATGAAGGAGTATAGGAATTATATTAGAAGGAGAAGGAGTAATATTTGCAAGGCATTATTTTCGATATATCCTTTGTGAATTTGGCCTGCCAGTTAATTGCATTCATGTTATATTAATTTTTTATGAACAAATTTTAAATGCTAAAAGTTAAACTTGTAGTGTCAGCAATTAAACTTGAATTACGCCATTAGGTGTTGCATGCAAAGGCACTGGTTTTTCTGCTCTGAGAGAATTTTAGAAAAGTGTTATTTTTACTCTTTATTCAAATTGTCAAACATATTTTCTCTGACTTTCATCAAATTCTTTTAGTTCTGTTAGGATACTTCTTTCCATTCACCATGAAATATTGTTATTCTAATAACCAACTTTTTTGGCTATTTAAAATAGAAAAAATGTTTTGTGGAAGATTTCCTTCCCAAAGTTATAGTATCAGAGAACATTTTAAAAACTTGGTCAGTCAAGCTGTTTTGAGAGTGCAAGAATTTCTAGGCACATAATAATAAGGCAAAAATGTTAGTTTGCCTGTTTTGGCCTGATTCCCCTTTGTTTTGTTACTGTTAGATACAGGATAACCCCAGACAGTATAACATCTCTAATTCAATTTTATAACCTAGAGTTTCTATTACTTAATTTTTTTTTGCCAAGAACTTCAGGAATGGGCATGTGTGTGTGCACACCTGCTCATGTATGTGTTTAGTGGGAATAGTGAAATTATATTGTGTGTGTTTTAAGTACCTTTTACTCTGATCACTTGAAACACTGATGATTCTCTAAGCCAATAAAAAAAAATAATACCAATATTCAGAAAGGAAAAAAAAAGGAAAATATAGAAAGTGAAAAAAGATAAAGAGAAAAGAAAATAAAGAAAGAGAGAAAGAAAGGGGAGAGAGAGGAAACGAAAAAGAAAAAAAAGAAAGGGGAGGGAAAAAAGAAAGAGAGAAAGAAAGAAAAAGAGAAAGAGAAGGGAAGGAGGGAAGAAAAAAGGAAGGAAGAGAAAGAAACAAGGAAAGATAGAAAGAAAAAGAAAAACAGAAATGAGTAGAAAAGAGAGAAGGAAAGGAGCAAGAAGGAAGATAGAAAGTCATGAAGGGAGAAAGAGGAGAGAAACATAGAAGGAAATAAGAAAGAAAGAAAGGGAAAGAAAGAGAGAGAAAGAAGGAGAGGAATGAGGGAGGAAGGAAGGAAAGAAGGAAGAGGAGAAAAAGAAAAGAAAAAAAAAAGAGAAAGGATAGATCAGAGAGAGAGTTACAGGTAAGAAATATGGGAAAAGTTGAGAAGTCAATTAAGAATGTTTAATTGCTTTAGTCTATAGAAATACCCCACGTCAGAGGTCAGGGGTGGCAACCAGAGGAGTCACCCTGCATCCGAGGCCAGGGACGGTGGCCGGGAGGACCAACCCCATGTCCAAGGAGCTGTGGCTGCATGGGCACAGGAGGGCATAGAGGAGCTATCCCACATTGAAGGTCAGGAAGGGCGGCGGTGAGAGGTACCCCTCGTCCAAGGTTAGGAGCAATGGCTGCACTTTGCTATAGTAGCCGTGAAGAGATACCCCACGCCCAAGGTAAGAGAAACCCAAGTAAGACGGTAGGTGTTGCAAGAGGGCATCAGAGGGCAGACACACTGAAACCATACTCACAGAAAACTAGTCAACCTAATCATACTAGGACCACAGCCTTCTCTAACTCAATGAAACTAAGACATGCCTGTGGGGCAACCCAGGATGGGAGGGTCATGGTGGAGAGATCTGACAGGATGTGGTCCACTAGAGAAGGGAATGGCAAACCACTTCAGTATTCTTGCCTTGAGAACCCCATGAACAGTATGAAAAGGCAAAATGATAGGATACTAAAAGAGAAACTCCCCAGGTCAGTAGGGGCCCAATATGCTACTGGAGATCAGTGGAGAAATAACTCCAGAAAGAATGAAGGGATGGAACCAAAGCAAAAAGAATACCCAGCTGTGGATGTGACTGGTGATAGAAGCAAGGTCCGATGCTGTAAAGAGCAATATTGCATAGGAACCTGGAATGTCAGGTCCATGAATCAAGGCAAATTGGAAGTGGTCAAACAGGAGATGGCAAGAGTGAATGTAAACATTCTAGGAATCAGCGAACTGAAATGGACTGGAATGGGTGAATTTAACTCAGATGACCATTATATCTGCTACTGTGGGCAGGAATCCCTCAGAAGAAATGGAGTGGCCATAATGATCAACAAAAGAGTCTGAAATGCAGTACTTGGATGCAATCTCAAAAACGACAGAATGATCTCTGTTCCTTTCCAAGGCAAACCATTCAATATCAAAGTAATCCATGCCTATGCCCCAACCAGTAACGCTGAAGAAGCTGAAGTTGAATGGTTCTATGAAGACCTTAAAGACCTTTTAGAACTAACATCCCAAAAAGATGTCCTTTTCATTATAGGGGACTGGAATGCAAAAGTAGGAAGTCAAGAAACACCTGGAGGAACAGGCAAATTTGGTCTTGGAATACAAAATGAAGCAGGGCAAAGACTAATAGAGTTTTGCCAAGAAAGTGCACTGGTCATAACAAACACCCTCTTCCAACAACACAAGAGAAGACTCTATACATGGACATCACCAGATGGTCAACACCAAAATCAGACTGATTATATTCTTTGGAGCCTAAGATGGAGAAGCTCTATACAGTCAACAAAAACAAGACCAGGAGCTGACTGTGGCTCAGATCATGAACTCCTTATTGTCAAATTCAGACTTAAATTGAAGAAAGTAGGGAAAACCACTAGACCATTCAGGTGTGACCTAAATCAAATCCCTTATGATTATACAGTGGAAGTGAGAAATAGATTTAAGGGCCTAGATCTGATAAGTAGAGTGCCTGATGAACTATGGACTGAGGTTCGTGACATTGTACAGGAGACAGGGATCAAGATCATCCCCATGAAAAAGAAAAGGAAAAAAAGCAAAATGGCTGTCTGGGGAGGCCTTACAAATAGCCTCCCTATTTGAAAAGAAGAGAAGTGAAAAGCAAAGGAGAAAAGGAAAGATATAGGCATCTGAATGCAGAGTTCCAAAGAATAGCAAGGAGAGATAAGAAAGCCTTCTTCAGCGATCAATGCAAAGAAAGAGAGGAAAACAACAGAATGGGAAAGACTAGGGATCTCTTCAAGAAAATCAGATACCAAAGGAACATTTCATGCAAAGATGGGCTAGATAAAGGACAGAAACGGTATGGACCTAACAGAAGCAGAAGATATTAAGAAGAGATGGCAAGAATACACAGAAGAACTATACAAAAAGGATCTTCATGACCCAGATAATCATGATGGTGTGATCACTGACCTAGAGCCAGACATCCTGGAATGTGAAGTCAAGTGGGCCTTAGAAAGCATCACTACGAACAAAGCTAATGGAGGTGATGGAAGTCCAGTGGAGCTATTCCAATCTTGAAAGATGATGCTGTGAAAGTGCTGCACTCAGTATGCCAGCAAATTTGGAAAACTCACAGTGGCCTTTCCCAAAGAAAGGCAATGCCAAAGAATGCTCAAACTACCGCACAATTGCACTCATCTCACACACTAGTAAAGTAATGTTCAAAATTCTCCAAGCCAGGCTTAAACAATATGTGAACTGTGAACTTCCAGAAGGTCAAGCTGGTTTTAGAAAAAGCAGAGGAACCAGAGACCAAATTGCCAACATCCACTGAATTATCAAAAAAGGAAGAGAGTTCCAGAAAAACATCTATTTCTGCTTTATTGACTATGCCAAAGCCTTTGACTGTGTGGATCACAATAAACTGTGGAAAATTGTG
Organism: Tragelaphus eurycerus; assembly: GCA_935064755.1. Lineage (NCBI taxonomy): Eukaryota > Metazoa > Chordata > Mammalia > Artiodactyla > Bovidae > Tragelaphus > Tragelaphus eurycerus. The sequence goes on from CAKXYN010000042.1 coordinate 13,404,454, forward strand.
AAAGAGATGGGAATACCAGACCACCTGATCTGCCTCTTGAGAAATTTGTGTGCAGGTCAGAAAGCAACAGTTAGAACTGTCCATGGAACAACAGACTGGTTCCAAATAGGAAAAGGAGTACATCAAGGCTGTATATTGTCACCCTTTTTATTTAACTTGTATGCAGAGTGCATCATGAGAAATGCTGGACTGGAAGAAACATAAGCTGGAATCAAGATTGCCGGGAGAAATATCAATAACCTCAGATATGCAGATGACACCACCCTTATGGCAGAAGATGAAGAGGAACTAAAAAGCCTCTTGATGAAAGTGAAAGTGGAGAGTGAAAAAGTTGGCTTAAAGCTCAACATTCAGAAAACGAAGATCATGGCATCCAATCCCATCACTTCATGGGAAATAGATAGGGAAATAGTGGAAACAGTGTCAGACTTCATTTTTTGGGCTCCAAAATCACTGCAGATGGTGATTACAGCCATGAAATTAAAAGACGCTTACTCCTTGGAAGGAAAGTTATGACCAACCTAGATTGCATATTCAAAAGCAGAGACATTACTTTGCCAACAGAGGTTCGTCTAGTCAAGGCTATGGTTTTTCCAGTGGTCATTTATGGATGTGAAAGTTGGAATGTGAAGAAGGCTTAGCACTGAAGAATTGATGCTTTTGAACTGCAAGGTTGGAGAAAACTCTTGAGAGTCCCTTGGACTGCAAGGAGATCCAACCAGTCCATTCTGAAGGAGATCAGCCCTGGGATTTCTTTGGAAAGAATGATGCTGAAGCTGAAACTCCTTTACTTTGCCACCTCATGTGAAGAGTTGACTCATTGGAAAAGACTCTGATGCTGGGAGGGTTTGGGGGCAAGAGGAGAAGGGGATGACAGAGGATGAGATGGCTGGATGGCATCACTGACTCGATGGATGTGAGCCTGAGTGAACTCTGGGAGTTGGTGATGGACAGGGAGGCCTGGTGTGCTGCAATTCATGGTGTCGCAAAGAGTCAGACATGACTGAGTGACTGATCTGATCTGATCTGATCTGATAGGAATGAAATCAGATTTTGTAAAAGAACCCAGTTTTATTCACGTATGTGCTTTGATCCACTGATTAGCATTTGCAACCATTAACTCACTTTCCTGTTGAAGGTGACTGTCATATCGCACCACTTCCAGAGCTGGCTGCACAGTTTCCAGCTATAGATGCAGACAGATCAAAGCATATGATGGACTCTCTGCATTACAGTCTATCTGGAATACTAATAATAGCCTGCACTACTTGTAAAGAATCAAGTCATTTTTCTCCACTCCTTCAAATAATCAGGGTTTCCTTGTACATGCTATTAATTGATTCAATATGCAGAAGGAATGTCTGAACTTTTCCCACGCCTTATACTTAACTGGTTTTCTATTATATACCTTAGTCTACATGCAGAGGTTGTTTTAATTCAAGTCAGGTTTTTTTTTTTTTTTTTAAATAAAAATGAAATAGGTGCTTTTTCTGTTTAGCTTTATATGCTATGCATTTTCTTATGTTTTATAATTGTGTGTATATGTGTCATCACCTACCATGTTCAATTTTGATGCTGCTTCACTTGCTTACAATAGAATTTCATTCCCTACTTTGATAAAGATATTGATATTTTTACAATGGATTCTTTATAAAGATTGTTTGTTCCTTTTAGATTTTGGTCTCAAGATTTTTAAACAGTAGCTCCAAATTTTCACAGATGACTGGTATTGATTTTCAGGCTTGTCACTATGTTGAAGACTGGGGTTCTCTTCTCTGTTTCCTTGTTTGCAATGTGATAATAGGTGTTTGCTCTTATTTCATTCCTAATTTACCCTTTGCATGGTTATAGTTCAGTCTCTTTTTAGGTAATTCTGGAGATTTTTCACATAAGAAATATTTCTGTTGTCTGATTCTTTTAAGGTTGTGTTGTGTAAAAGATATACCCAAAGTTGTAGTATGTTTCTAATATCTTTAGAAGATAAAAAACTTAAAAGGACCAACTCTTCTAATTTCTGGTTAAAGAAACATTTATTAAACATGTAAGATGTACACAAGCTGGTGATTAAAGATGAAGAGCATACAATGAAAATGTATTTAAAAACAGATTCACATAGCTTGTAATACATTTACAAGATGGAACAAAGGATTACTGAAAACCCTTTGTGTAGTCATCATTTGATATGCACAGGTCAGGTAGGATAATACTCTTTAAACTTCTAATATATCAATGAATGAAAAAAAAGTTTCTGCATTGGGCCTTAAGAGCAACTAAATTTCATAGAACTAACGAATTTATGTGTCAGGAAAAATTCAGTAAGACCATCTTATTTTACCATCACAAAAGGCTTTCAGTCATCCACTTCATATTTTCCATTTCTGCTTTAATGATCTTAGTTGAATAAAAGTAACTCAAAGTTATCTACTTGATCGGTATTTTGCAGGGGCATAGTTATCTTTTTTTTTTCTTTATGGTGGTAAATAAACACCAGAAATAACTCAAAAATGTTTCCTGAAATAATATCAATTTGGTCAAAGCTTATTTCATACCAAAATGCAATTCTACCTATGACAATTTAGAGTAAAAGTGTTAGACTATCCAATTAAAATTATTTTCATTCATCATGTCCCTATTTTCAGAAGGATGCATTACAAATTTGTTGCCTGTATTATTCAATGGTCAGGAGGAAAATTCAATAGTGAGAAGGAAAACGGAGGCCCAGTTTGCATGCTTCTCTCTTGGACATCACCAAACCACATGAGAGAAACAACAAGCAGTTTTGCTCACTTTGTGGCTAGGGTGTGGGAAAGAAAACCAAGCAAACTCTGCATAATTAAGCTTGCCCTTGCCCGTGACATAAAGAACAGAGGAAAAGAATTTCTAAATCCTGTGTTTTCTCAAACTTTTCAAATTTATATATACATATATATATACATGTAAATGCAGAACTAGCACATTTTTACTAGTTAAAAATCTGCAGTATTAAGGAAATGGACATAAAAATGTTAAATAAGGATTTATTCTTTAATTTATAAAGGGTGATTGAAAATGCATGATTGTTCTGAAGCTGACTGTATGGGAAATATATGAGTGTAATATTGGAATGTCTTCAGTATTATCTTTCCATCTGCAGCTATTTAAGAACAATACACATATTCATATGCTTCAAGCAATGGTATAGGCTTTAAAAACACTACTCCTTTTCATAAGAAATACTTTTTTTATTCAGACCTGAAAAAACTCTTCCACTCAAAGTAGTACACTTTTTGATCATAATTCAATGCATGACATCATTAATATTTTAAAAGTTGCTAAGGTAATAAATCTTTGATTATTGTACACTAAAGCTTATTATAGTATTAGCATGGTTAATACATAATGGAAGAGATAATATATCTCTAATCAAAGTTAAATCAAAATTAATATTATAATACTCTTCTGAGACTCATTTGTTATGTATGTTAATATTAAGTAATAGATAATAAAATGAGTGTAGGAAAAATTTACATGTTGGAAAGATCCTTGAAACATCATGCATTGCTAAATCAGACAAATTTTATTATTTTGTCTCAAAATAATTTAAAGATATTTAAAGACACTTAAAGCTGTCAGGGTACAAATATTGGTAAAAGTGGAAAGCATAAATAAAAATTCTATACAAAATGCCATCTTCTATAGCCAGATATTTTCATAAATGTAGGCCTTTAAAATTTAAACTATGTTCTAAGATATATTAACAAAATGAATAAGAAAAGAATTGAAATCGCTAGCTTTTTGAAGCAAGTGTATTCTCTGAGATAATTATCTCTTGTGATATGTTTAAGAAAAAGATGATAACAAGTGGAATATTTGCAGACAAATGGAGTTTCATAGATATTTAAAGAACTATAGTAATATTTACACTTCTATTTATTGTACATTTAGTACATGTCTATTCTATACGTTTTACAATGTAATAAGCCATTTAATTCTCACAGCAACTCTACAAGGTAGAACTTAATTATACTCAGCATTTTACAGTCGAGCAAAGATTACAAAGCTACTGCCAGCAATACAGATAACATTCACTCAAATACAGGTAGTCTAAACCTTGAGTTTCTACTCTTAACTACAAAGATATTATCAATAGGGTTAATGGAATTGTTGTCAATTTTTAAGGAGATATTTGGGGTTAGACTCTTTTGTCTGCTTCTTGACGTAGTGGGAATATTGATTCATCAAATGCACTAATGACACTTTGTTGACTAAACTGATTTAATAAAAATATTCTTCAGTTGAACGTAACATTAATTATAATAGACACACTCATTAAGTTCTAACCATGAAAGAATTTGGAAGTCTATTTTAGAAGATAATGTTGTAGGAGATCCCAGCATCTGTTCTCCAACAAAAATGGACAATTAAACACTTATTTATAAAGTAAAACAACTCTGGAAAAGCTCCAGGGCCCTCTTCATAAGCTTCAGCAACACAGCAGAACAACAATATTTGATAACGCGTGCTTAGTCGCTTCAGTTGTGTCTGATTCTGTGCAACCCTCTGGACTACAGCCTGCCAGACTCTTCTGTGCATGGGAAGAATGCTGGAGTGGGTCACTATGCCCTTCTCCAGTATTTGATAATAACTGCACACAAAAAAAGGAAAAGCAGATTTATTTAGTCTGCATATCTCATCCCCAAACCAGTGTTGCTCAGTGCCAACAGGGAATTCCTCAGTTAGAGTTACACTCATCAGAAAAGGAAGTCTTGTGGGCCACCAGTTTCCCCACGCTTTGGGGGCATTGCACAGAAGTCCCACTTCAATTTCCTTTCACCCAGACCAGCAAAGCGGAAATATACAGAGATGCAGCTCAGAACAAGGAAGAAAAACAGTGCTATCAATAACAGTCATGCAATAGAAGCAACCGCAGTTCATGTTGTCCTGTTGTACAGACAAACCCTGCATCTATGGTAGTACATGCTGATAGCTGGGACCCTTGCAATTACCTGTGTCCCTGCAGTTGGCCTCATTAGCCATTTCCACCTATGCTATCCACCTGCCATTGTTTATGTGTCTACAACAGAGCCCTGTCATTATTTGTGTGTGTGTGCTGTCATTTCATGCAACTCTATGCAGCTCAGTAGACTATAGCCTGTCAGATTGTGACCATGGGATTCTCCAAGCATAAAACTGGAGTCGGTTGTCATGCCCTCCTCAAAGGGATCTCCCAGACCCAGGGATCGAACCCGCATCTCTTATGTCTCTAAAGCCCTCAGCTGAATGTATGGCTGCAACTAGCTCTGGTTACTTCTGCTGCCTTCCCTGATTCCTAGACCTTTGACGTGGATGCATTGTTAATGATTCCCAGCAGCACTTATAGCCATATCCCCTGGAGTACTCACCAAGGACTATGGATATCAATGCTACAGTCCCAGTAGCTTGAGCTGAAGGGCCAACATGGCCACCAAAATCAAATACTGTCATACATCTTTGCACCTCACATCCTACATCACTAGATCCAGGGTTACAGAAAAATCCAACAGGCTCTTACCCAGAAGTGAAAGTCTTTCCTTACTGGAGTCATTCCATAAAGTCTAAAAGAGGTGATTGCTTCTTTAAATGTGTATTTATTTAGACACACAGCTAGGAATCATGAAGAATCAAGGAAACATGATGGAATCAAAAGAATACATATGTAAGAATCCAGTAACCGGCCTCTAAGAAAAAGTGATCCAGGAATTTTTCAACAAAGAATTTAAAATGTGTATACCTGAAACTTAACACAATACTATAAACCAAATATATTAAAAAAAATAATTTAAAATAATTGTTTTAAAGATGTGCAGAGAGCTACCAGAGAATTCAGTTAAGCAATTTAATGACACTAGCAAAAAGTAATATAAGAATCATAGAGGAATTTCAACAAAATGATAAGGAAAAATTAAAAACAAAGTTTGAAGTTGAAGTATGCAATAGCTAAATAGAAGAAATCAATAAAGAGCTTCAATAACAGATTGTCCAAGCAGAAGTAGTAATAAGTAAGCACAAGGACAAATCAATAGAAATTATTCAATCAGAGAAGCAAAAATTAAAGAGTGAAGAAATCCTACATGTTCTCTAGTATAAAATCAAAAGTATCAACTTGTGAATGATTTGAATTCCAGAAGGAAGAAAAAGTGACAGAAGGTTTATATAAATAAATAATGACAGAACTCAAATCTGCAGAGAGATTTGGATATCCAAATCAATGAATATCATAGGTCATCAAACATAATTAACTTAAAGAGATCATTTGCAAGACATTTTAATGAACTGTCAAAAAGCAAAAGCAAAAAGAAAATCTTAAAGATAGAAAGAAGAAAAAAATCTTGTAATTTAAAAAGAAACCACCATAAGGCTATATATTAGCAGACTTCTCAGCAGAAACCTCATAGGACAGGAAGGTGTTGGATCATATTTTCAAAATATTGGAAGAAAAAAACTGTCGGAAGAAAAAAACTGTCAACCAACAATACTTTACTCTGCAAAGCTGTCCATCACAAATAAAGGAGAGATAAGGACTTTCCCAAATAAACAAAAACTGAGTGAATTTATTACCAATGTATCTGCCTTCTAAAATTCTAAAGAAATTTATCAAGCCAAAACGAAAGATGCTAGTAGTAATAAGAAACAGATGAAAATATACAACACACTGGAAAAGGAAATACATAGTCAGATTAGAATACTCTAAAACTGTAATGTGGTGGAGTGTTAACCACAAAACTCTACTATAATTATTTAATTGTGTTCATGTTCAGCCACCAAGTTGTGTCCGACTCTTTACAACTTTATGGACTGTGGCATGCCAGGCTCCTCTGTCCATGGGATTTCCCAGGCGAGAATACCTGAATAGGTTTCCATTTCCTCCTGCAGAAGATGTTCCTGACCCAGGCATTGAACTTGTGTCTCCTGCATTGTCAAGCAGATTCTTTACCACTGAGCCAACTGGGAAACCCCAATGGTTTAATTGCACAGTATTAAAAATAACTATAGGTATAATAATCTGTGAATAGAGACATATATAAAAAGAGATAAATTTGTCACTTCAAAACATTTAAAAATGGGAAAAGGGGTATTGCTTTTTAAGTAAAGTTAATTTATTTACCAATTTAATATAAACTGTTATATCTATAGGTCTTACCTAGTGGCTCTGTGGTAAAGAATTTGCCTGTCAATGTGGAAGACACGAGCTCAATCCTTGGGTCTGAAAGATCCCCTGGAGTGAAAGATGGCAACCCACTTCAACATTCTTGCCTGGGAAATCCTATGGACAGAGAAGCCTGGTGGGCTACAGTTCATAGGTTCACAAAGAGTCAGACATGTCTGAGCAATTGAACACTCACACACATCCATTATATCTATAAGAAATTTTATGTGAGCCTTATGGCAACCATAACCCAAAAAATATACAGTAGATTCTTTCTAAGAAATAAGCTTATAGTGATCAATACCTACATTAACACGGAAGAGAAAACTTCAAAGAATATAATGCCACACATTAAGGAACTAAAAAAGCGAGAACAAAGTAAGCCCAAAGCTAGAAGAAGGAAGGAAATAATAAAGATAGGAGCAGAAATAGAGTCTGAATAAACATTAGAAAATATCGAAGCCAAGGATAGATACATAAAACTGTAACTTGCTTAATAAATAATGCATTATAATCTATCTTCACTGATCAAGTTCACTTTAATTGTTGCTACAGAAACTTGTCTTTCCTCCAAGTGTCATGCAGCCTAAACCATAAGATTTTACCCAAACTGTTTTTCAGAAACTTGGAGTCAGATGTGTCTAGTTCAAGCTCAAGCTAGTTAAGACTTATTAGCACACTGCCCTCCAACTAGGCATGCATGAGTATCCAATCAGTGATCTTTTGACATCAGAGAGTCAAAAACTTCACCCTCAGAACAGGCTAACATATCACCATTTTCTGAACATGCATCTTATGAAGCAGCTTGTCGCTTAGTTGCACTGGAAAAGAACAGTGTTTACCTCACATTTTTTTCTTATCTTCAATCACCTATCCCCAAGTTCCCTATGACTCAGCTTTATCCCATAAATATCTCAAGCCCCTCACCTTTAGGGAGGCAGATTTGAAATTTTTTCTCCCATATCCTCACTTGACTGCCTCATGAAATAAACCTTTTCTCTGATGTAAATCTCAGTGTCTCAGTGTTTGGTTCTTGCATGTTGGACAAAAACATCTGGTTCAGTAACAGATTCAACAAAGTTAGTAGTGTTTTGAACAGATAAGGGCAGTTGATAAAACTTTAGCCAGACTAATTAAGAAAATGCTCAACTGGACAAAATCAGAAGTGGAAGACAAGACATTGCTGTGATACCACAGAAATACAAACAACCACAAAACACTACTATGAACATTATATGCAAACAAATTTGAAAACCTAGAAGAAATGGATACATCTCTAGGAACATACAGACTAGACTATACCAGAACAAGACTATACCATGAAGAAATAGAAAGTCTGAACAAACCTTTGATTTTTAATGCGATTTAATCAATAATCAGAAATTAGCCCACATGGAAGAGTCCAGGATGAGGTAGTTTCACTGGTGACTTCTACGAAATATTTAATGAAGAATTAATAACAACCCTTATCAAGCCCTTCAAAAAAAAAAAGAAGGAATACTCTGAACTTGCTTTAAAAGGCCAGCTAGAGAAATTCAAGTACTGCATGATATCACTTTTATATGGAATCTTAAAAAGCTGAGATAATAGAAATAGAGAGTAGAATGGTGGTTATAAAAGGCAAGAGGTGGAGGAAATGGGGGAAATATTGGTTAAGTAGCACTAATTTCCACACATAATATAAAAATTTGGGGGGATCTAATGTACAGAAAGAATGAAGAGACGGAGACAAAGCAAAACCACACCCAGTAGTGCATGTGACTGGTGATGGAAGAGAGGTCCGATGCTGTGAAGAGCAATATTGCATAGGAATCTGGAATGTTAGGTCCATAAATCAAGGCAAATTGGAAGTGGTAAAAAAAGCAGATGGCAAGAGTGAACATCAACATTTTAGCAATCAGTGAACTAAAATGGACTGGAATGGCTGAATTTAACTCAGATGACCATTATATCTACTACTGTGAGCAGGAATCCCTTAGAAGAAATGGAATAGCCATCATAGTCAATAAAAGAGTCCAAAATACAGTATTTGGATGCAATCTCAAAAATGACAGAATGATCTCTGTATGTTTCCAAGGTAAGTCATTCAATATCAGGGTAATTCAAGTCTATGCCCTGGGCAATAATGCTGAAGAAGCTGAAGTGAACGGTTCTATAAGACCTACAAGACCTTCTAGAACTAACGCTTAAAAAAGATGTCCTTTTCATTACAGGGCACTGGAATGCAAAAGCAGAAAATCAAGAAATACCTGGAGTAACAGGCAAATTTGGCCTTGGAATACAAAATGAAGCAGGGCAAATACTAAAGAATTTTGCAAAGAGAACACACTAGTCATAGCAAACACCCTCTTCCAACAACACAAGAGAAGACTCTACACACGGACATCACCAGATGGTCAACACCGAAAAACGCTCTATATGGTCACCAAAAACAAGACAGGGAGCTGACTGTGGCTCAGATCATGAACTTCTTATTGCCAAATTCAGACTTAAATTGAAGAAAGTAGGGAAAATCTCTAGACCATTCAGGTATGACCTAAATCAAATCCCTTATGATTATACAGTGGAAGTGAGAAATAGATTTAAGGGCCTAGATCTGATAGATAGAGTGCCTGATGAACTATGAATGAGGTTTATGACATTGTACAGGAGACAGGGATCAAGGCCATCCCCAAGAAAAAGAAATGCAAAAAAAGCAAAATGGCTGTCTGAGGAGGCCTTACAAATAGCTGTGAAAAGAAGAGAAGCAAAAAGCAAAGGAGAAAAGGAAAGATACAAGCATCTGAATGCAGAGTTCCAAAGAATAGCAAGGAGAGATAAGAAAGCCTTCCTCAGTGATCAATGCAAAGAAATGGGAAACAATAGAATGGGAATATTAGAGATCTCTTCAAGAAAAGTAGAGATACCAAGGGGACATTTCATTCAAAGATGGGCTCAATAAAGGACAGAAATGGTATGGACCTAACAGAAGCAGAAGATATTAAGAAGAGGTGGTAAGAATACACAGAATAACTGTACAAAAAAGGTCTTCATGACCCAGATAATCACGATGGTGTGATCACTGACCTAGAGCCAGACATCCTGGAATGTGAAGTCAAGTGGGCCTTAGGAAGCATCACTATGAACAAAGCTAGTGGAGGTAATGGAATTCCAGTTGAGTTATTTTAAATCCTGAAAGATGATGCTGAGAAAGTGCTGCACTCAGTATGCCAGCAAATTTGGAAAACTCAGCAGTGGCCACAGGCCTGGAAAACATCAGTTTTCATTCCAATCCCAAAGAAAAGCAATGCCAAAGAATGCTCAAACTATCACACACTTGCACTCATCTCACACAATAGTAAAGTAAGGCCCCAAATTCTCCAAGCCAGGCTTCAGCAATATGTGAACTATGAGCTTCCAGATGATCAAGCTGGTTTTAGAAAATGCAGAGGAACCAGAGATCAAATTGCCAACATCCTCTGGATCACGGAAAAAAACAGGAGAGTTCCAGAAAAGCATCTATTTCTGCTTTATTGACTATGCAAAAGGCTGTGACTGTGGATCACAATAAACTGTGGAAAATTCTGAAAGAGATGGGAATACCAGACCACCTGACCTGCCTCTTGAGAAACCTGTATGCAAGTCAAAATAAATATAAACCTGTATGCAGAAACAACAGTTAGAATGGGATATAGAACAACAGCCTGGTTCCATATAGGGAAGGGAGTTTGTCAAGGCTGTATATTGTCTCCCTGTTTATTTAACTTACATGCAGAGTATAACATGAGAAATGGTGGGCTGCACCATTGATACCACCCTTATGGGAGAAAGCGAAGAACTAAAAAGCCTCTTGATCAAAGTGAAAGAGGAGTGTGGAAAAGTTGATCTAAAGTTCAGCATTCAGAAAACTAAGATCATGGCATCAGGTCCCATCACTTCATGGCAAATAGATGGGGAAACAGTTAAAACAGTGGCAGACTTTATTTTGGGGGGGCTCCAAAATCACTGCAAATGGTGACTGCAGCCATGAACTTAGAAGATGCTTACTCCTTGGAAGAAAATTCATGACCAAACTAGACTGCATATAAAAAGCAGAGACATTACTTTGCAAACAAAGGTCCATCTAGTCAGGGCTATGGCTTTTCCAGTAGTCATGTATAGATGTGAGTTGGACTATAAAGAAAGCTGAGCACCGAAGAATTGAAGCTTTTGAATTGTGGTGTTAATTGTGGTGAGTCTTAAGACTCTTGAGAGTCCCTTGGACTGCAAGGAGATCCAGCCAGTCCATTGAAGGAAATCAGTCTTGAATATTCATTGGAAGGACTGATGTTGAAGCTAAAATTCCAATACTGTGGCCACCTGATGCAAAGAGCTGACTCATTGGAAAAGACCCTGATCCTGGGAAGGACTGAAGGCAGGAGGAAAAGGGGCTGACAGAGGATGAGATGGTTAGATGGCATCGCTGTCTCAATAGTTATGAATTTGGGTAAGTTCCTGGAGTTGGTGATGGACAGGGGGGCCTGGCCTGCTGCAGTCCATGGGGTCACAAAGAGTTGGACATGACTGAGGACTGACTGAACTGAATGTACAGAATTGTGATCATAGTCAATCATACTGTTTTATATACTTGAAATTTGCTGAGACTTAAATTTTAAATGTTTGCACTAAAAATTGGAAATGATAACTATGTGATGTAATGGAGGTGTTACTTATAATCTACTGTGTAATCCGTTTACTGATTAAGTGTATTAAGTCAACATGTTGCATACTTTAAACTTATGCAATGTTGTATATCAGTGATACCTCAATAAATTTAGAAACAAACTATTTTCAAAAATTTATAGTATTTGGTAGCATTGGCAAAAAATTTTGTGATTTTGCTTTGTTTCTTCTGTTAAGAAAAATCATCCTGAATGATAAAAAAATTTTGTTTGCAAATTCAGTTTCCTCTTATATCAAACCAAATTGATTACCATGCACCTCTATGTAGTAGCATTTTTGAGGGACACTCTTAGATTAAAGAGTGTCAAAACATACAAACTTTGCTTTTCCAAATGAAAACTTTTTCTACTGTTGTGCTAGTTAGAAATCTATAGACTTACTATTCTGATTTAGTGATGTACATAGAAGTTTCCCAGTGATAAACTCCAGGGGTAAGCTAAGATCTTACCCTTCAGGTCATAAGGAAGTTGAATTAGTTATACCTCTTACCATTCCCTTATCACCTAGTACTAATCATATATTACTATTTCCTGCTAGTAGGTATTTACTCTTAAATGTCAATTTTCTCCATCTATTAAAGTCTTTAAAGGAAAAGATTCGATTTTGTTTGCCATAGGATACTCAGAACCAAGCACATGTGAGTCACCAGTTGCTGTTTAATGGATGAGTGAATGAATGAATGAGTTAAATATAGACCAGTGTATAGACATTTAAAAGAAGAGTATGCTTTTTCTCTTTTGATCATGAATGTAAAAATACAGTTCTTTTGCTTACATTTCTTTCACTTGAAATTGTAAGCATAAAGCAAAAATCATAACTTGAGGGAAAATTGGTTTCAAAATTATTAGTAAGAAGCAAACCTGCTCATTTAGATACTACCTGGAATAAAACAGTCACAGCTCAGTGGAAGCCATGCATAAAATCACAATGGGAGAACTAAAGCAATAACAATAATAAGACAAATAATAATAGCCACTAACTGAATATAAAAAATAAAAATTTTCATTTGAACCCAATAATTGATATTGGATGCAGATTAAAATCAAATGATTTTTTTGTGTATTGTCATGCTTCCCAACTAGAGTTTATTTGCTTCCCTATTCATTGAAGGAAGTATTGGCAATATCAGGAGACCTTTTTGATTATTACAAGTTGCTTGCTTGCTCGTGGGTCTGTTGAGTAGGGCCAAGCATGCCAGTTAATATCTTACAATGCACAGGATAATTTCCTCTATGCCTCTGTTCCCTATCAACAAAGAATTATCTAGTCCAAAATATCAATAGTGCTGAGGTTGATAAATCCTGATGTAATATGTAACAATCAATTACTCATTCAAAGCCTCCATTTGAATATTATTCTTCAAGTAAACAAATTAGATTCTAGGCTTTCCATAGTTTTTAATATTTACTCAATTTGGCTCTTTAAAAGTAATAACTGTCTTGGGTCAAATTTTACAAACTTTATTTCCTCCAGAGTATTTCTTCTGCAATTCTGGTTTTTATCATTAGAAGACTGAATTGGAAATTTGATCTTAAAGACTTTGCTTATGTTAAAATTCTATTCACTTGTATTTTGACTAGAAAACATATAATAAGATAAACAAATGGTGTTTATTTGTCTAATATATTTGTGTTTAACATATATATTAGTTTTTTTTAGGAATGACAAATGGACACAAATATTTGGAGATTTAATATATGTATGTGCATGTGTGTTCAGTTGCTCAGTCAAGTCCAACTCTTTTTGACCCCAGAGACTGTAGCTGACCAGGCCCCTCTGTCCTCAGGAATTTCCCAGCAAGAATACTGGAGTGGGTTGCCATTTCCTCCTCCAGGGAAATTTCCCTACCCAGGGGTCTAACCCACATCTCCTGCATCAGCAGGCAGACTCTTTATCATTGAGTCACCTCGAAATCCCTTAGCATATGTAAGTAATATTTTTTATTTCAGAAGACTTCTGTATTCATTTTTTTTTATTTCTGTTATAAGAAATTATGACAAATTTAGCATTAACATGCGTTTATTATCTCATTATTTCTACAGGTTAGAAATGAAGGTGGACTCCACTGAGTCCTCTCCCTAGGGTCTCACAGGCAAAATTCAAGGTATAGGCAAAAACAAGACCCTCACACAATGCTCTGGGCAGGAATTCATTTCCACATTTGTTCACATTAATACCTATATTAACTAGAAATCTCCCTGTTTTATATGTTAAATAAGTTTAATTCTACCTCCAAGTTATTTTGTCACACAAAGGAACATATTCACAAGTTCCAGCCATGAGGGTGTAGTTTTTTTTGGCAGGATGAGGAGGGGGGTGGCATTCTGCCTGCCACAAATCCTATTTTATATTTTTAAAATGTTTTAGAAATAATGACAACAATCTTTGATATTTAATTAATATTCATATGTCCTAGATATTTTAGTCACTTTCATACATAATGTATTTCACTCATCACTGAAGTGAATTATTTTAATGTTTCTATTACAAGCATCATTTAGGTGGATCCTATTAATAAAACAGTAGTTAAAATAGCAATTGCATTGACACATTAAAAATATCCAATGGAATATTTGATTATTCTTACCGAAACTACCTTGTTTTCCCCCAAGTAATTCATTGCTACCTGAGAAATTCAATGAGAGACCAAAAACAATTTGGATCCCATTCTCAAAGGACTTTAGTGAAGAGTTTTCTTCTCAACAAAGAATAGACATCTGAATAGATGCCTATCTATTCAGTTTTAGTCTATACCATTACGCTGCTAAAAGGAAAGATTGTTAGAAATGCTTGTCAATCAGATCAAATGAAAATCAAAATGAAAATCTGACAAACTGCAGGAAACATTTAGAGCAACATTAAGTGGGTTCAAAATGATAGCCCTCCTCACTGAAGTTCTTTGAGAACAGAGTGTCTATATGCCAGAGATGACATAAGGACTGGAGTTAAAGAAGTGAGAAAAGCATCTGTAAGGAATGCAAGTCTATCTTTATTATGGCTTTACAAAGTATAGAAGAAGTAATTGTTATTGTTCAGTCACTAAGTCAGGTCTGACTCTTTGTGACTCCATGAACTGCAGCACACCATGCTTCCCTGTCCTTCACTATCTCCTGGAGTTTGCTCAAACTCATGTCCATTGAGTCAATGATGTCATCCAACCATCTCATCCTCTGTCGCCCCCTTCTCCTCCTGCCCTCAATCTTTCCCAGCATCAGGGTTTTTTCCAATGTGTCAGCTTTTCGCATCAGGTGGCCAAAATTTAGAGCTTCAGCTTCAGCATCAGTCCCTCCAATGAATATTCAGGGTTGATTTCCTTTAGGATTGATATAGGTTACTTTTTTTTTTTTGCATTCGGTTAGATCAAAGAAAAGGATATCTGGAACAGTATATACAATATGTGAAGGAAGTTTCTTTCAGAAATTAAATTAAAGGACATTTTTAACTGAATATCAAAATAGCATTAGAACTCAAAATTGTAATCAAAGAAAAACTAAAAAAGGAAGAAAATAAAAAGATTGTGCTTAGCATTTTATCAAATGTTCATTTGATTAAAAGACAACATGCAAAAAACTCAAGAAGAAACAGTAAATTGCAAAACCACATCAGAGGAGGTAAAAACAGGTGAGTTGAAACTGTTAACTTTACTAGCTAAAAAGACATTACACATCCAATGCCCAGGAGATAGAGTTCTGCAACTTCTTTAGTTGATAATATTGTTTTTATGATACCATGATACCCACTTGTATTGAATCCATATATATAAAATTCTTAAATCTATCAATCAAATTTAAAAGTCTGGCCAAAAATCCCATGGGCTCAACGTTAAATTTCCCCACATTTGTCAAACCCGCTTATATTGAATTTCCACTTACATCAACCTATTAGTTCCCCAGCAATGCTGTGTTTTTAGAGGGCTTTATACCACTTCCTGGTGCTGCAGAGAAGAGGCAGAACAAGAGATTGACACTACCAATGTGCTTTTCTACAAATATTGAATTGCTTTATTTTATCAAAATTTCTGTCTGCTCTCTGAAAATTAGATATACAGTAAACTCACTTCACTTTGTACAGAGTTAGAACAAAGTTGACTGAAATTGTTAAGGTACTAAACATTGATGAAATGCTTACCTGCTTTTTTCTGTCTTGTTCTAATATTGAAGATTATTATCTTAAAAAATCGCTACAAATATTTCAGGACACTTTTCCTATTGTAGGAAAAGATAGTGGATAAATGTATTTCCCTTTGAAATTATAAAACGTGTTTTGTTTTTAATTTATGGAGCATAAATTGCATAGCATCTGTCTTAAGGCTATCTTTGGCACTTAAGACTTTAGATTGGCTATAAAAGACAGGATCTTGTAAAAGTGTGAATATTTACATCACAATATTATTTTTGTTGTTTAACCATTCTAGGTTAGGCACACAAATTTTACTTTATTACACTTAAGAAAAATTCCTGTTGTTGCATTTTGCCTGAAATTAGAAAATCTTTTTTTAGAAGTTTAAGAGACACGTTGTAACTTTCATATTCAGGGGAAACATTTGAAACTAGATTGATTTCTTTGATCATAATGTACATTTTAATTTAATTTGCATAAACCCTGCTATTGAAAATATGTATTAGGGGTAAATAACCCACTCCAGTGTTCTTGCCTGGAGAATCCCAGGGACGAGGGAGCCTGCTAAGCTGCCGTCTATGGGGTTGCACAGTCGGACACGACTGAAGCAACTTAGCAGCAGCAGCAGCAGCAGCATGCTGAAGAATAATGCATTATATAGAGAGTTATTTACTTCTTTTAAATAAATATGTTTAGGAAATGAACATCCAAATTTATTCCAAATGGTAAGTATCTGACAAAAGATGAAGAATAAAATAATTTAAAGACAAAAAAAGCTCCTGCTTATAGAAAACATTTTATAACCTGTGTTTTATGAGGTGTTAGTGCTTCATGGGTGTAGGGCATGGCAACTCACTCCAGTAGTCTTGCCTGGAGAATTCCCATGGTCGAAGGAGCCTTGTGGCTAGTCCATGAGGTCACAAAGGGCAACTGAGTGACTAAGCATAGCACAGTGTTTCCTTGGGAGAAAACTTCAGAATTGTTTACATACTAAAATGGATATATGCATTATAAAAATAAAAATTTGAGCAATATCCTTAACTATTGACATTAATGACTCCACTGAAAATAATTCATTATTAATGAAATTATTTTCATAATTATAATTTTGTTTATCAAGATATGTTCGTGGTAAGTTCTTTTTATTTCATTATTTAGTGGGAAATATTTGTTACCATGATTGACTTCTCAAATTTTCTGATACAAATTGTACTCCTAGTAAAGATCTTCAAAATTTTTTAACTCAGCTTAGAAAATGTTAATTAATAGTATGACAAATCTCATGAATGGATAAATATGGTGATTTTTGTGTTCATTGTTTAAATGACTGCTCCTAAGTTTATTGATTCATAATCATGTACAAAACATTTGTGAAGTGCCAACTATGTCTGCAATGGAACTAAGTGTAGTAATGGGAAAATAAGAATAAATAAGGCACAATGCTGTACCTGTGGCATTTTATAGCATACAAGAGTGATTGACATATAAACTATATCTTGATTCAAGATATCAGAAGAAATGTATGAACTATCATGTAAGCAATAAGAAAAGATAGCCTTTTTATGATTAGAGGAACAATATTCTCTTACAGAAATCAGAGCCAACCTCACTCCTATCCCATGGTTAACTTTTTTTTTTTTTTTTGAAGGATAATTGCTTTACAAAATTTTGGTTTTTTTGTCAAATGTCAATATGAATCAGTCATAGATATACATATATCTGCTCCCTTTTGAACCTCCCTCCCATCTCTCTCCCTATCCCACCAATCTAGGTTGATACAGAGCCCCTGTTTGAGTTTCCTGAGTCACACAACAAATTCCCATTGGCTATCTCTTTTATATATGGTAATGTAAGTTTCCATGTTACTCTTTCCATACTTCTCACCCTCTTCTCCCCTCTCCCCATGTCCATAAGTCTATTTTCTATGTCTGTTTCTCCATTGCTGCCCTGTAAATAAACTCTTCTGTACCATTTTACTAGATTCTGTATATATGTGTTAGAATATGATATTTATCTTCCTCTTTCTGACTTACTTCACTTGGTATAATAGGTTCTAGATTCATCCACTTCATTAGAACTGACTCAAATGTATTCTTTTTTATGGCTGAGTAATAGTCCATTTTGCATATGTACCACAACTTCTTTATCCATTCATCTATTGATGGACATCTAGGTTGCTTCCTTGTTCTAGCTATTGTAAACAGTGCCGCAATGAACAATGGGATACAGGTATCTTTTTCAATTTTGCTTTCCTCAGGAATAAGACAATGGCAACCCACTCCAGTACTCTTGACTGGAAAATCCCATGGACGGAGGAGCCTGGTAGGCTGCAGTCCATTGGGTCACAAAGAGTCAGACACAACTGAGCAACTTCACTTTCACTTTTCACTTTTATGAATTGAAGAAAGAAATGGCAAACCACTCCAGTGTTCTTGCCTGGAGAATCCCAGGGATGGGGGACCCTGGTGGGCTGCCATCTATGGGGTCACACAGAGTCGGACACAACTGAAGCGATTTAGCAGCAGCAGCAGGGTATATGCCTAAGAGTGGGATTGCTGGGTCATATACTGGTTTTATCCCTACATTTTCAAAGACTCTCCATACTGTCTTCCATAGTCACTGTATCAATTTACATTCCCACTAACAGTGCAAGAGTGTCCCTTTTCTCCAACCCTCTCTAGCAATTATTGTTTGTAGACTTTTTGATGATGATCATTCTGACTGGTGAGAGGTGATATCTCATTGTAGTTTTGATTTGCATTTCTCTAATAATGTACTTATATGCAGAGTACAGCATGAGAAATGCTGGGCTGGAAGAAGCACAAGCTGGAATCAAGATTGCCAGGAGAAATATCAATAACCTCAGATATGCAAATGACACCACCCATATGGCAGAAAGTGAAGAGGAACTAAGAAGCCTCTTGATGAAGGTGAAAGAAGAGAGTGAAAAAGTTGGCTTAAAACTCAACATTCAGAAAATGAAGATCATGGCATCCAGTCCCATCACTTCATGGGAAATAGATGGGGAAATAGTGGAAACAGTGTCAGACTTTATTTTTTGGAGCTCCAAAAGCACTGCAGGTGGTGACTGCAGCCATGAAATTAAAAGACACTTACTCCTTGGAAGAAAAGTTATGACCAACTTAGATAGCATATTCAAAAGCAGAGACATTACTTTGCCAACAAAGGTCCATCTAGTCAAGGCTATAGTTTTTCCTATGGTCATGCATGGATGTGAGTTGGACTGTGAAGAAGGCTGAGTGCCGAAGAATTGATGCTTTTGAACTGTGGTGTTGGAGAAGACTCCTGAGAGTCCCTTGGACTGCAAGGAGATCCAGCCAGTCCATTCTGAAGGAGATCAGCCCTGGGATTTCTTTGGAAGGAATGATGCTAAAGCTGAAACTCTAGTACTTTGGCCACCTCATGTGAAGAGTTGACTCATTGGAAAAGACTGATGCTGGGAGGGATTGGGGGCAGGAGGAGAAGGGGACGACAGAGGGGGAGATGGTTGGATGGCATCACTGACTCGATGGATGTGAGTCTGAGTGAATTCTGGGAGTTGGTGATGGACAGGGAGGCCTAGCGTGCTGTGATTCATGTGGTCTCAAAGAGTAGGACACGACTGAGCAACTGAACTGAACTGAACTGAATAATGAGCAATGTTGAGCATCTTTTCATCTTTTCATGTGTTATCCATCTGAATATCTTCTTTGGATAAATGTCTTTTTAGGTTTTTCCCCCCACTGTTTGATTGGGTTGTTTGTTTTTCTGGCATTGAGCTATATGAGCTGCTTGTATATATTTTTTTGACATTCTTTTTTTTTTTTGCTTAACTTTACAATATTGTATTGCTTTTACAATACATCAAGATGGATCCACCGCCAGTATACACATGTTCCCCATCCTGAACCCTCCTCCCTCTCCCCTCCCCACACCATCCCTCCAGGTCGTCCCAGTGCTCCAGCCCCAGGCATTTGTTATCAGGCAGCGTACCTGGACTGACAACTCATTTCAGATATAATATTATACATATTTCAATGCTATTCTCCCCAATCATCCCACCCTCTCCCAGTCCCAGAGTCCAAAAGTCTGTTCTATACATCAGTGTCTCTTTTGCTGTCTCGTAAATAGGGTTATTTTTACCATCTTTCTAAATGTCATATATATGCGTTAGTATACTGTATTTGTGTTTTTGTTTCTGGCTTACTTCACTCTGTATAATAGGCTCCAGTTCCATCCACCTCCTTAGAACTGATTCAAATGTATTCTTTTTAATGGCTGAGTAATACTCCATTGTGTATATGTACCACAGCTTGCTTATCCATTCATCTGTGGATGGACATCTAGGTTGCTTCCACGTTCTGGCTATTGTAAACAGTGCTGCTATGAACATTGGGGTACACGTGTCTCTTTCAATTCTGGTTTTCTCAGTGTATATGCCCAGCAGTGGGATTGCTGGATCATAAGGCAGTTCTATTCCCAGTTTTTTGAGGAATCTCCATACTGTTCTCCATGGAGAACAGCAGCAGCAGCAATCTCCATGGAGAACAGTATGGAGATTCCTCAAAAAACTGGGAATAGAACTGCTTGTATATTTTTGAAATTAATCCTTTGTCAGTTGTTTCATTTGCTATTATTTTCTCCTATTCTGAGGGTTGTCCTTTCACTTTGCTTATAGTTTCTTTTCCTGTGCAAAAGCTCTTAAGTTTAACCATGTCCTACTTTTTTATTTTTGTTTTTATTTCTGTTACTTTAGGAGGTGGGTCATAGAGGATCTTGCGTTGATTTATGTCATCTAGTGTTCTGCTTATGTCTTCCTCTAAGAGTTTTATATTCTCTGGTCTTACATTTACGTCTTTAATCCATTTTGAGTTTATCTTTGTGTATGGTGTTAGAAGGTGTTCTAATTTCATTCTTTTACATGTAGATACCTAGTTTTCCCAGCATCATTTATTGAGGAGGATGTCTTTGTCCCATTGTATAGTCTTGCCTCCTTTGTGAAAACTAAGGTACCTATAGAAGCATGGTTTTATTTCTGGACTTTTTATCTTTTTCCACTGGTCTATATTTCTGTTTTTGTGCCAGTACCATACTGTCTTGATGTCTATAGCTTTATAGTATAGTCTGAAGTCAGCAAGGTTGACTCCTCCAGCTCCATTTTTCTTTCTCAAGACTGTTTTGGCTATTCAGGGTCTTTTGTGTTTCCATACGAATTGTGAATTTTTTTGTTCTAGTTCTGTCAAGAATGCCATTGGTAATGTGACAGGGATCCCATTGCATCTGTAGATTGCATTTGGTATTATATCATTTTCACAATAATGATTCTTCAGGAACATGGAATATTTCCCCATCTGTATATGTCATCTTTGATTTCTTTCATCAGTGTCTTATAATTTTGTGTGTACAGTTCTTTTTTCTCCTTGCTGCTGCTGCTGCTGCTAAGTCGCTTCAGTCGTGTCCGACTCTGTGCGACCCCATAGACGGCAGCCCACCAGGCTCCCCCGTCCCTGGGATTCTCCAGGCAAGAACACTGGAGTGGGTTGCCATTTCCTTCTCCAATGCATGAAAGTGAAAAGTGAAAGTGAAGTCGCTCAGTCGTGTCCGACTCCCAGCGACCCCCATGGACTGGAGCCCACCAGGCTCCTCCATCCATGGGATCCTCCAGGCAAAAGTACTGGGGTGGGGTGCCATTGCCTTCACCTTTTTCTCCTTAGGTAAGTTTATTCCAAAATAATATATTATTATGGTTGCAGTGGTGAATGGGATTGATTCCTTAATTACTCTTTCTGATTTTTCATTGTTAGTATATAGAAATGCAAATGATTTCTGTGTACTGATTTTGTATCCTGCAACTTTTCTAAATTCACTGATCAGCTCTAGTAATTTTCTGATACTATCTTTAGGGTATTCTATATATAGTGTCATGTCATCTGCAAACAGTGAGATCTTTAATTCTTCTTTTCCAATCTGAATTCCTTTTTTTTTTTTTTTCCTTCTTTTTCTTCTCTGATTGCTGTAGCTGGGACTTTCAGAACTACATTGAATAATAATGATGAAAGTGGACACCCTTGTCTTGTTCCTGACCTTAGGGGGGAATGCTTTCAGTTTTTTAACATTGAAATAATGTTTGCTGTAGGCTTATCATACATGGCCTTTACTATGTTGAGGTAGGTTCCTTCTATGCCCATTTTTTGAAGAGTTTTAATCATAAATAGGTGCTGAATTTCATCAAAGGCTTTTTCTGCATCTAATAAGATGATCATATGGTCTTTATCTTTCAATTTATTAATATTGTGTATCACATTGATTTGCATATATCAAAGAATCCTTTCATTCCTGGAATAAACCCAAATTGATCATGGTATGTGAGCTTTTTGGTGTGTTGCTGAATTCTGTTCGCTAAAATTTTGTTGAGGACTTTTTAATCTATGTTAATCTGTGATATTGGCCTGTTGTTTTCTTTTTTTGTTGTCTTTGTCTGGTTTTGGTATCACAGTGATAGTGGCCTCATAGAATGAGTTTGGAAATGTTCTTTCCTCTGTAATTTTTTGGAAGAGTTTTATAAGTATAAGCATTAGCTCTTCTCTAAATGTTTGATAGAATTCTCCCAGGTTGCCATCTGGTCATCTGGTCCTGGGCTTTATTTTGGGGGAGTTTTTTTTTTTTTTTTTTTTTTAATCACAGCTTCAATTTCAGTGCTTGTAATTGGGTTGTTCATAATTTCTATTTCTTCCTGGTTCAGTCTTGGAAGATTCAACTTTTCTAAGAATCTGTCCATTTCTTCCAGGTTATCCATTTTGTTACCATATAGTTGTTCATAATAGTCTCTTATAATCCTTTTTATTTCTTCATTGTCTGTTGTAACCTCTCCTTTTTCATTTCTAAATTTGTTGATTTGATTCTTCTCTCTTTTTTCTTGATAAGTCTGGCTAAAGGTTTGTCAAGTTTGTTTATCTTCTCAAAGAGCCAGCTTTGCATTTAATTTATCTTTACTATTGTTTCTTTCATTTCTCTTTCATTTCTGCTTGAATCTTTATGATTTCTTTCCTTCTACCAATTTTAAGTTTTTATTCTTCTTTTTCCAGTTGTTTTATTTGAAAAGTTAGGTTTTCTATTTTATGCTTTTCTTGTTTCTTGAGGTAGAATTGTGTTGCTGTAAACGTCCCTCAGAACTGCTTTCACTGCATCCTATAGGTTTTGAGTTGTCATGTTTTCATTGTCATTTGTTTCTAGAATTTTTTTGATTTCCCATCGATTTCTTCAGCAATCTGTTGGCTATTTAGAAACATGTTATTTAATCTTCATGTGTTTCTATTTCTTACAGGATTTTTCTTGTAATTGATATCTAGTCGGATAGCATTGTGGTTGGAGAAGATGCTTGATATGATTTCAATTTTCTTAAATTTACTCAGGTTTGATTTGTGACCCAAGTTATGGTCTATCCAGGAAAATGTTCTATGTGCACTTGAGAAGAAGGTATATTCTTCTGCATCTGGGTGAAATGTCCTGAAGATATCAATAATTCATCTCATCTAATGTATCATTTAAGACTTGTGTTTCCTTTCTAATTTTCTGTTTTGATGATCTGTCCATTTGTGTGAGTGGGGTGTTAAAGTCTCCTACTCTTATTGTATTACTGTCAATTTCTCCTTTTATGTATGTTAGTGTTTGTCTTATGTATTGGGGTGTTCCTATGTTGGGTGCATAGATATTTACAATTGTAATGCCTTCCTCTTGGTTTGATCCCTTGATCATTATGTAGTATCCTTCCTTATCTCTTGTAGTCTTTATTTTAAGGTCTATTTAAAATAAATGAGGATTGCTACTCCAGCTTTGTTTTGCTTCCCATTTGTATGGAATGTTTTTCCATTCTCTCGTTTTCAGTCTATATGTGTCTTGAAGTCTGAGTGAGTTTCTTGTAGACAGCATATATATGGGTCTTGTTTTTGTATCCATTCAGCCAGTCTGTGTCTTTTGGTTGGAGCATTTAATCCATTTACATTGAAAGTAATTATTGATATATATGTTCTTATTGCCATTTTCTTAATTGTTTGGGATTGATTTCATAGATATTTTTCTTCTTTTGTATTTCTTGACTATATAGGTCTCTTTAACATTTGTTGTAAAGTGGTGTGGTGGTACTAAATTCTCTTAACTTTTGCTTGTCTGGGAAGTTTTTTATTTCTCCATTAATGTTGAGTGAGATTCTTGCTGGTTAGAGTAATCTTGGTTGTAGATTTTTCCTTTCCAGTAATTTAATTATATTCTGCCATTCCCTTCTGGCCTTCAGAGTTTCTGCTGAAGATCAGCTATTAAGTGTATGGGGTTTCCCTTGTATATTACTTGTTGCTTCTCCCTTCCTGCTTTTAATATTCTTTCATTGTGTTTAGTCTTTGTTAGTTTGAGTAATATGTGTCTGGGCATGTTTCTCCTTGGGTTTATCCTGTATGGGACTCTGTGCCTCTTGGGCTTGATCGACTGTTTCCTTTTCCATGTTGGAGAAATTTTCAGCTATAAAATCTTCAAAAATTTTCTCATACCCTTTTTTTTTCTCTTCTTCTTCTGTTAGATAGTTCAGTTGCTCAGTCATGTCTGACTCTTTGTGACCCCGTGAATCACAGCATGCCAGGCCTTCTGTCCATAACCAACTACCGGAGTTCACCCAAACACATGTCTGTTGAGTCGTGATGCCATCCAGCCATCTCATCCTCTGTCATCCCCTTCTCCTCCTGCCCCCAATCCCTCCCAGCATCAGAGTCTTTTCCAATGAGTCAACTCTTCGCATGAGGTGGCCAAAGTACTGGAGTTTCAGCTTCAGCATCATTCCTTCCAAAGAAATCCCAGGGCTGATCTCCTTCAGAATGGACTGGTTGGATCTCCTTGCAGTCCAAGGGACTCTCAAGAGTCTTCTCCAACACCGCAGTTCAAAAGCATCAATTCTTCGGTGCTCAGCTTTCTTCACAGTCCAACTCTCACATCCATACATGAACATAGGAAAAACCATAGCCTTGAGTAGATGAACCTTTGTTGGCAAAGTAATGGGACCCCTATAATTCCAGTGTTTGATATTGTCCCAAATGTGTCTTACACTATCCTCAGCTCTTTTCATTATTTTTACTTCATTCTGCTCTTCAGAACTTATTCCTACCATTTTATCTTCCAGCTAACTGATGCATTCTTCTGCTTCAGATATTCTGCTATTGCTTTTAATTTCAGTAATTGCTTTGTCTCTGTATGTTTATTATTTAATTCTTCTAGGTCTTTGTTAATTGATTCTTGTATTTTCTCCATTTTGTTTTCAAGGTTTTTGATCATCTTTACTATCATTATTCTTTTTCATGTAGTTTGCCCATTTCCTCTTCATTTATTTGGACTTCTGTATTTCTAGTTTGTTCCTTCAATTGTGTATTTCTCTGCCTTTTCATTATTTCTTTTTCTAACTTATTGTGTTTGAGGTCTCCCTTTCCCAGGCTTCAAGGTTGAATTCTTTCTTCCTTTTGGTTTCTGCACTCCTAAGGTTGGAGAAGGCAATGGCACCCCACTCCAGTACTCTTGCCTGGAAAATCCCATGGATGGAGGAGCCTGGTGGGCTGCAGTCCATGGGGTCGCTAAGAGTCGGACACGACTGAGCGACTTCACTTTCACTTTTTCGCTTTCATGCATTGGAGACGGAAATGGCAACCCACTCCAGTTTTCTTGCCTGGAGAATCCCAGGGGCAGGAGAGCCTAGTGGGCTGATGTCTATGGGGTCACGCAGAGTCGGACACGACTGAAGTGACTTAGCAGCAGCAGCAGCAAGGTTGGTCCAGTAAGCTTCGTATAGGGTGATATTTGTGCTGAGTTTTTGTTTGTTTGTTTATTTTTCTTCTAATGGGCAAGGCTGAGTGAAGTGGTAATCTTTTCTGCTGATGATTGGGTTTGTATTTTTGTTTTGTTTGTTGTTTAGAATGAGGCATCCTGTAGGGGTGCTACTGGTGGTTGGGTGATGCTGGGTTTTGTATTCAAGTGGTTTCCTTTGTGTGAGTTCTCACTATTTGGTATTCCCTAGGGCTATTTCTCTGGTAGTCTAGGGTCTTGTAGTCAGTGTTTCCATTCCAAAGGCTCAGGGCTTGATCTTGATTTCAGCTGGAAGATGGGAAATCTGTTTTTTGGCAGATCCAGACTCCTTATGACTTGAAAACAGTTCAATATACTTAGAAATGGCTTGAGTCAGAGTACTACTGATGTGCCATTCTTTCAGGTGCATCTGCTTCTTCAAAGAATCTGGGAAGCTTCTTCCAGTGATTGCTGGAAAGTTCTAACACAAACTCACTCCTCCATTTGTCTCTCTCCTTGGAGAGCATACTCTGCCTAGCGAGAGAGCTCCTTTGGATCTGCTCCAGCAGCCTCGTGCTGGTGTCTATGAAGCCATTCTTGCAGTACTCAGCCTGGGGAATGCCTTTCCTCCTGCACTCAACCATGAATTCCACTCCTCCTTTACCCTAAAATGGAACAGAAGAGGTTGCGGTCACCTGCCTGGAGAAGCCGGGCAGGCCACCTGGGCACATCCCATGGTTAACTCTTACATAATTTATTTCATTAATTTATTCATTTAAGAAACAATTTGGGTAAGTTTTATGTGCAGGACACACATATATAAAAGCACACTGCAATGTGGTAGATAAGTTCAAGAATAAAGACAACCAATGAATTCTGCCTGATACACTAGAAAGGGAACTCAGAGAGGAAGCAAAGGTGCCCTTTGGACAGTTTCTGGAAGAAAAAATAATTTTCATATTAGAGGAGAGGATGAGAAAGTGTCCTGGGCAAATGGGGAACACAATGTGTAAAGAAACAATGTGAAAAATCAAGTGTTTAAGAAAAATTTTATAATTTTCAAAATGACATTATTTTTGAGGAAGAGTTACCTAAGCAAAGTATATAATCCCCTGGTTCTTGTCCAATATATAAATCCAAAATAAAATATATACCAGTAATTCATTATAAGCATAATGACTTATTTGTCATGAAATATACATTTAAAAATAATATAAAATGGATGGTATTTTTTAACTTTTTAATTGAAGTATAACTTATACAAACCATGCTAATATTGTGTTCCATTTCATGATTCTTTTTACCTATATAATCACTGATATTGCCACCAACTAGATTACAGATGCAAATTTTCAGCATTTCTTTCCCTCTTACTTCTTTTCCTGATCACTACCTACCTACCAAGTGTAATCATTACTCTGACTTCTATCATCCTAAATTAACTTAGGCTGTTTATGAAGTCCATTTAAATACAGTCATACACCATGTATGTTGTGTCTGGCTTCTTTCATCAAAATTATATTTTGAGATTCTTCTTCATTGTCGCATGTATCAGCATTTGGTTTGTTTTTTCATTATTTGAGTTACATTTCACCATAATATGTTTATTCTGTTTCATGCTTTTGCACATTTAGTTTGCTTCTAGTTTGAGGCTATTCAGAATTAAATTGCTATGAATATCTTTATAATGAATGTTGGCATACATTTCTGTTGGGCATACATTTCTAATGGGTGTGTGTACATGCTGCTTCAGTCATGTCTGACTCTTTGTGACCCAGTGAACTGTAGCCTGCCAAGCTCCTCTGTCCATGGGATTTTTCAGGCAAGAACACTGGAGTGGGTTTTCATGACCTCCTCCAGGGGATCTTCCAGACCCAAGGATCAAACTGGTATCTCTCATGTCTCCTGCATTGGAAGGCGGGTTCTTTACCAATAGGTCTTGGGAAGACCTTCTAATGGGCATATATCCTAAGTGAAATCTTGGAACATGTTTAGCGCTAGGAGGTGTTAGATAGTATTATTTTTGAACTTAAAATTTGCTTTTATATTTTCACACTGTAGAGTGTTACAGAAAAACTAATGCTGATGATGTTGTATTAGTTTCTTAGGGCTCCCATAACAAAATACCTGGTTAAGCTTGCTTAAGTGAAAGAAATTTTCTCACTGTTTTAGAAGTTATGTATGGTTTAGAAGTATGTATGGTAAAAGCAATACAATATTGTAAAGTTAAGCAAAATAAAATTTAATAAAAAAAAAAAAAAAAAAGAAGTTAGAGGTCCAAGATCAAGGCGTTGGTAGGTTGGTAGGTTGGGTTTCTTTCCAAGCCTCTCTTCATGGCTTGCAGATGGCACCCTTCTTGCTGTCTTCACATGGCCTTTTCCTTATCTGCATATAGGTGATATCTCTCTAATCTCTTCCTATTATGTGGAGATCAGTCATGTTGAAATGGGACCCACCCTAATGGCCTCACTGTAACCTAATTACTTCTTTAAAAGATCTGTTTACAAATACAGACACATTCTAAAGTATTAGGGGATAAGGCTTCAGCATATGAAGCCTTACTTACTTAACCCAAGTAAGACAGTAGGTCTTGAAAGAGGGCATCAGAGGGCAAATACACTAAAACCATTCTCACAGATAACTAGTCAATCTAATCACACAAGGACCACACCCTTGTCTGACTCAATGAGATTAAGCCATGCCCGGGGGGCAACCTGGGATGGGCGGGTCATGGTGGAGAGATATGACAGGGTGTGGTCCGCTGGAGAAGGGAATGGCAAACCACTTCAGTATTCTTGCCTTGAGAACCCCATGAACAGTATGAAAAGACAAAATGATAGGATACTGAAAGAGAAACTCCCCAGGTCAGTAGGGGCCCAATATGCTACTGGAGATCAGTGGAGAAATAACTCCAGAAAGAATGAAAGGATGGAGCCAAAACAAAAAGAATACCCAGCTGTGGATGTGTCTGGTGATAGAAGCAAAGTCCGATGCTGTAAAGAGCAATATTGCATAGGAACCTGGAATGTCAGGTCCATGAATCAAGGCAAATTGGAAGTGGTCAAACAAGAGATGGCAAGAGTGAATGTTGACATTCTAGGAATTAGCGAACTAAAATGGACTGGAATGGGTGAATTTAACTCAGAGGACCATTATATCTACTACTGTGGGCAGGAATCCCTCAGAAGAAATGGAGTGGCCATCATGGTCAACAAAAGAGTCTGAAATGCAGTACTTGGATGCAATCTCAAAAATGACAGAATGATCTCTGTTCGTTTCCAAGGCAAACCATTCAATGTCACAGTAATCCAAATCTATGCCCCAACCAGTAACGCCGAAGAAGCTGACGTTGAAAGGTTCTATGAAGACCTACAAGACCTTTTAGAACTAACACCCAAAAAAGATGTCCTTTTCATTATAGGGGACTGGAATGCAAAAGTAGGAAGTCAAGAAACACCTGGAGTAACAGGCAAATTTGGCCTTGGAATACAGAATGAAGCAGGGCAAAGACTAATAGAGTTTTGCCAAGAAAATGCACTGGCCATAGCAAATACCCTCTTCCAACAACACAAGAGAAGACTCTATACATGGACATCACCAGATGGTCAACACCGAAATCAGATCGATTATATTCTTTGCAGCCAAAGATGGAGAAGCTCTATACAATCAGCAAAAACAAGACCAGGAGCTGACTGTGGCTCGGACCATGAACTCCTTATTGCCAAATTCAGACTGAAATTGAAGAAAGTAGAGAAAACTACTAGACCATTCAGGTATGACCTAAATCAAATCCCTTATGAGTATACAGTGGAAGTGAGAAATAGATTTAAGGGCCTAGATCTGATAGATAGAGTGCCTGATGAACTATGGAATGAGGTTCGTGACATTGTCCAGGAGACAGGGATCAAGACCATCCCTATGGAAAAGAAATGCAAAAAGGCAAAATGGCTGTCTGGGGAGGCCTTACAAATAGCTGTGAAAAGAAGAGAAGCGAAAAGCAAAGGAGAAAAGGAAAGATATAAACATTTAAATGCAGAGTTCCAAAGAATAGCAAGAAGAGATAAGAAAGCCTTCTTCAGTGATCAATGCAAAGAAATAGAGGAAAACAACAGAATGGGAAAGACTAGGGATCTCTTCAAGAAAATCAGAGATACCAAAGGAACATTTCATGCAAAGATGGGCACAATAAAGGACAGAGATGGTGTGGACCTAACAGAAGCAGAAGATATCAAGAAGAGGTGGCAAGAATACACAGAAGAACTGTACAAAAAAGAGCTTCAAGACCCAGATAATCATGATGATGTGATCACTGACCTAGAGCCAGACATCTTGGAATGTGAAGTCAAATGGGCCTTAGAAAGCATCACTACGAACAAAGCTAGTGGAGGTGATGGAATTCCAGTGGAGCTATTCCAAGTCCTGAAAGATGATGCTGTGAAAGTGCTACACTCAATATGCCAGCAAATTTGGAAAACTCAGCAGTGGCCACAAGATTGGAAAAGGTCAGTTTTCATCCCAATCCCAAAGAAAGGCAATGCCAAGGAGTGCTCAAACTACCGCACAATTGCACTCATCTCACACGCGAGTAAAGTAATGCTCAAAATTCTCCAAGCCAGGCTTCAGCAATATGTGAACCAAGAACTTCCTGATGTTCAAGCTGGTTTTAGAAAAGGCAGAGGAACCAGAGATCAAATTGCCAACATCCGCTGGATCATGGAAAAAGCAAGAGAGTTCCAGAAAAACATCTATTTCTGCTTTATTGACTATGCCAAAGCCTTTGACTGTGTGGATCACAATAAACTATGGAAAATTCTGAAAGAGATGGGAATACCAGACCACCTGATCTGCCTCTTAAGAAATCTGTATGCAGGTCAGGAAGCAACAGTTAGAACTGGTCATGGAACAACAGACTGGTTCCAAATAGGAAAAGGAGTAGGTCAAGGCTGCATATTGTCACCATGTTTATTTAACTTATATGCAGAGTACATCATGAGAAATGCTGGACTGGAAGAAACACAAGTTGGAATCAAGATTGCCGGGAGAAATATCAATAACCTCAGATATGCAGATGACACCACTCTTATGGCAGAAAGTGAAGAGGGGCTAAAAAGCCTCTTGATGAAAGTGAAAGTGGAGAGTGAAAAGGTTGGCTTAAAGCTCAACATTCAGAAAACGAAGATCATGGCATCTGGTCCCATCACTGCATGGGAAATAGATGGGGAAACAGTGGAAACAGTGTCAGACTTTGTTTTTCTGGGCTCCAAAATCACTGCAGATGGTGACTGCAGCCATGAAATTAAAAGCCACTTGCTCCTTGGAAGGAAAGTTATGACCAACCTAGATAGCATATTCAAAAGCAGAGACATTACTTTACCAACAAAGGTTCGCCTAGTCAAGGCTATGGTCTTTCCTGTGGTCATGTATGGATGTGAGAGCTGGACTGTGAAGAAGGCTGAGCGCCGAAGAATTGATGCTTTTGAACTGTGGTGTTGGAGAAGACTCTTGAGAGTCCCTTGGACTGCAAGAAGATCCAACCAGTCTATTCTGAAGGAGATCAATCCTGGAATTTCTTTGGAAGGAATGATGCTAAAGCTGAAACTCCAGTATTTTGGCCACCTCATGCGAAGAGTTGACTCATTGGAGAAGACTCTGATGCTGGGAGGGATTGAGGGCAGGAGGAGAAGGGGACGACAGAGGATGAGATGGCTGGATGGCATCACTGACTCGATGGATGCGAGTCTGGGTGACCTCCGGGAGCTGGTGATGGACAGGGAGGCCTGGCGTGCTGCGGTTCATGGGGTCGCAAAGAGTCGGACACGACTGAGCGACTGATCTGATCTGATCTAATCTGATATGAATATTGAGAAGGAGACACAACTTGGTTCATAACAGTAATTTAGTCAAATGTTCTGATTGCCACACATATTTTAACCTCTAAAAAAATCCCTTAGAAAATCCCTTGACTTGGGAAAGAATAACTCCATGAATATTAACATTTAGAACTAAACAGATGTGATATTTTTAAAAGTATTTTCAGAGAATAACTTAAAACAGTTGGTATTTGCTGTAATATTTAACTCACATTCTATGCATCAATTATCTTACCAGGTGGCTGGCTCAGTGTTAGAAAATTCACCTCCAATGCAAAAACACACGGAAGATGTGGATTTGATTTCTGGGTCAGGAATATTGCCTGACTACTTAGGAAATGGCAATCCACTCTACTGTTCTTGCCTACAAAATTCTATGGACAAAGGAGCCTGGCAGGCTACAGTTCATGGGGTTATGAAGAGTCAGATGCTACTGAGCACACACACTATGTACCAATAAAACAACTAGAATTTCTTAAGATATATTCATCTATTAAAAAAACTGCTTTCAATTATAAAGAAGTTTTACTTATAGTCACATGATTATATACATGTCATTAGGGGAAGGCAATGGCACCGCACCCCAGTACTTTTGCCTGGAAAATCCCATGGATGGAGGAGCCTGGTAGGCTCCAGTCCATGGGGTCACTAAGAGTCGGACATGACTGAGTGGCTTCACTTTCACTTTTCGCTTTCATGCATTGGAGAAGGAAATGGCAACCCACTCCAGTGTTCTTGCCTGGAGAATCCCAGGGATGGGGGAGCCTGGTGAGCTTCCGTCTATGGGGTCGCACAGAGTCGGACACGACTGAAGCGACTTAGCAGCAGCAGCAGCAGGCCAAAGTATAGGAATTGTTTTATTTCTTAAAAGTAGAGTCAAAAAGTAATATTTTCTGGTGTCATACTTGTTTAGAAAAAATTACTCAGAAGAAAAGTAATGGAGAGCTTAAAAAACCTTATATGTTTTTCTTTCTGGCTTACTTCACTCTGTATAATAGGCTCCAGTTCCATCCACCTCATTAGAACTGATTAAAATGTATTCTTTTTAATTGCTGAGTAATACTCCATCGTGTATATGTACCACAGCTTGCTTATCCATTCATCTGTGGATGGACATCTAGGTTGCTTCCACGTTCTGGCTATTGTAAACAGTGCTGCTATGAACATTGGGGTACACGTGTCTCTTTCAATTCTGGATTTACTAACGCATATATATGGAATTTAGAAAGATGGTAACAATCACCCTGCTTATGAGACAGCAAAAGAGACACTGATGTATAGAACAGACTTTTGGACTCTGGGACCGGGAGAGGGTGGGATGATTGGGGAGAATAGCATTGAAATATGTATAATATCATATCTGAAACGAGTCAGTCCAGGTATGATGCCCTATAACAGATGCCTGGGACTGGAGCACTGGGATGACCTGGAGGGATGGTGTGGGAAGGGGGGAGGGAGGAGGGTTCAGGATGGGGAACACGTGTATTCTGGTGGCAGATCCATCTCGATGTATAGTAAAAGTAATACAATACTGTAAAGTTAAGCAAAATAAAAAAAAATAAAAAAATAAAATAAAATAAAAAACCTTATATGCAGTTTACATACATTATTTATTTTTAATCCTTCTCTACACTGAGATATTATATCATCTCAAATTTACAAATGTGAGAACTAGAGATTAGATATGCCAAGTGTTTCAAGTTGGGTGGCAACATCTTTGCCTTTAAGTTAAGGAATCTTTTTATAATATTTAAATTTTAATTCAAATACATGTTTTCATAGCCTCCAGTTCATAGCCAGTAGACCATATACTTATCATTCATTCATCACCACTCTCTATCCAAGCACAAAATAAGTATTCACTTACTTGTGCCTGAGACTGTGCTTGTGAAGATAGAGAAGTGAATAAGATAGAAAAAATCCCTGTCTTTATAAAACTTACAATCTAGCATCAAGTTACATAATTTTAGAGAATCAAGTAGCATATTTAGTAAGCATATACTGCAACCAACTCACTATATTATCTTCCTATAATTATATCAAGTTTCCAATTTATTGGTGGAATCATTTTCTCTGAGGATTTGTTAAGATTCTGGAGAATGCTTGGTGCCCCAGCCTAGACATGACAGTTAATGTTATCAATGTGGTGGTTGAGGTGATGAGAAGAGAGGGTTTTCATAAAGCATCCATCCATGCCTGCCACATCCTCAGTAATTTTCCTCCCAGCTCTATTTGTGTATTTCCACTAAATTTTATTCTTACCTGTTTCAAGTTACAATAGCTGTCAAAGGAACATCTATGCTGCTGTTACCTATCTGCAGAATTCTAGGACCGTAATGGAGATCTGGAGCTATTTTAGGGTCAAATGCCTAGAAACAGCATTAAGATTTTCTTTCCTGCTTCCTCAGCATCATGTAAGGGTAAGGGAATTTAGGATTTGGCCAATTTCTTTTTAAAAAAAATTATTTTTTATTAGAGTATAGCTGATTTAAAATGTTGTGTTTGTTTTATATATACAACAAAGTGAATCAGTTATACCAATACATATATCCACTCTTTTTTACAATTCTTTTCCCTTACAGGGCATTACAGAGTATTGAGTAAGGGTTCCTTGTGTTAAATGGTAGATTCTTATTAGCTATCTATTTTATATGTAGTGGTATGTATATATCAATCTCAAGTTCCCAATTTATCCCTTCTTTCCACCCTGATGCCCTGGTAACCACATGTTTCTTTTCTACATCTGTGACTCTACTTCTATTTTGTAAATAAGTATATCTGTACCTTTTTTTTTTAGATGTCACATATTAGTGATATTTGTCTTTCTATGTCTGACTTACTTCACTTAGCATGACAATCCCTAGGTCCATTCATATTGCTGCAATGGCATTATTTGGTCTTTGTGTTGTTGAATAACATTCCATTGTGTGTGTGTGTGATATATATATATATATATGAATGTGTATATATATATATATATATATGAATGTTATTCAACAATATATATACTGTTGAATAACATTCCATTGTGTATGTGTGTATATATATATATATGTGTGTGTATATATATATATATATATATATATATATGAATGTGTATATATATGTCTGTAGTGACAGATTTCTTCTTATTGGGCTCTAAAATTACTGCAGATGGTGACTGCAGCCATGAAATCAGAAGACGGTTGCTTCTGGGCAGGAAAGCTATGACAAACCTAGACAGTATGTTGAAAAGCAGAGACATCACTCTGCCGACAAGGGTCAGTATAGTCATGGCTATGGTCCCCTCAGTGGTCACGTACAGTTGTGAGAACTGGACTGTAAAGAATCTGGCAGAGTGCCAAAGAATTGATGCTTTCAAACTGTGGTGCTTAAGAAGACTCCTGAGTTTCCCTTGGACTGCAAAGAGATCAAAACAGTCAATCTTAAAGGAAATCAACCCTAAATATTCATTGGAAGGACTGATGGTGAAGCTGAAGCTCCAGTAGTTTGGTCATGTGATGTGAGAAGCTGATTCACCAGAAAAGACTCTGATGCTGGGAAAGATTGAGGGTAGAAGGAGAAGAGGGTGTCAGAGGATGAGATAGTTGGATGGCATCACCGATGCAATGGATATGAACTTGGGCAAGCCTTCAGGAGATGGTGAGGGACAGGGAGACCTGGCGTGCTGCAGTCCACGGGGTTGCAGAGTTGGTGACGGCTAGGTGACTGAACAATAACAACAGTATATGTACCACATCTTCTTTGCCCATTCCTCTGTTGATGTACATTTAAGTGGCTTGCATGTCATGGATATTGTACATAGTGTTGCAGTGAACATTTGTGTGCATGTATCTTTTCAAATTATAGGTTTCACCAGGTATGTGCTTAAGAGTGAGAGTGCTGGGTCATATGGTAGTTCTAGTTTTAGTTTTATAAGGAACCTCCAAACTGTTGTCTTTAGTGGCTGTACCAATTTACATTTCCACAAACTGTGTAAGAAGGTTCCCTTTCTCTCCACACTCTCTTCAGCATTTATTATTTGCAATTTTTTTTTAAACTGATGGCCATTCTGATAGGTATGAGGTGATATTTCACGGTAGTTTTGACTTATGTTTCTCTAATAGTTTGTGATGTTGAGCATCTATTCATGTGCTTTTTAGCCATCTGTATGTCTTCTTTGGATAAATGTCTATTTAGATATTCTTCCCATTTTTGATTCAATTGTTTATTTATTTTATTGAGTCTACACTAGATGTTTGTGCATTTTGGAAATTAATCCCTTGTACATTGTTTCATTTGTGAATATTTTCTCCCATTCTGAGGGTTGTCTTTTTCTTTTGTTGATGGTTTCCTTTGCTGTGCAAAAACTTTTAAATTTTAATTAGATCCCATTTGTTTGTTCTTGTTTTTATTTTCATTACTCTACTTACCCTGACTCTGGGACCCAAAAAGGTATAAGCTCTTTTATTCCCTCTCTGATTCCTCTTCTCTCTTTCTCTGGTTGGGAAGAGTTTTATATAGCCATGAGCAATTGAAGGAGATTCAGTGACTATTCCTTTAAATTAACATATATTTTCTGGGTGGAAAAACTCTCTTTTCCAATATATTAAAATACCACACCACCGTAAAACTAATCACAAAACTTTAAGAAACATGTGTTGTAGAACAGATTGATCAGGGCTGGAGGGTTCCGAGAGTGTCTAGGAAGATTCAGAGAAGCTGAACTTAGGACAGAGATCTAATGGGTAAGCAGGGATTGACTGGATAGAAGGGCTACATGTGTATAGGTTTGTCCATAGGATGAAGGAAGTTGGTGACTTTGAGAGAACAAAGTGTTTCTGGGTGGGCAAAAGCAGTGGAAAAAGTTGTTAATGATGAAGCTGTTGAGGAAGGCAAGGTTGACATCGTGTAGGACCCTAATAGACATGTTATGACCAAACAGACATATTTGGTCTTTGCCCTAAAAGTAAATGAAAATTGTTAATGGTTTTAACTGGGAAAAGAACCTAACCAACATGTGATTTTCTAAATGATCCTTAAAAGGGAATGAATTAAAGGGAATGTAAAGAAGATGCTGTAAGACCAGAGACTATTTTTAAAATTAGTTCCTTTCCAACAACAACAAAATCAGTACTAATTATACTATAGATAGATGAGAGCTGGGTGCTTCTCAGGTGCCAAACACTAGGTACCTTTATGTATTATCCCATTGAATCTTCACAAAATGATAAGCCTCACTTAAAAGGTGAGAAAGATGAGTGAGATTAAAGAATTCAAATCTAGGCAATCTACATCCAGATCTAATATGCTCGGCAGGGTCATTGTCATTGTTTTTTATTTTTTTCTTTTCAAGTCAAAGAAAACTCATTCCAAAAGATAATTTTATTTCCTCATGCCCTTGTAATTAATAGCAGGGATGTGCAAAATGGTTATAAAGAATTAAAAATACAGGCTATAGAAAACAGTTTTTCTTCATGTAACTTTTAAAACGTCTAGAATATAAACCTAATTAGGTCTAATAGAAGATTAACTTGTAACTTGGCAAGCTTTACTTTCTTCTGCCTTATCAATTTAAAAAGAGAATACTTTATATCAGTATTAGTAATGATCTATGTTTGTAATAGAGAATATTTTCTCATATTTATTTCAAACTACTAAATTGAATGATTTTACATATTAATTTATCAGTTTCATTATTCTTTATGTTTAGCTAATCCTAGTAGATACAATATTAAAAGATAATCATATTCCGTGTTGTGTTGAACATTTACCTCTCTGAAAATGAAAACATTTACTTTGTACAAAATCATTTTATATCACTATCTGTTCATTGTTTCCAATCCATTCAGTATAGGTTATAGGTATAGTTTCCTTCAAGTTAAAACAATGTTAGAGGAAATCTAACATTTTGTGAGCAAAATGATTCTTCATCATAAATTCCTTATATCATAAAATATTTAAAAGTACCAGAATATACCACTTTACCATTTTAACTACAATCTATAAACACAGGATGTGAAATCTCAGAGGTGTTCTTGTTTAATATCAACAATTGAAAAGTGAACCACAACATCTGCTGTTTGTGAATTTTCTCCCCATGATGTCTATTTCAATTTTTAAACTGAGTTGTGTCAGGGCTGGGATTTTTCTTTTAAGATGTAGACTCTTTCCTCCTTTTCATTTTGGGCTGTGTGATGCTATGAATTTATATTTGACTACTAGAAACTAGTGGAAGGAAAATGCAGATATCTACATTGAGAGAAGTTAATAATAGAGTTTAGCAAAATTCTTTACTAAGAGCCAAGTATTTTCCAATTTATTTAATAGTTCTAGCAGCAATCCAACTCTATAGCATGATGACTCAATTTCTGGAAGTGTTTCTAATACAATTTTCACACACACACAAACCATCAGATCTTCTGTTTAAAAAGATATAAAAATATGTAGAAAAAAATAGGATAACACAACTAAGAAAAACATTTTGTTATAGTTGTATCTGATTATTTTATATGTTTGATAGTACATCAATTACAGGTAGTATTATAATTATCCACGTTCCCCTTCTCCTACCCTAGAAGCAATAATTATGATTAAATTTTTGAGGCTATTCATGTTTTTATATTTAGTACAAACATTATCACAGCAGAGGTCTGTGTATGTACAATATTTATGATTTTTAACTGAAATACAATTATTTAATAACTATAAAGTATTAAGTGTTCTGCATTTTGTTTTGTTTACTTAGTATTAGGTCTGTGAGTCCAATCAAAGTTGGACTCATGTATATAAAACTAATTCTTGTGTATCTATTTTTGACAGCTATGTAATATTTCATTCCTCAGTCAGTCTCCCATTTCTCTTCTGATAGATGTTGATTTGAAATACTGCAATAAAATAGTTGTATGTCTTTAGGGCATGTATAATAAATATTATTTATAACATTTCCCCAATATACATCATAAATGTGAATTTTATATCATAAGGCATATACATTTTTAAAAACAATACATAATAATACAACATTCTATAGGGTAGTTGTAGTGATTCTGCCAGCTCTCCTTTTTATGCATCAATGTCTTGTTTTTTTCTTGATTTTGCATTTTCCAGTTTTTCTATTAAGCTTTTTTACATAGATGAGTCTGAAAATATAAAAATAAAAAAGTAATAAAGACTATATTTAACTTTGTAATAAGAAATTAGATATTTGTCTTTATCTAGACACACTGGGTATACTCATTCAGGGTAATTGTTTTAATACAATCTAATGTGCTTTGAATTTGGCATTCCCTGGTGGCTCAGAGGTAAAACAATCTGCTTGACAATAAGGAGACCCAGGTTCGGTCCCTGAGTCGGGAAGACACCCTGGAGAAGACACCCTGGCTGCCTCCTCTGGTATTCTTGCCCAGGAAATCCCATGGACAGAGGAGTCTGGCAGGCTACAGTCCATAGGGTCTCATAGAGACACTACTACAACTACTACTACTAAGTCGCTTCAGTCGTGTCCGACTCTGTGTGACCCCAGAGACGGCAGCCCATCTGGCTCTTCCATCCCTGGGATTCTCCAGGCAAGAACACTGGAGTGGGTTGCCATTTCCTTCTCCAATGTGTGAAAGTGAAGTCGCTCAGTTGTGTCCAACTCTTAGCGACCCCATGGACTACAGCCCACCAGATTCCCCCATCCACAGGATTCTCCAGGCAAGGGGTTGCCATTTCCTTCTCCAATGCATGCATGCATGCTAAGTGGCTTCAGTCATGTCCGACTCCGTGCGACCCCATGGACAGCAATCCACCAGGCTCCTCTGTCCACAGGATTCTTCAGGAAAGAACATTGGAGTGGGTTGCCATTTCCTTCTCCAACAACATGCTGCTGCTGCTAAGTCGCTTCAGTCGTGTCCGAGTCTGTGTGACCCCATAGACGGCTGCCCACCAGGCTCCCCCTTCCCTGGAATTCTCCAGGCAAGAACACTGGAGTGGGTTGCCATTTCCTTCTCCAATGCATAAAAGTGAGAAGTCAAAGTGAAGTCGCTCAGTCTTGTCCGACTTAGCGACCCCATGGACTGCAGCCCACCAGGCTCCCCCATCCATGGGACTTTCCAGGCAAGAGTACTGGAGTGGGGTGCCATTGCACAACATGCTAATGACTCCTAAATTTATATCTCAACTCTAGGCTTCCAAATGAGCTCCAGATTATATAAATAATAAACTATTGTACTATCAACCTGAACGTCTACTAGCATCTTGGACTTTATTATCCAAATATCAGACTTTTTCTCCCCAAACCCACTCCTTTCAACAGTCTTCTTCATCACAGTCAGTGAGAACCCCAACCTTCCAACTTTGGCCTTTGCTGTTATTAACTCTTCTTATTTTCTTGTATCCCATATGAAATTAATCATCAAGTCCTGCTGTCTCTATTTTCAAAATACCATAGGTTTAATATTCAACCATATTTTATTATCTTCACCTTCACCACTGTCACAATCCTCTGCTAAGGAAAACATCTCTCCCCTGATTGTTGCAATGGATTTCTAAATTATCTTCTTGCTTCCATCTTTGCCAGCTTATAGTCTATTCTCAAAATTGTGGTCTACTAACACATAATTCACATTATGTTATTCATGCTCTCAGGATCCTCCAACTACCCTAATTAAAATCCAGTCTTTGCATGGCATTCAAGATCCTATTTGATCATGACTGTATTACTTTTCAGACTTCTTCTGCTACATATTTCTCTGCCTTTCTACAGCCATATTGCCATCTTCTCTATAAAATACAAGAAACTTCCCCTATGTGTACCTTGAGGTATTACACTTCTTCCAGACATATACAATGTCTACTTTCAAGTTCAACTTAGGTCTTTATTCAAAAGCTACTTCAGAGGTGGTTTTCAGTCTTTCTATCAAAAATTTCAATAACCTTTCCATGCAACACACCCAGAATATTATATTTTCCTTTTCTGCAATATCTTTTTCTCCTAACACTAATCAATAGATAATATGCAATATAACCAATGTGTTGCAGTTCATTGTTTTCAAAGAGTCAGACACGACTTAGTGATTGAACAACAGCAACAACATATTTATTTGGTTGATTCCTTAGCTCTTAGCATAGCACCAATTACATGAAAGATACATTCAGTATTTCTTAATTTTATGAAAAATATATCTAGTGAATGTTAGCTTTAACACAAGTTATGCACTATGTCACATTGTTTAAATATATAAATTAAAAGTTATTTGCCAATTATAAATGTTGAAATACTTTGAAAATGAGTTTCTGAAGAGATAGCTTTACAGTATCTCTGAAACATGATTTTTAACACAGCTGCCATTTAAGAAGTATCAGGTTGCTTTTTTGGTTACTTTTTTTTATCAATATACATAACTAGTAAAAAAAAAAAAAGATGCTGACATCTTCCTTTTTGGATATAGTGAAAAACAAATTTTGTGTGTTAAAATAAATATTTAACTACA
Source organism: Tragelaphus eurycerus (assembly GCA_935064755.1). NCBI lineage: Eukaryota > Metazoa > Chordata > Mammalia > Artiodactyla > Bovidae > Tragelaphus > Tragelaphus eurycerus. The sequence continues at coordinate 13,445,580 of CAKXYN010000042.1, forward strand.
GAACCATTCATATCTTTCCAAAAGGCTGTTAGACAGTGTCCAACTCCATCAACTGTGTCTGTGACACATTAGGCAAAGGATATCTTTTATGATGTAAATAAGACATATATTATTACAATTCCTTTACTTTATGAAGAATTCTTATTCAAATACATTTCATACATATATATATGTGTGTGTATATATATAGTATATATATACACACACACACATTATATACAAATCTGGCAATGTACCAACTTTTTGCTAGCCAAAAGTATTACAAAATGTAATATATGTACATATATATATTTAAATATTTGAATGCCTTTCATAAATTTAGAACACATTACTGAGAAATAGATGCAAGTTGAATTTATTTGAGAATGAAATCACTTAAAATCCTGCTATGAGACAATCATTAGAGCATAGTAATCTGTGGTCATTGCTTCAGTTTTGCTCACAGTACCTAATTCATTATAAATTTATCCATATTTTCTCTAATTTAATAACATTCACTTGTCCCCATCATCTCCTGCCTCTAAAATAAGTGAACCACAAACTTTTGATTATGATCTTGCAGCCATAGAAAACTTGGAAAATATAATCACAATTTAAAATTAACTCTTTGTCTTTAGGTTGAAAAAAATGCTTTCAATTGCATACTTTTTTCTTAACCACAGGTGATATTTCATAAGTTTAAAGGACTGTTTCAAAAAAAGGAAGGTACTTTCAAATAATTTTCCATGCCTTCATTCAGCAGGTAACCCAAACCTTCATAATCCCCAAATGCTGCACTTCAAAGTTATGCTTAGGAAAAAAATATTGAAAAGAACAGCCTCTCTTTCCAGTTGATTTAAAACATCACTAGCTTATTTTCAGTACACATATGGAGTTACTTTTAAAAAGAAATCTTGGAATATTGCCAGACTACATACAGGAAAGGCTTTTCTCCAGAGAGAGCTAAAATTCATTATCTGAGCTTTGGGACACCCATGTTCCTTCAAAATTTGGACACATCTTTGTTCCTCCATGATTAGTGATAGGAGTTTGACTTAAAATAAGAGACTACTCAATGTGTAACTAGAGTGTGCAGAAACCAAAGGATTGCCATGCTTTGAATTGAAACTGATTAATAATTATACACTTAAATAAACCAGTTCCATGGTGTGATAGCTTTTGAAAAAAAAACTAGAGTATTTTTTATCTGAACTTGTTTACAAACATAAGACATTATGTATTTATAAGTAACAGGAAATTGAAGTTTGGACACTTTATGTTATTTCTCTTCTTAAATGGTTGGCTTCTTTTATTTAAATCTATCTGATTGTTTTTTTTTTTTTTAAGAAGAAAATCCCTAAATCCTACAAATCTAAAGACAATATAATTATTTTGTTATTGTTGTTAAGTGGTCATTTACAGCAATAAATGTTTTAAGAAATTATGTCTATTTGTGATCCATAAAATAAATCCAGCAAAGTGGACAACAGGGTTACAAATTAAAAGGAAAAAAAAAGCAGAGTTAACATAGTGATTTCAGTAATAATCTGTAACATTGCACTGTGAAATACTACATAGGGATAATTATTTTCTAGATTACTCATATAAGTATTTTTTCTAACAAATGGGATACATTTCATTTCTTTCTTTGGTGAAATGGTAAAATAAAATCTCCATAATTGATGCTGAAGAGCCAATAATACAAAACAAAATTAATATGCATTAATGTAATAAAATTAATAAGTACAGGCATGTTGTCTCTAAAGTACACAATATTAAACTATGCAGTGGATTTGTACAATAAAGATGTTAAGAGACTATTGTTAAAATGTCAGTTTTACACATAAGAAAAAATTTTGTTGCATGCTGAATACAGAAGCTAAGGGACTTGTTTATTCCCATTTTTAGTCATTGGGAAACAAATACGTAGAATTTTAAAAACTACTTGAAGGAAGAAAAAGCTTTGGCATGCTGGAAGTGCATTTTATATCACAATTGAGCATTACATATCAGAGGAGTTTTTAACCACTGTGATTTTGTCCACGAAGAAGGTCTGGACATTTTCTGTATCTGCATAATTTGATGGACTCAGGTATTCTGAGCTTAATGATGAATTATTTCAAATGGAACCAAGTGTAAGTTCTATTTAAAAGAGTAATGGTAGGGCTGGGCAGGATTACTTCTGTGAAATGAATTAGAACACTATGAACTGCAATATATCAGTGATAAGTCTAGCATATTTCAGTACGGCTGCTATTGGAGAAATGAGTCTGAATCACTTGAGCATCACAAATCCTAGGCCATATTTTTATTTCCAATCGTACCCTTTGTGATGCTTCCAAATACGCAGCTCTAGCTGATTTCAAAGGCAGTAGATGAGAGATAAAGAAGAGTAAGGATTGTTCTACCTCAGCAATTCACGATCCCTCTAAGGCCACTGATTTTGAAAGAATATGGAGACCTTGGTGTCTCAGCAGAATAGAAGCAGCTACTCTTTTCTCTTCCACTCCCGTGAGGCAGCAAAACATTTATCCAGTTTACCATAGCAAATGATTCTCCATGTCCAGAATATTACAACACTCTTCCTCTCTTCACTCCAAGGAGTCATAAAACCTAAATTAAACATAACTGTCCAAGTAATTATTTTTAGCTATGTTAACAAGTCAACAAGGGAAATAAATGGAGCCATTTGATTTGAATAATTTTATAATATGAAAAGTAATAATTTGTAACATTTACACATTGCTTATTAACTTTTAAATTCTTATTTAAAAAATATTTTATGGGCCTAGTGTAGAGCTATATAGTATATTCCTAAAATGTATGTTCCTCATTCTAAAATCCTTAAAACTTTCTAAGTAATACTTCTTTCATGTTTTTTATGGATGAATCCCATTTCTCCTTTGAAATTATTCTTCATTTCCATTTATAAACATTTAAAAGGTTTTTAATTATAATATTTTAATAATATGTTTCAGTGTTCAAATTACTTATAACTTATCTACATAGTTATGCTAATATTTGATGAAACGGATAAATATTTACAGTTTTATGAACTCCATTAATTAAAATATCATTTCATTAATTAAAATATCATTTCATTGCAAAGCAGAGACTAAGATCTATTGAAGGAATACACTTTTAGGTTAGGAAACTTTAGATATATGTACTAAAAATATCTAATATTTATTGAATACTTAGCAGATTTCACTCACTATACTGTTATTATGTGCATCATCTCATTTAAACATTGCACAGCCCTATGAGTTAGCATTATTTTGACCCATTTTAAAGATATTAAAATGAAGAATTACAGAAGGTAAGGAAATTGTTCAAGATGGCAGATGAGGAAGACTTGGAGTTTTGATGCAGATATCTGAATTGAGAATTCTTTTTTTGACAAAGTTTTATTATTATTCTGGGCTTCCTTGATAGCTCAGCTGGTAAAGAATCTGCCTGCAATGCAGGAGACCTGGGTTCAATCCCTGGGTTGGGAAGATCCCTGGAGAAGGGAAAGACTACCAACTCTGGCCTAGAGATTTCCATGGACTGTATAGTTCATGGGGTGGCACAGAGCTGGAAAGAGTCTCAAAGTGGAAATTATTATTCTAGTGACACAATGTTCTGGGCTAGAAAAATTCTAAGATACAAATTCTAGTTAGACAGATTGAGTTTTAGGATTATGATTGTTCAATAAGGGCTTGTAAATTGAATGCATAAAATATATACTATTTTGAAAACATAAAGTCTACTTTGTGTGTCAGCTATGTGTTGAGTGTAAACTAAAATAATTAATTCATGGCCCTAACAGAAAGGACCACTGAAAAATAGAGCAATGCACTTTTTATGCAAAGGGCCAGGTAGTAAATATCTTAAACTTTGGGGGGCCACATAGTTTCTCAAAACTAATTCACTCTGTCATTTTTTAGCATGGAATTTGCTACAGAGAATCAATAAATGCGTAAGCATTGTTATAGTCCAATGAATCTTTATTAAGAATACTCAAATTTAAATTTCCTATCAAGTATCAACAAATATTATTAATCTTATTATTACTTCCATCAATCTAAATGTAAAAATACAGCCTGGCTCATTGGATGAACTTGGCCAGTTAACCAAGTCACTAGCCATACATACCTACTAAGCACTAAAGTTTGCTTGTATGTGAGTGCTCAGTAGCTTCAGTTCAGTTCAGTTCAGTTGCTCAGTCGTGTCCAACTCTTTGTGATCCCATGAATCCCAGCATGCCAGGCCCCCCTGTCCATCACGAACTCCCAGAGTTCACTCAGACTCATGTCCGTCAAGTCAGTGATGTCATCCAGCCATCTCAGCCTCTGTTGTCCCCTTCTCCTCCTGACCCCAATCCCTCCCAGCATCAGAGTCTTCTCCAATGAGTCAACTCTTCACGTGACGTGGCCAAAGTACTGGAGTTTTAGCTTCAGCATCATTCCTTCCAAAGAAATCCCAGGGCTGATCTCCTTCAGAATGGACTGGTTGGATCTCCTTGCAGTCCAAGGGACTCTCAAGAGTCTTCTCCAACACCACAGTTCAAAAGCATCAATTCTTTGGTGCTCAGCCTTCTTCACAGTCCAACTCTCACATCCATACAAGACCACAGAAAAAACATAGCCTTGATTATACGGACCTTTGTTGGCAAAGTAATGCCTCTGTTTTTCAATATGCTATCTAGGTTGGTCATAACTTTCTTTCCAATGAGTAAGCGTCTTTTAATTTCATGGCTGCAGTCACCATCTGCAGTGATTTTGGAGCCCCCCAAAATAGAGTCTGACACTGTTTCCACTGTTTCTCCATCTATTTCCCATGAAGTGATGGGACCAGAGGCCATGATCTTCGTTTTCTGAATGTTGAGCTTTAAGCCAACTTTTTCACTCTCCACTTTCACTTTCATCAAGAGGCTTTTTAGTTCCTCTTCACTTTCTCCCATAAGGGTGGTGTCATCTGCATCAGATCAGATCAAATCAGTCGCTCAGTAGTGTCCAACTCTTTGCGACCCCATGAACTGCAGCACGCCAGGCCTCCCTATCCATCACCAGCTCTCAGAGGCCACTCAGACTCACATTCATCAAGTCAGTGACGCCATCCAGCCATCTCATCCTCTGTCGTCCCCTTCTTCTCCTGCCCTCAATCCCTCCCAGCATCAGAGTCTTCTCCAATGAGTCAACTCTTCGCATGAGGTGGCCAAAATACTGGAGTTTCAGCTTTAGCATCATTCCTTCCAAAGAAATCCCAGGGCCGATCTCCTTCAGAATGGACCAGTTGGATCTCCTTGCAGTTCAAGGGACTCTCAAGAGTCTTCTCCAACACCACAGTTCAAAAGCATCAATTCTTCGGCACTCAGCCTTCTTCACAGTCCAGCTCTCACATCCATACATGACCACAGGAAAGACCATAGCCTTGACTAGGTGAACCTTTGTTGGCAAAGTGATGTCTCTGCTTTTGAATATACGATCTAGGTTGGTCATAACTTTCCTTCCAAGGAGTAAGCGTCTTTTAATTTCATGGCTGCAGTCACCATCTGCAGTGATTTTGGAGCCCAGAAAAATAAAGTGTGACACTGTTTCCACTGTTTCTCCATCTATTTCCCATGTAGTGATGGGACCAGATGCCATGATCTTCGTTTTCTGAATGTTGAGCTTTAAGCCAACCTTTTCAATCTCCACTTTCACTTTCATCGAGAGGCTTTTTAGTTCCTCTTCACTTTCTGCCATAAGGGTGGTATCATCTGCATATCTGAGGTTATTGATATTTCTCCTGAAAATCTTGATTCCAGCTTGTGTTTCCTCCAGTCCAGCATTTCTCATGATGTACTCTGCATATAAGTTAAATAAACATGGTGACAATATACAGCCTTGACGTACTCCTTTTCCTATTTGGAACCAGTCTGTTGTTCCATGACCAGTTCTAACTGTTGCTTCCTGACCTGCATATAAGTATCTCAAGAGGCAGGTCAGGTGGTCTGGTATTCCCATCTCTTTCAGAATTTTCCACAGTTTATTGTGATCCACACATACAAGGCTTTGCCATAGTCAATAAAGCAGAAATAGATGTTTTTCTGGAACTCTCTTGCTTTTTCCATGATCCAGTAGATGCTGGCAATTTGATCTCTGATTCCTCTGCCTTTTCTATAACCAGCTTGAACATCTGGAAGTTCACGGTTCACGTATTGCTTAAGTCATGTCCAGGTCTTTGTAACCCTATGGACTGTAGCCTGCTAGGCTCCTCTGTCCATGGGATTCTCCAGGCAAGAATATGAGAGAATTGTCATGCCCTCCTCAAGGGGATCTTCCCAACCCAGGGATCGAACCAGTGTCTCATGCATGTCCTGCATTACAGGCAGATTCTTTACCACAGAGACACTGAGGAAGCCCAAGCACTGAAGTTTAAGTAACCCAAATTGAAATATAATGTAAGTGTAAAATATACACCAGATCTTAAAAAGACAATATAACTTTTTAAAAATAATTTTATTTTGAAATAATAAGCTTTTGCCATGATTACATATATTATTAAAATTAAGTTCACCTTTAATTTCCCCCTTTTTCTTAACATAAATTCTAGAAATTTTAAAATTACACATGTGGATCACATTATAATTCTCTATATTACTAAAATGTTACTTTCAGTTCAGTTGCTCAGTTGTGTCCAACTCCTTGCAACCTCATGAACCGCAACATGCCAGGCCTCCCTGTCCATCACCAAATCCCAGAGTTCACTCATGTCCATTGAGTCGGTGATGCCATCCAAATATCTCACGTCTGCCGTCCCCTTCTCCTCAGCCCTCAATCTTTCCCTGCATCAGGGTCTTTTCAAATGAGTCAGCTTTTCGCATTAGGTGGCCAAAGAATTGGGGTTTCAGCTTCAACATTCCAGTGAACACCCAGGACTGATCTCCTTTAGGATAGACTGGTTGGATCTCCTTGGAGCCCAAGGGATTCTCAAGAGTCTTCTCCAACACCACAGTTCAAAAGCATCAATTCTTTAGTGCCCAGCTTTTTTTATAGTCCAACTCTCACATCCATACATGACCACTGGAAAAACCATAGCCTTGAGCAGAAGGACCTTTGTTGACAAAGTAATGTGTCTGCTTCTTAATATGCTGTCCAGGCTGGTCATGACTTTCCTTCCAGGAAGTAAAGGTCTTTTAATTTCATTGATGGCTGCAATCACCATCGGAAGTGATTTTGGAGCCCCAAAAATAAAATCTGACACTGTTTCCACTGTTTCCCCATCTATTTCCCATGAAGTGATGGGACCAGATGCCATGATCTTCGTTTTCTGAATGTTGAGCTTTAAGCCAACATTTTCACTCTCCTCTTTCACTTTCACCAAGAGGCTTTTTAGTTCTTCTTCACTTTCTGCCATAAGTATGGTGTAATCTGCATATCTGAGGTTATTTATATTTCTCCCGGCAATCCTGATTCCAGCTTGTGTTTCCTCCAGCCCAGCGATTCTCATGATGTACACTGCACACAAGTTAAATAAGCAGGGTGACAATACACAGCCTTGATGTACTCCTTTTTCTATTTGGAACCAGTCTGTTGTTCCATGTCTAGTTCTAACTGTTGCTTCCTGACCTGCATTCAGGTTTCTCAAGAGGCAGGTCAGGTGCTCTGATATTTCCATCACTTTCAGAATTTTCCACAGTTTATTATGATCCACACAGTCACAGGCTTTGGCATAGTCAATAAAGCAGAAATAGATATTTTTCTGGAACTCTTTTGCTTTTTTGATGATCCAGCAGTTGTTGGCAGTTTGATCTCTGGTTCCTTTGCCTTTTCCAAAACCAGATTGAATATGTGGACATTCATGGCTCACGTATTGCTAACAGAATGTGGTCCACTGGAGAAGGGAATGACAAACCACTTCAGTATTTTTGCCCTGAGAACCCCATGAACAGTATTAAAGGCTAAATGATAGACTACTGAAAGAGGATCTCCCCAGGTCAGTAGGTGCCCAATATGCTACTGGAGATCAGTGGAGAAATAACTCCAGAAAGAATGAAGGGATCGAGCCAAAGCACAAACAACACCCAGTTGTGGATGTGACTGGTGATAGAAGCAAGGTCTGATGTTGTAAAGAGCAATATTGCATAGGAACCTGGAATGTTAGCTCCATGAGTCAAGGCAAATTGGAAGTGGTAAAACAAGAGATGGCAAGAGTGAACGTCGACATTCTAGGAATCAGCAAACTGAAATGGACTGGAATGGTTGAATTGAACTCAGATGACCATCATATCTACTACTGTGGGCAGGAATCCCTTAGAAGAAATGGAGTAGCCATCATGGTCAACAAAAGAGTCGGAAATGCGCAACTTGGATGCAATCTCAAAAATGACAGAATGATCTCTGTTCGTTTTCAAGGCAAACCATTCAATATCACGGTAATTCAATCCTATGCCCCAACCAGTAATGCTGAAGAAGCTGAAGTTGAACAGCTGTATGAAGACCTACAAGACCTTTTAGAACTAACACCCAAAATGCAGTACTTGGATGCTATCTCAAAAACGACAGAATGATCTTTGTTCGTTTCCAAGGAAAACCATTCAATATCATGATAATCCAAGTGTATGCCCCAACCAGTAATGCTGAAGAAGCTGAAGTTGAACAGTTATATGAAGATCTTCAAGACCTTCTAGACCTAACACCCAAAAAAAGATGTCCTTTTCATTATAGGGGACTGGAATGCAAAAGTAGGAAGTCAAGAAACACCTGGAGGAACAGGCAATTTGGGCCTTGGAGTACAGAATGAAGCAGGGCAAAGGCTAACAGAGTTCTGCCAAGAGAACACAATGGTCATAGCAAACAACCTTTTCCAACAACACAAGGGAAGACTCTACACATGGACATCAACAGATGGTCAACACTGAAATCAGATTGATTATATTCTTTGCAGCCAAAGATGGAGAAGTTCTATACAGTCAGCAAAAACAAGACCAGGAGCTGACTGTGGCTCATATCATGAACTCCTTATAGCCAAATTCAGATTGAAATTGAAGAAAGTGGAGAAAACCACTAGACCATTCAGGTATGACCTAAATCAAATCCCTTATGATTATACAGTGAAAGTGAGAAATAGTTTTAAGGGACTAGATTTGATAGACAGAGTGCCTGTAGAACTATGGGCAGAGGTTTGTGACGTTATACAGGAGACAAGAATCAAGACCATCCCAAAGAAAAAGAAATGCAAAAAAGCAAAATGACTGTCTGGGGAGGCCTTACAAATAGCTGTGAAAAGAAGAGAAGAGAAAAGCAAAGGAGAAAAGGAAAGATATATGCATCTGAATGCAGAGTTCCAAAGAATAGCAAGGAGAGATAAGAAAGCCTTCCTCTGCGATCAATGCAAAGAAAAGAGGAAAACAATAGAATGGGAAAATGTTACTTCAGATGTAATAATATCTGTAGGTAAACAGACCCCTACCTACGTTTGTAGCAATTTCGGGATTTTTTAGCTATTGAACTAGGATAAAGCATCATTAAAGAACATTTTTTAAAACTCGATCATGCTTTAAAAGTAAAATCAATAGTTTCTAGACAGAAAAGGAACCAAGGCACTCAGGACACAAATTCCAGTACTATTAGCGTAAGTCTGGGGAATTAAAAGTTGTTCATTACTACTAGAAAATAAATTATAATGTAGAAAAAAATGACAGAAGATGATGCTGCATGAGTTAACCAATATTGGATGATGAAGGATCAGTTTGGCATGCCGAGGATCTTAAACTTTATCTAAAAATGGAGGCACTGACAAATGTTAGACAGTGGAAGGCACTCTGAAGTATTCAGAAAATGTATTCATTTAGAGGGAGGAAGTAGTCAGAGATAAGTCTCATGCTACCTGCTAATAGCACTGGGTGAACTAAAGTGTCATTTGAAGACAAATGAAATACAGCACTAGAAAATAATGATTTCTTTAGTACGTTTGCAGGTTTATTTATCCACTTACTTGTTTTGTGGAAATTAGTGCTCAAGGGTGTTAAGACAATGAGAACGCATGCAAGTCCAGACATATGGATACTTAGTAGTTGAATGGTAGTTTTTCTGGTATATGGACATTTTAGTTTTGAAACCAACAGGACTAAGTCATAGACTCAGATACTGAAAACTGTAGGAATAGGGATCCAGACATAGGAAACAGACATGTGGACAACAATTGGGGGCAGGGGGCATTATGCTAAGTGAAGTCAGTCTGACAGAGAAAGACAAATAACAAATAGCTCTCTTGTACATGGAATCTTTTTTACAAAGAAAATTAAAAGAAAGAAGGGAAAATAAAAAATAACCTAATATACAGAAATAAAGGTGGTTACCTCAGGGAGGAGGTGAGGGGATGGGGAAGTGAGTGAAGTGGGTCAAAAGATAAAAGGGAAAAAAATGCAGTTGATGTGAAATACACAGAAAATTTTTGAAACATATTCCAAATATTGAGTACACGTATATACCTTTGTTAAAAAAAAAAAAAAAAAAAAGCTAACAAAATGGTGCATTTAGATTTATGAGATATATGGAAATAAAGTCAGACCCCGAGAGATGTTACTACTTGAAAAGTCCCTATAATCTTCGAAGCCTCATTCTTACAGAAGAAATAATGATATTCTTCAGTAATTATTTTTCATTAAAAAGGGAAAGAATGAAATTTGACAGCGTGTTTGAAGATAGAGGAGCTAATGTGGTCAAATTTTAGTAACATGATCCCATTATGAAACTATCACTTCTCAAAATCTGCATTAAATTATCTGCTAACATGTAATGCTTAATAATCATAAGTGAAAGTGAGAAACAGATTTAAGGGCCTAGATCTGATAGATAGAGTGCCTGATGAACTATGGAATGAGGTTCGTGACATTGTACAGGAGACAGGGATCAGACCATCCCTCATGGAAAAGAAATGCAAAAAAGCAAAATGGCTGTTTGGGGAGGCCTTACAAATAGCTGTGAAAAGAAGAGAAGTGAAAAGCAAAAGAGAAAAGGAAAGATATAAACATCTGAATGCAGAGTTCCAAAGAATAGCAAGAAGAGATAAGAAAGCCTTCTTCAGCGATCAATGCGAAGAAATAGAGGAAAACAACAGAATGGGAAAGACGAGAGATCTCTTCAAGAAGATTAGAGATACCAAGGGAATATTTCATGCAAAGATGGGCTCGATAAAGGACAGAAATGGTATGGACCTAACAGAAGCAGAAGATATTAAGAAGAGGTGGTGAGAATACACAGAAGAACTGTACAAAAAAGATCTTCACAACCCAGATAGTCATGATGGTGTGATCACTGACCTAGAGCCAGACATCCTGGAATGTGAAGTGAAGTGGGCCTTAGTATTACTCAGTCATTAAAAAGAATACACTTGAATCAGTTCTAAGGAGGTGGATGGAACTGGAGCCTATTATACAGTGAGGTAAGCCAGAAAGAAAAACACAAATACAGTATACTAACGCATATATATGGAATTTAGAAAGATGGTAACAATAACCCTGTTTACGAGACAGCAAAAGAGACACTGATGTACGGAACAGACTTTTGGACTCTGGGACCAGGAAAGGGCGGGATGATTTGGGAGAATAGCATTGAAATATGTATAATATCATATCTGAAACGAGTAGCCAGTCCAGGTAGGATGCCCGATAATGGATGCCTGGGGCTGGTGCACTGGGACGACCCGGAGGGATGGTATGGGGAAGGGGGAGGGAGGAGGGTTCAGGATGGGGAGCACGTGCATACTGTGGTAGATCCATCTCGATGTATGGTAAATGTAATACAATATTGTAAAGTTAAGCAAAATAAAATTTAATTAAAAAAAAAAAAAGAAAGCATCATGACGAACAAAGCTAGTGGAGGTGATGGAATTCCAGTGGAGCTATTTCAAATCCTGATAGATAATGCTGTGAAAGTGCTGCACTCAGTATGCCAGAAAATTTGGAAAACTCAGCAGTGGCCGCAGGACTGAAAAAGGTCAGTTTTCATTCCAATCCCAAAGAAAGACAATGCCAAAGAATGCTCAAACTGCCGCACAATTGCAATCATCTCACACGCTAGTAAAGTAATGTTCAAAATTCTCCAAGCCAGGCTTCAGCTATATGTGAACCGTGAACTTCCTGATGTTCAAGCTGGTTTTAGAAAAGGCAGAGGAACCAGAGATCAAATTGCCCACATCCGTTGGATCATGGAAAAAGCAAGAGAGTTCCATAAAAGCATCTATTTCTGCTTTGTTGACTATGCCAAAGCCTTTGTATATGTGGATCACAATAAACTGTGGAAAATTCTGAAAGAGATGGGAATACCAGACCACCTGATGTGCCTCTTGAGAAATTTGTATGCAGGTCAGGAAGCAACAGTTAGAACTGGACATGGAACAACAGACTGGTTCCAAATAGGAAAAGGAGTACATCAAGGCTATATATTGTCACCCTGCTTATTGAACTTGTATGCAGAGTACATCATGAGAAACGCTGGACTGGAAGAAACATAAGCTGGAATCAAGATTGCCGGGAGAAATATCAATAACCTCAGATATGCAGATGACACCACCCTTATGGCAGAAAGTGAAGAGGAACTAAAGAGCCTCTTGATGAAAGTGAAAGTGGAGAGTGAAAAAGTTGGCTTAAAGCTCAACATTCAGAAAACGAAGATCATGGCATCTGGTCCCATCACTTCATGGGGAAACAGTGGAAACAGTGTCAGACTTTATTTTGGGGGACTCCAAAATCACTGCAGATGGTGACTGCAGCCATGAAATTAAAAGACGCTTACTCCTTGGAAGAAAAGTTATGACCAACCTAGATAGCATATTCAAAAGCAGAGACATTACTTTGCCAACAAAGGTCCGTCTGGATGGACGGATGGTCTGTATGGATGTGAAAGTTGGACTGTGAAGAAAACTGAGCACCAAAGAATTGATGCTTTTGAACTGTGGTGTTGGAGAAGACTCTTGAGAGTCCCTTGGACTGCCAGGAGATCCAACCAGTCCATTCTGAAGGAGATCAGCCCTGGGATTTCTTTGGAAGGAATGATGCTGAAGCTGAAACTCTAGTACTTTGGCCACCTCATGTAAAGAGTTGACTCATTGTAAAAGACTCTGATGCTGGGAGGGATTGGGGTCAGGAGGAGAAGGGGCTGACAGAGGATGAGATGGCTGGATGGCATCACTGACTGGATGGACATGAGTCTGAGTGAACTCCGGGAGTTGGTGATGGACAGGGATGCCTGGCATGCTGCAATTCATGGGGTCACAAAGAGCTGGACACGACTGAGCAACTGAACTGAACTGAATGTGTTAATAGAACTACATTGAAGGTAAACATCTCCATGGAGAGAAAGGGGGAAGAAGAGTAAGACATGCCTTTGGAACTACAAAGATATAGACATAAAACATGCTGCTACTCCTCAAGAAGAAACAAAAGAAATATAAGAAAAATCTTGTGTTATTTTGCTCTTCTAACAACTACCTACCTAACAAGCTAACTATATCACTATTAATACCCCTCTATATACTTTCTTTCTGCCTTTTATGGGGTAACTTCATTGTTTCCTAATTGTTTTCATCCTCTTTATTCTCTCAATATTTATCTGATTTTTATTCTTCCTTAGAATAAACCTTCTATTTGTCCTGAATTATATATGGCCTCTAGGAGAGAGAGGTTTTTCCACATATACTCTCATATCCAGTGGTTTCTGTGGAAAGAGTTGTTTCAAGGGCAGTGAATTGGAGAGAGAAGGAAGGAGATCCACCTATCAAGCTTTCCAACTTCATTGAATGGAATTCTTCTTTTCTTTTTTGAACAAAAGTAAGATTTTATTTGATGAAATAGTTTCACTGTTTAGAAACATAGGCAAATATTTCATTCTCTCTTCCAAATACTTACCAACTTAATTTTCTTCCTCTCACCTCTCTTGCAACCTACTCCAGTATTCTGGCTTGGAGAATCCTGTGGGCAGAAAAGCCTGGCTGACTACAGTCCATAGAGTCACAAAAAGTCAGGCATGACTGAAGCGATTTAGCATGCATGCACATCTCTTTTAATGAAGTTGTAACATAAGAAAATGGGAGACATTGTAGAGAAAACAAAAAATGCAGACAATTTGAAATGCACAATTTACTATGGATGAATGATGAGTTTTGCAACTGTGGGACCGTGGGTCATATCAGGGAAATAAGAAAGGATTATAGTTGAAAGAGGGCTTCCCTGGTGGCACTAGTGCTTAAGAATCCACCTGCCAATGCAGGAGACATAAGAGACTAGGATTCCATCCCTGGGTTGGGAAGATCCTCTGGAGAAGGAAATGGCAACTCCCTCCAGTATTCTTGCCTGAGAAATCTCATGGGCAGAAGAGCCTGGCAGGCTACAGTCATGGGGGTGCAAAGAGTCGGACACAACTTAGTGACTAAACAACCACACCACAGTAGTTGAGAGAGAGTTGTAAAGCCACATCTTTGGAGAGAAACTGACAAATGAAGCCATCACCTTCTCCAAAGTAGAGAGGGCTGAAGGCTCCACATCTTTACCTTATGTTTTGTGAAAGGGCATTCACAGGCCCCTGCTCTGGGCCCACTAAACCTAAGTGGGGCCAGAGAGAAAGGATGGTGCCTGACGCACCCTTGGGAAAGCAGCAGGCCAGAAATGGCAGCATTAATAGACCTGCACACCTTCATTGTGTCCTACCTAAGAAGAGAGCCTGGGCCACACAGGGACTGCAAAGTCATTCAGGGGTGACACTGGGTTAGAGTCAAGAGGGTTTCAAATATATCCTCTGGTGATGGACTCTGAATTTTCCACAAAAGCCCTCAAAAAGGGCAAAGGTCACCTTAATCAACTTCAAGGTCTGGAAGTGTGAAGTCATCTAGAAAATAAAAACTTCAGTTCTATCCTCGACCTCTCCTGCCTTCTCCCACCTCATTGTTGCCATGGGAAAGGGAGGGCATGAATGGGGAGATTTGACATCATTGAACACGCTCCTTCTAGAAAGACACCCCCAGTTACAGACCTTATCATGGTTTAAAGAGGGAATAAGCTTTAAATTTGACTAAAAATAAAATGTTGATAAATATATTGGACTGAATATATTCTAATTTCTAAGTAGAGACTCTACTTTGGAACTTAAAAATATTTTTGGATTTTTATTGTTGAGATAGCTGCAATTTCAGAGAAACTTTTTATTTTAATCATAGCCCACAAGCAATGTATTTAACATACCATTTATTCAATGCTTGCTTCAATCACACACACACACACACACACACACACACACACACAGGCATTCATTCATACATCATCCACCTTTTGAAGAAAACATTATGTATTTCTATTCTTTCCACAGTTGCACTTTTTACATCTGTTTATTTTCTTCAGAGAAGACATCAAAATTCTGCAAAGACCAGCTGTATCCTCATTTATTATATGAAGGAAACTTAGTTCCCAGACTTAGTGTCTGTGTCAGTAGCATTCACCTAGAACTTGGGATGGGGCTGTATCAACACCAAGGTTACATTTAGAATTCTTAAAGGAACAGAACATGACCCTCATCCTCCAGAAGCTCACAAGCAAATGAGAGATTTTTGTGAAATACAAAGAAGAGGCTCAGGAAAGGACTGGATCCATCATTTATTTATTTATTTATTTTCATTTTCTTATTTCCCAAAAGGAAGTAGCAAAAGCTGCTTACCAAAATAAAATATACTATATTTAACTTCAGTTCACTGTGCTCATGCTGACTGGAGTGATATTTTTCCGTCTCTTTTTCCTGGATTGATCAAAAAATTAAAAAATTTGAGCTTAATTTCTGACAAAAGATGAGGAAGGAAATAATAAATTAAGGCATTTCAAATATATCTTTAAGTCCCTATTAATATTCCAACATGAAAAATCAGATATTCCTTTGCCCCAAACAATATAGAGTTTAACTACAATAGCAATCAAAAGAAGAAGAATTGAAACTTTTATGGTAAATTTTCTTCAAAGGCTTGAACAATTTTAGTACCCAGTGATAAGTAAAATTTAAATCTAAAAGCATTGTTATATGTTCCTTAATTTTGATTGCCTGTACTTTGCAAATCTTGGTTTTCTTTTCTAATTGTGTATACATACAAGCTATTTCCTTGTATTTTCATGTACACATCTCATTTGAATGCAGATTATTTTAGAAACTCATGAGAGTGTGCTTTCCAGACTGAGAATAATAGCTCTCTGTCCAATATGATTACATATATTTATTATGACATTTTTTCTAAACCAATTTTAATAAAAACAAACATTTGCTCACACAGAAGCAGGAGTTGAAGAAGAGATTCCTTTGTAGGTTTATCATAGATTTTTTTTTTGGTTAAAAATATGTCAGAGTCCTTTTTGCCTTTACTGAGGCTATTTGGATAGCCTTTTGTTTGGGTTTTTTTGTTATTGTTCTTGTTGTTTTGGTTTTTCTTTATTTATTTTGTGTCATGCATTTTTTTGTTTTTGTTCTTTTAACTGACAGCAGATTAGTCCAGTCCTGCTACTATTGCAAGTTCAGGCGCTGAGATACTCTGGGAAATTTTTGAACAACAAAATAATCTGAGACATCTAATTTTTCAAACCAAAAATCGTTGTTGTTTATGAGCTTACTCATATCTGACTCTTTTGCAACCCTAGGGACTATAACCTGTCAGGCTCCCCTGTCCATGGTATTTCCCCAGCAGGAATACTGGAGTGGATTGCATTCCCTTGTTTAGGGGATCTTTGCAACCCAGGGATCAAACCCATGTCTCCTACATTAGCAGGCAGATTCTTTACCACTGAGTCACCAGGGAAGTGAAAGTGTGAATCGCTTAGTCATGGCTGATTCTTTGTGACCCCTTGGACTATAGACAGGCAGGCTTCTCTGTACATGAAATCCTCTAGGCAGGAATACCGGCATGCATTGCCATTCCCTTCTCCATGGCATCTTCCTGACCCAGT